>RXID01015091.1:353122-641903 GCA_005019695.1 Trichopus zeylanicus subsp. travancoricus
CCCGCGTGCCGGGGACGGAGGCCGAAGCCGGCGCGCCCGCATGCGGAGGGCGAGGCCGAGGCCGGTGCGCCTGCGTGCCGGGGACGGACGGCCTTGGCCTTGGCCGTCCGCGCCCTCGTGCCGGCGCGCCGGCCTCGGCCTCCGTCCCCGGCACGCGGGGGCGGAACGGCCTCGGCGTCCGCCTCCGCTCCCGCCGCCGGCTCGCCGGCGCCCCGGCCTCCGCCTGCTTCCCCGGGCGCGGGCGCGGATTTTTGCAAATAACACCCCGAAATTATTCAAATTTACAGAAAAGTCCCCGAAATTTTGATTTTTACAAATAACTCTCTGAAATTATTCCGAATTACAAAAAAGTCCAGAACTTTCTTATATAACCCTCTTCCTGTAGCCCTAAACGCATCTGCGTCGCCGCCGCCGCTGTGCTCTGCCGCTGCCGCCGTCGGTCCCTACGCAGCTGCTGCCGTCGCTGCCCTGCCGGCTTGCCGTCGCTGTCCGCTCGTTGCCTTGCGAAATACAGTGAAAGTTTAACATTTTCAAATTTCAAATTACAAGTTTATTATTTTGTACATTTAAAAATAGACTACCTTCAATATTTTTCTTTATAAATACGTCCAAATTTTATTTATTTTACAAATAAGTCATCGAAGGTTTCAAAGCTTAAAATTTAAAATTACAAGTTTCATATTGTACATTTACAAATAGACCCTTCAATATTTTTTTTATAAATAAGTCTATATTTTTAATCATATTTTAAATAAAATTTTAGAAAAAAGACATTAGTGTTTTTTATATTTATAATTACAAATTTAATATTTATAAATTAAAGAATAGACCCTCAAATTTTTTTTAAAAAAATAACTGTAAAATTTTTTTTAAACTAATTTTTACTTTTTTTACATTTAAGAATAGACCACCTTTAATATTTTTTTTTATAAATACGTCCAAATTTTATTTATTTTATAAATAAATTTTACAAATAAGTGTTTCAAAGCTTAAAATTTTAAAATACAAGTTTCATGTTGTACATTTACAAATAGACCCCTTCAATATTTTTAATCATATTTTAAATAAAAGTTTACAAAAAAGACATTAGTGTTTTTATATTTATAATTACCAATTTAATATTTATATATTAAAAAATAGACCCTCAAATTTTTTTTTAAAATAACTGTAAAATTTTTTTAAAACTAATTTTTATATTTTTACATTTAAAAATAGACTACCTTTAATATTTTTCTTTATAGATACGTTCAAATTTTATTTATTTTATACATAAATTTTACAAATAAATCCTCGAAGGTTTCAAAGTTTAAAATTTAAAATTACAAGTTTCATGTTGTACATTTACAAATAGACCCATTCAATATTTTTTTTATAAATAAGTCTATATTTTTAATCATATTTTAAATAAAATTTTACAAAAAAGACATTAGTGTTTTTTATATTTATAATTATAAATTTAATATTTATAAATTAAAAAATAGACCATTAAATTTTTTTTAAAAAATAACTCTAAATTTTTTTTTAAACTAATTTTTACAAATACACCCCTCGCCGGAGGCCCGACGGCGCGCCGGACGGCCCGCCGGCACGCGGCCGCGGACGGCCTCCGCACGCGGGGGCGGAACGGCCTCGGCCTCGGCCTCCGCGTGCGGGCGCGCCGGCCTTGGCCTCCGTCCCCGGCACGCGGGGGCGGAACGGCCTCGGCCGTGGCCGTCCTTGCCGGCGCCCGCGTGCGGGCGCACCGGCCTCGGCCTCCGTCCCCGGCACGCGGGGGCGGAACGGCCTCGGCCGTGGCCGTCCGCTCCCGCGTTACGGCGCGCCGGCGCCCCGGCTTCCTCCTCCGCTCCAGCCGCCGGCCTCCGCCTCCGCTCCCGCCCGCCCGGCCTCCGGCTCCGCTCCCGCCGCCGGCCGCCGCCACCGCTCCCGCTGCCGGCCTGCCGGCCTCCTCCTCCGCTCCCGGCCGCGCGACGGGGTGTTATTTGCAAAAATCCGAATTTCGGGGACTTTTCTGTATATCGAAATAATTTCCGGGGGTTTATTTGCAAAAATTCGAATTTGGAGGATTTTTTGTAAATCTGAGTTCTTTCGGGTGTTATTTGTAAAATTCCGAAATCCGGGGGGTTAACTATAAAAAATAAGTTTTTAGGGGTGTATGTGTAAAAATAACCGGGGTAAAATCGGAATTTTTTGGTAAAATTTTGATTAAATAACAATCAGGGGGCTGTGGGTAAATATGGGCGAATTTGAGGGGGGTGGGGGTAATTACGGAAATTACGGGGGGTTAACCGTAATTAAGGCTAATTACGGGGGTTACTCGTAATTATCCCTTTTATTTTTTATTATATATTCCATATTTTTTAAGAAAAAAATTATTAATCGCATAACAGATGATTCTCGAGATTAAAAAAATTAAAAAAATTTTAAATATAATTTAAAGTTTCGATTTCAAAATACTATATATCATAGTTTTACATTTCGGCTGAAACGGTTCGGTTTCGACCGGTCCTGAACCGAAATCTTATTTTGGATTTCGGTTAGGGTTTACTGTTTATTACTGTTCATCTTCACCAACGAGTGTGGGCGGGAGCTCGCTGGGCTCGTTCCGGGGGGGGCCCTACGCAATCGCTAGTCTGCCGCCGCTCCCTTGCCTATTTCGCGTCCTCACCGATCTGACTCGTATTCCCGAAAGATGAGGCCGGCCTTACACTGGGGCCAGCGCTATCGCCAATTTGATTTCGACGTCCTTATCGGTTTCTGTCAGATACTGTTCACGTACATAATATTATTCACGTAATTATTTATTATTTTTTAAATTTTTTTAACATATTATAATTTTTTAATTTGAAGTTAAAAAATAATTGAAATAAAGTTAAATTTTAGTCAAAATATAATTTTCATTTTGGACCTTCGATATATGATTATACTTCAGAACCACTGCCACGAGATCGCGCAGAGCTAATTGTTCTGGCTTATGCCTACAAATGCTCGTCTGAATCATTCTGCTACTGAATTTGTAATTCCACACCTACATATTCTAAACTCAACTGATAATGATTATGACGATTAGTTGTATTATCTTAGAATTTATAAATTATGTATGTGTGAAGTACATTTTAATGAAAAGTTAAATGTGCTTATGTTAATTTTTAACTTTTAATCATATTCATATTATTTCTTGTATGTTTTTTTAATACACTAATATATATTAAAAGTAGATTATATCAGTGACTAATTATCAAAATTAATATTAATTAATTAAAATAATATTTAATATTATGATAAAATTAAGTATAAATTTATTTCTAATTTTTCAAATTTTTTTTAATATTTTATCATATTTTTTATTTGAAGTCAAAGTACAGTCAAAATATAGTCAAACTCTGGTCAACACTTAATTAATTATTCAAAAAAATCTTTCAGCCAAAACCAAAATGGAAGAAACTGAAATTGAAACAGTTAAAACGTATCAGTTTCGTTAGATCTCGAAACCGAAACCGATACCAAATTATAAAACCTTGCTAAATTCCCTTGAAGAGAACGTGACTACCTCCTCTTGCTGCCGATCAAGTGTTCGACGAAATTCTGAAACCATCGCCCACGCAAGGCCTCTCTTTCTTCCTCGCAAATGGAGCTCTCGCTGAGCGGGAGCACCCTCAAGACTTTCTCCCGCGCCATCATCTGCCTGGCGCGCATCGGCTCCGAGCTCGTCTTCCACGCCTCCTCCTCCCAGGTGGTCCTCCACACCCTCAACTCCTCCCGCTCCGCCTTCCACTCCATCTGCCTCCTCCCCTCCTCCTTTGACTCCTTTTCCCTCCCGTCTGGCGAGCTCCTCTGTAGTGTTCTCCTCAAGTCCGTCTGCGCCGTCCTCCGCACCCCGCCCTCCGCCCTCGACGTCCTTGTTGTCGTCCTCGACTCCCCCGACGCTTCCAAGCTCTGCTTCGTCCTCCGCTGTCTCAACGGCCTCACCAAGATCTACCGCATCTCCTGCTCCGCCGACCCTGATATGCAGCAGCTTAACATCGATAGGTCTCGGTTCCGCACCAAAATCGCGGTCCGCCCGCGCGATCTGGCAAGGTTGCTTGCGAATTTCCAGTTGTCGCTGCAGGAGATCACCGTCATCGCAACGGAGCAGACCCTGGGGACGGCGGATGATGGGGGAGAGATTGGAGGCAAGGCGGTCGAGCTCAGGAGTTTTATTGACCCGACCAAAGGTCTGAGCTTTGTAATTTTATTTGGTGTTTGTGAGGGATTTCTGACTGGTTTGTTTGGAATTGTAGATGATAGCGATATGGCGTTGCACACGCAGCTGTGGATTGATCCGGCAGAGGAGTTCTTGCACTACACGCACACGGGGGACCCGGTGGATGTCACATTCGGGGTGAAGGAATTGAAAGTAAGCCAATAAGTTCCTATTAATCTAATGCTTGTTCTAGTTGCTGTGGTAAATGGTTAAAGTGTTCACTATTTACCCAAATTCATCTTGTTGTTTGTAAACTTTGATCAAAAGGGTCAACTAAGAGTTTTGGTACTAAGGGAAGTGTAATGACTGGTGATATCAACACATTGGGATGGAATTTGAACAATGCCCTGCTCATGAAGTTAGTACATTTGCATCATTTGTTATTCAAATGATTTATGATCAATTATAGGCTTATATTTCTTTACTTCCTTTGTTCAGTTATTATGACATAATATGATCAATCTTATGATATCTATGATGTAGTTCATGTAAAACAAGTTACACATCTTGGTCTTTTGACCAATAAGAACTGTTGCAACTAACCTATATATCAATCTCTCTGCAGCTCTGGTTTTTCAAAAAAGGACCAAACTAGCAATTAAAAAGATTAATACTAGAAGTGCTTCTGGATGGGTTTATGAGGCCATAAGAATAAACACTATGGATGAAAACAAATGGCAATAGTTTGCAATTCTGTCTTTCTCCCCTGACAGGGAAATCTGGTTCTGGTTTGCTTTCTTGTTTTTATTTGTTGGTATTTACTCATTTTGCTTGTTCTGTCACCCACTGTGACTGTTTCATCAATAAATGTTTTTGTCTGTATTGTTTTCATCCAAACCAGGCATTTCTTTCTTTCTGTGAAGGATGTGAGGTGGACATTCAGCTATTTTTTGAGAAGGCTGGCGAGTAAGCATCTGCAGTACCATATCTGCTATTCAAATCCTAAATTTTATTTTGGACATGATTCTCTAACAAATTGGGTCTTGGGCAAGCAGACCTATTCTAATGGCACCACGGTTTGGGTTTGACGGCGGATCCAGCTCAGATTTTGATGCAACACTTGTTCTTTCTACTATGCTTGCATCACAACTTCATGAAGGAAACACACCAGACAACCATCCTGTTATGGCATCTCATGACCAGGGTGCTAGTGGAGCGAATTCTCAAAGGGAATGTGCTAGATGTCCAACCCCAGTTTCAGATAATCCTTCTAACCACACCAAAATCTGGTCTGAGCTTTCAGGTACCTGCCTGCTTGATATGATATGATTAGAAAGTATGTAGCAATCCAGTAAGCGGAGTACTTGAAAATGTCCTTCTGTGAGCAGGAAGTGCTGCCAAAAGTTGTGATGGTACACGAGGAGGGCATGCCCAAACAGAAGGGAATCCAAGTTTTGTTATGCAGCATAACATGCAAGGGCTTAATATAATGGACACCTCAAAGGCACCTTCTGCAAGAGCAAATGCACCTGATATGTATCCTGATATATTTTCTCTTCTTTGTAGCTCTGGCAATTTGCACTTTTCTGCTGCTACTCTTAAACAGGTAAATAATGAAAATAAAAAACACACTCATGCTCGCATAGTTTTATCTATGCATTGGATATGGCTTTGCTGTATTTTCACACATTATAGAACAATAACATCGACCAATTGTTTGCTTCTATGGAGGTTGGTGAAAATTTACTTTGATGTTCGGGAGTTGGGAGAATTTGTGCTCAAACCACAATATTTTCTGAAAGCTTTTGGTCTACTTTATGGCTGTTTGCTTCAAAAGTCAAGTGCCAAGAACAGAACAAGGATTAAGAAATAATAAGAAATAACCTTATTCATAAAAGATCTCTCAAGCCTGGTACAAAATTTTGTCATGCTAAGCTACATTATCCTTTGCAAGCCTTGTTCCTATCAGTATGGTTGGAGGAAAAAACGGATAGATGAAATAGGCAACACATTTACCTTCAACTGCAAATCTAGCATCAAATGAATGGACAAGTTTGCAGAAGTAAGAATTTTCGGTGTCTAAAAGTGGACTTGGCAAGCTGGTTCTAGATTCTACTTTTCTATTCTCACTTTCTTTTGGTTTGCCATTAACCATTTTTGTGCGCACATTGCATGCACATGACAATGCCCTGGTTTGCTAGTTGAAACCTGTGACTTTGCCATGCCCTCATGCCTTCATCCTCCTTTCCTGTGTTTATGCACTATCCTATTTCTCATGTCCAGTTTTCAGACACATATCCTTAAGCGATAACCTTTGAGACTAAGTTGAAGACATTTATTTCAGAGAATTTTAATAATCCCAAATTTTACTAGGAATTTGACTCTATAACAGTCCTGCATTCTATGTTCAAGGGTTAGGTCATAATGTTGATGAGTATCCTTGAACTTTTTTTTTTCAATATTTGCCCTTGACCTTAGTTAAGATCATGGTTACTCCATCTCTATCCCAAGCAAGATCCAGATTTGAACATCCTTCCCTTATCCTACCCCTACTCTTGCTTATTGCCAAAATCCATCTTATGTTCTCTATTTTTGGTTTGATTTTTCCTGAGGCATCTATAAATTCCTATAGTACTAATGGAATTGCTCCAAGTCTTTCCTTCTATTGTTGGGTAAAGAGCTGAGACTATGCCTTTTTGGCTTCTCAACTTTAAAGAAGAGCAATTCTATATGTATGTGTGTGTGTGTGTGTGTGGGTGTGTGTGTTATCTTGTATACATTCTATCTTTAGATGACAGTTTGAATTGGAAATTTTGACCAATACAGTACATGAACTTACCAAAATCAGTAGCCACCTTTCCTCTCACATCCTTTTTTCCCTATCCTGCCACCTTCTTCCTTCTAGATATATTTTATGATACAGTGTGACCTCCATTCCAGCAAAATTAGTTAAGCCAACTGTAATTGTTGCATCTCTTTTGTTATACTAATTTGGTGAAGTTTTCTGGAAAGGGATGAGGTAGTTGCCTCATGCTATTTGCGCTGTTGTTGGCTGATTGATAGATTGCACCTCATGAAATGAGTCAAAAGTAGTCCAGCAAGAACTAAGATAGGTGTCAGCTAGTCAGCTGGTTCAGGTAGTTTAGGGATCTGGTTCAATTTGATGACACTTCCAAATAACCAAAGCTAAATGAGTAGCATACTCAATGGATTTGCTATTGTTTGCTGCGCAACAAAGTGACTAACCCAATACCATCAATGAGATCAATACTCTTAAGTTACACCTCAAACTAAGCTATTAAGTCTTCTCATTGGACTAAACTGATCAGGTGGTTTGACTTATTCACTGATTTTCTTTTAATTAGCTGATTTAATCAATTCCTGTTTGTTTTTCTTGATGTGCTTTCTTTTGTCTTCTGGTTAATAGTGCCATCATGACAATTCTTTCCATTACAGTGAAACCATCTGATAGAATTATAAATTGCTAATAAGATACATACTCTGAATGCTGGCTCTTTGATTTAATTGTAACATGGTCTCCTAATTTGGCCAAACACATTGAACTATATATTCAGCTACTGTTCCGAGTTGTAATTTACATGTTATTATAAGGCTTGAACACAGTAAATAATCAAGTTCTGGAGACTTTTCTATCAATTAGGCTTTTCATGTGCTTGGAAGGAAGTTTTTTTGTATAGTTGCATTGTATTGTTCTGAATTCTGTGCAGAATATTTCATTTTATGAAAATTACCTTGACCAGAAACTGCAGAAGGCAACCCATGGAAACTCAAAATGTAAACGAACATCAGGGTTATTCATCACACTCAAATCTATTCTATAGTTTGTGAAGAGTTAGGATTTTAATCCAAATATTACCTTTCTCTGTACAGATCCAGCAGATGCTAACAGGAATCCTCATTCACAACACCATCCAAGTAATTGGGTTGGTGCAGGTGATGACGATGATGATGACGAAGAGGAAGAAGATGAATTTTATGTGCAGTCAACACCACATTTTTAAAGATAACGTCTGTTGTAGAGGAAGGTGCAACAGCATGCTTGTTCTTTGCCAAGTGAAAGTATTTGTCTTGCTTGAGCATGATGTTTTGGCATCTTAGATTGTGAATATGTAACCCAAAATTTTGAGTCTGCCATACTTGGGTCCAAAGATCTGTCTCAGGAAGATTAAAAAGGTACAAGAAATGCCCTGTTTCTCAAGCAGATGCATTTGTATTTGGAATTGCACGAGGTGAAATTATCAATTCATGTGTTTCCCTCAGCATTCTGGACCAAAATACACGTAGCCCCCTGGTAGAAACTCATGCGCTCACCGCCTTGGACGACCTACTTCATAATATGATAAATATCACGAGGATCTACGCAGACCAAAGTGCTCAGGCGAGGTTGTCTGGTTGAATCTCACTTACCACCACTACGACGATGATTTCGCCAAGGAACAAAAGGGAGAGGCTTGGGCTTCCCTTGGCCAAATCTCAATCGGATCGCAAATTCTCTTGCTTGATGTTCTGAAAGCAACCATCATCAAAGTGATCAATCAAGAAGATGTATACGGTAGCCAAACGCCCTGTGGTTGGCCCGCGCGCGTTCTTACATGGATGGCTGACTAAACCACTCAGAAGCATGTGCTTATGGATGTTCTATTTCTCTTGTTTTAAGTTAATACTCAACCCTGCTGATTTCAGACTGTTGAGCATGCTAATTTTTTTGATTAGATAATATTTCTCGTTTATTGAAATTAGTCGGGCTAATAAGACTCGACACATAATTTCTCTCATTCGAGAGTTGAATTCAGTAATCAAATCATTACTTGAAATATATATTAAGTGCATATAAAAATGTTAACTTGGTAGTTATAATCCCTCGTCGACTGAATTGGACGTGGCTTCTCCCCACGGATGGCTGGAATTGGACAAGTTCCATATGTGAACTCTTAAGTACATTTTAATTTAAAATCAAAATCAGAATCAATATTTTTTAGAATTATTTTTTATTACAAAATTAATATTTTATTTATTTACACTGTTATTAAATTAAATTATTATAAAAAAAATTAAATAAATTTTCGAATTTTAAATTATTGTAAGATAAATTTTAATTAAAAAAATTAGTTTATAAAAATAATTTACTAATCTTGATATTAATTCTGATTCTGATTCCGAACTAGACGGTGCTTAAGGGATTAAGATAGTTATCTTTCTCTCTTTGTTTGATTAGGTAAATCCATATTCAGCCAATTCAATTGATTTAGGGTGCATTTTTACCTTGATTGGTTGACCGTAATTAAATCCTAATTGATTAATTAATACACAACTATCTTTTTTTTTATTTTTTAAGTTAAATGAATATACGAATTGATCATTAAATTGAATTAAAATCACGTAATTATGTAATTGACAATCCAGGAAAACGGTTGAGTCGCGCATTTTAATGTATTCGTGAGTAACTATAGAATAATTATGTGATGGGTCATATTTCTAAATCGTTAGTTTGTGTTTTTTTTCAAAAATAAATGACAAAATTTAACGAGTTTTTGCTAATATTGAAAATGCAAAGAACGTTCTGCAAATATCTCAAAGCGAAGGGGTTTTTGGCTAAAATTCAGTGGCACGAACACGGCTGGACGCGGATCTAGATTTTGCTCCTCCGCAGAGGGCCGGCCGGCCGAAGACGGCTCGCGGCTTTTCTTTGGCCTTTTTTTGGGCCCTCACCTCATCTCACCTCTTGCCCACGTGGCGAACTCATTAAAAGCGGCGTTTTTGCACGCTTAACCTGAAAAGCCATAAAATTGTGAAAAACCCCCTATACGATCACTATTTTTCTCGTTTATTTAAAAACAATAAATTGCTTGTTCGAAACCGATGACAATATTTATGCACTCGTTTGATGGTCTCCATTTAAATTTGCATTTGTTTAGACACACAAATCTTACAAATATGTCAGTATATTTTTCATAACAAATATTTTTTGCATGCATATTTGTGAACATTTCAAAATAGTGAAAAGTTTAAAACATGCGATGGTAATCGATTAAAACAAAAAATATTTTCTAGGGCTTTCACGTGATGGGAATACACCAAATTTCTAGATGTTTTTAAGAATTTTTAGACATGCAAAAATATCTGAAAATTTTTTTTACAACTCCTAATATGCTCTATTTAAAAGCAACTTTATATAATTTTAGTATTTATGAAAACTACTTATTCTTTTAAAAGTTTATAAAAAGTAATCGTTTTTCTAAAAGTATGATTCATTTTCTTAAACATTTGTTAAAAAAATCTTCATGTTCTTTAAAAATTTAAAACAAATCATTTTTAAACTTTCACAAAAGTCCTTAATTTCTTAAAAATTTACAAAAAAACCCTCATTTTCAATAATAAAAAATGCCTTATTTTATTAAAATTTTGAAGAAAATTCTTGTTTTATTAAAATTATAGATAAGCATGCATTTTCTTAAAAATTTATATAAAATCCCTTATCTTTTTAAAAATTTATAGGAAAAGTCTTTGTTTTTTATTTATAAATTTTTCAAAAGATGAGGATTTTTCTCTTAATTTTTAAGAAAATTCGTGCCTGTCTACAATTTTTTTTTAAAAAGTAAGACTTTCTGTATTTTTTTAAAAAAGAGTTTTTCTATAAATTTTTTTAAAATGAGATTTTTCCTACAAATTTTTTTAAGAAATCGAAAGCTTTTCGATATTATTTTTAAGAAAATAAGGGTTTTTTTATAACCTTTTTAAGAAAAAAAATTAATTTTTGTAATTTTAAAGAAAATAAGAGTTTTTCCTTTAAATTTTCTGAAAAATGGAGCGCCTTTTGCTTTCTATAATTTTTTTAAAATTGAGAGTTTTCTACAAATTTTTAAGAAAAGGAGGGCTTTCTCTAAAATTTAAGAAAAATAAGGTCTTCTATAAATTTTAGTGAAAAAAGAGTTTTCTGTACATTTTTAAAAAATGAGGATTGTTCTTTAAATTTTCCTAAAATTAAGCTCTTTTTCAGAAATTTTATGACAACAAGGGTTTTTGTAAATTTTTTAGAAAGACAATTTCTGTAAATCTTTTGCAGGAAATGAAGGTTCCCTGTAATTTTTTTTAAAAACAAATTTTTCTGCAGAATTTGAGGAATATAAGGTCTTTTCTATAATTTTTTTTATAAAATATTGGGCTTTTTGTAAATTTTTAATAAATGAGGGTTTTTTTACAATTTTTTAAGAAAATGAGGACTTTAATATATATTTTTTATAAATTAATTGTGGCCTTATGTGAAAATTATTTTTAGGATAAAAAGATTTTGATTTAAAATATAACTAAAATTTACTCAAGAGTTGTAGGTTAAAACAATCAGAAAAGGAAGAGATTATAGTAAATACTGGAATCGCAAAATAATAGAGTGTATCTCAAAATTATAGTGAAATCCCAAAAAGACATATAAGTAGGAAGAAATTTATAATTAAATAAATCGTCAGGGGGTACATGTAAAAGTTCCCCCAAAATAAAGCCGGCATCTGGGCTGACGGCGTCAGGTTGCGAGTCGGGACAAGGGAACGCGTTCTTTGAATCGGTCCAATTTCCAGAAGCCGGCTTTCGATTTTATATTTTCTTATTATTATTTTTAAATAAGTTTGCCAAAAAATTAAAATAACCGCCCTTTCATAATGTTCGAGCTAGAGTTCCAAGCTATTAAAATAAAATTCAATTTGAGACTTTGCAAATAACCGCTTGTATATAATGCTATTTACGAAAAACCACATCTTTTAGTAATTTTTAAAAAACCACTTTGTCATGTATTTGTGAATAAACTATCTGCATCTATTTTATCACAAGAGAAACAAAATATTCAGAAATTAATCCACAACTGATGCTACAGGATTTTTTCTAATAAATTTTCTTCAAATTTCATTCTGAGGGTTGTCGAAACATTGCCAAAATATGTTAAATAACCGAAATGCAAATATAAGTGAATTTTTGCAAATATTTGCAAGAAAATATCCGAGAATAATTCAACAATACCCAGGTGGTTCTTTGCAAAAAAAAAGCCTAATATTGCCACTAACGTAATTATCTCCAAGACAAGGCCCAATTTTCCATGTCTTCCAACCTTATAACAATACTAGTACACTCCTCAGGGTCATTCCTCATTCCTTCCTCTTCAAACTCTGGAGAGCGAGAGAGCTCTTTCATTTCCTTCCCGTAGAGAGAAACTTCCCTCCAACATGTCCATGAGGGAGCCAAGAACCCACCTCGTTGTCCTCCTCCTCCTCGCCGTCTCCTTCACCATGGCCGTCTTCTCCGTCGCAGCATCCATTACTGAACAAAATCTAGAGTGGATCTCGACGCGCCCAGCGTGCCATGGGACCATTGCGGATTGCCTGGAAGCCGAGGAGTTTGAGCTTGGCGTGGGGACGAGCCGGCGAATACTCGCCACCGCCGGCTACATTGGGTACGACGCTCTGCGGCGGGACTCCGTCCCGTGCTCCCTCCGCGGCACGTCGTACTACAACTGTCGAGCCGGAGCTGAGGCCAACCCCTACTCCCGGGGTTGCTCCGCCATCACACAATGCCGGAGTTGAAAACCTGCCTTACCGTTTGAAATTTATTTGATAAATGACTTTCCTTTTCTTTTTTTTTAAAAGTTGGTGTACAATGAATGTCATATATATTGAGTAAACGAGATACGGAACTTTGTTGTTTATTATTTATTTATTTATTTATTTTCACTATTACAAGAAAATTTTACCCCATATTTTAGTTATATTATTTTAATAGTTATAAAAGGAATTGGTAAAAAAAAATGGCAGAAAATTTCATGTCATGAGAAGAGCTTTTTAGGATCTCTTTGCCCCTATCCAATGCAAACCCCATTTCTTTGGAGGCTGAGAATGCATAGGATATGAAATAGCAAGAAATCATTGTTTCCAATTTCATTGAATTGCATACTACCCAATTTCCCCTACATCCCTTCCATGAATCTCGTTGGTGTTGGATCCCTCCCCAGGGACTCACCTTGGTCCTCATTGGATCCGGGCCTCAGGAAGGAGATCTAAAAGCCGGCAAAGAGCTCAGCTATGGTTGTCCAGCCCACACCCCATGATCTCTAGGCTTCCCTTATTGGAACAATGCAAATTTCTTCTCTTTGATGAGGATGGACCTATCATTGTTATGCATAAGAGGGCTAGGAAAGAAGCTATCTACTAGATTGATAAAGAAATGTGGCACATAATAGATGAAAGAAAATTACTATAGGGGACAGATTTTCTTCTTAACAATTATAGTGTTGATGATAAGATTATAAAAGAATAAAAATGGAAGGGTGTCAAATGCTGGATAAGTCATGCTACTTGGCATAGATTGTGGGTTATAAGCTTGGGTCCGGACCATCTTCTTCTTCTAAGAGATATTCCTCAAGCTGTTGACACCATGGACCCTGCATATAAACTAATGAAATATGAACATATCTATTATTTATAATGAATTTTATTTGTCCAATTATCCTATGTGAGACTAATCCATTGTACCTTACTCTATAACAATTTCATTTTAGATTTAATTTGACCACATCAACTTAATATTCTTAATCAATAATTCTTCATTTAATTAATTTCGATCAGTGCTATCAGAAAATCATCTAAGCTTAATCAACAGTATGTCCCTTAAGTAGTAGTATTAAAAAATTCACTACTAGCTACACAATTTTTATTTGATTTAATTTTTTGATTCCAACACCAACATTTGATTAATCACACCTAACATTATGTCGATCAAGCACTACACCACTTGGTTTTGCCTCTTCGCTCCTATCCAAGCCTAAAATCAACGTCTAATTTAATCACATTATCAATAAAACTAAAAAAACTAGAGTGCACAATCATGTGACTGACCTATACATTGCATGCAAAGATATCTTGCCTCAATCTCTAGATTTAGAAAAGACCACTATTTGAATCAATTTTGCCATATCATCACTATTAATTTCGGTATTAAAATTTGCACAACCTCAAATATAAAACACTAATATTATTTAAGTATCAAATCAAATTAATATAGTACTTAAATCTAATTTTTTATCATTCATGGATAAACTAATTTACCTAGTCTTTCCATGAGAACCAAATGCAATAGTAAATGTAGACGACTTTTTGGATGCTAAAGGTTCAAGGATAATTCAGAACATGGGTTTTTTTTATAAAAAACCCATGACCCGTACCACCAACTTTCGAAACTCCCCTAATTAGAGAACTAATCAAGATTATGTTGAGTTTTTAAAAGGACAGAAGAAAGAGTTGAAACCACTACAATATTTCGGGGTTTTTCTAACGCTAATTTAGCGCCTGTATAGCTTAAATTAGGGTTAAAAAGTCATTAACGGTGTTAATTTGTGGTACTAAGTAAATGTTGCAATAACTGACGTCACAAATATTCATGATGCTAAAAAAGCACCTCTAATACTTAATAGCAACGCTAATTTAAATACCACTAATAAGTTATTTTAGCAATGCAAAAACAACCATTTATGATGCTAAATATTAGTGTCACTAATGGTTAATGCCATTTGCAGTGTTAATATTAGCACCACTACACTATAGCTCTATTAAAGTATAGTGCTACAGTAACCCTTGTATTCTCAGTTTATTTTTAAAAACTTATCTGTCTCAATTCACATGTAAGAAAAAAAAATATAAATAAAGAAAATAGGTGAAAAATACTTGAAATACTTGATTTATAAACAACATTTCTGCTACAATTGTTGTTTTAGATGAATACATATGATTCTCCACAAGACCCGCTTGTGTAGCAGTCTCCTGCTCTTCTATTATTTGAGAACAAATGTTTCAAAGTATATATAGTATGTTATGTTTGTTTTATATTTTAACAAGGTAGAAATATTGATGCCATGATGAACTCCAATCAAGACTATGTTATCTTCTTCTCTTAGGCTTCTTTGCTTGATGAGTTTCAACTACTTGAGTGCTTCAACAAACTTTGACAAGCTTTCAATATTACAATTCTCTGTGAAAAATCATAACAAAAGAAGCCCACTCAGAAGGTAACGAATGACAGGCCATTCAAGCTAACAAGTGTTGCACTTTCAATAAATGCAATTCTAGGAAGCAAATACACATGTATAAAAGAAAGCACTATAAAGTAAACTAGTTTGGTATTCTTTAATTCTTGTCTGAAGCATATTTAGATCATTTAGAGGCAAATAAATGCTCAAGAAAGAAACATATGATCTACAAAACAAAAGTAAAATAAAAGCAACGAGCAAAACAACAATTTATGAAATTATGAAGTACTAAGAATGAAGAATGAACTCTACAAGATAAACATAAAGGCCAAGACTTAGGTGCACGATTGCCCAGTATGAAATATATATATATATTTTGAAGTGAGATAACCCAACTAACAGTTAAAAGGACAAGTCAGTTAGAGAAATTGGAAAAATTATTCTTCTCCGAAAATTTCATCTCATCATCTCCTACTGCAAGAAATTTCAAAGGTTCTCGTATAAATCACACTAAAAAAATATAACTAAATATAACAAGAAAAAAATAGAGGACTACCATTATGCAAAAGTGAGGAACATGTTTGCCCATACAATAAAAGGCTATCTCAAAACCCAACTAATATCTACTACTTTACACCTTCATGAAATGAACACGGAATGCCTTTCCTAGGTTCTCTGCATCTTCTAGAACCCTTAGATGCAATAGCACATCCTCTACCTTATCAATGGTCATATACAATTGATAGCTGTAGGTCAGATAAAATGAATTAATATATCACCAGCCAAAATGCAAATTAAATGATGAAATGGAAAGAAAAAAATGAACGGAAGGTGAGATGTGATATGAAGTCAGCATGAAGCATTAAAATGCAGCTCAAAAATGAATATCAAGTCCTAATACTACAAGCAAACACATCCATGTCCCAGTGCTGCACCGTGAATCAAAGTAAAAAAGCCACAAGAATCAAAATTGTAGATTGTACTCTTAACTCTGAAGTTCAGCAAAAGAAATACCAAATAGAGAACTCATCCACCATCACATTCAGGCTTCAGACTTCATGAATCAAAGGAAAAAAAAAACTAGAAACTCATACAAAATTGAAAAAAAAGGATTAAATGAAGAGTGAATCAAATCAAAATTCCATTGACCAAGAAGTCAAACGAATGTCAAACCTAATTCAAATCCCGCCAAAATTTCCCAAAAATAAAAAATAAGAAAAGACCAAAAACTCCAACAAACCCTAGAATCAAAGCATCTCTCCAATCAAATGAATAACAAAATAATTTAAACAAGACAAAACATATCAAACCCTGACCTAAACGATAAAGCCCTTCACACAGCTTAATTCAAAGAAAATTCTGAAAAAATAAGAAAAAAGCATAATCAAATCAGATCTAAAACATCTAACACTGGGATCTACTCAAATTAGGCCAAAAAAAGCCGACTGATCAAAACTTCGGCTAGGTACCTTGGTGGCATGCGCTGGATAAAAACCTCGATCTGGTCTTGGTGTCTTTGGGCATCATCGTCAAAGACTTTGGAGCCCCACGTGGTGCCAGACAATGAGGACAGTGATGAGTTCTCTCCTACTTGCTTCCCGATCTTCAATATCGCTCGAGATTCGGTGATGAGCTTCGCGAGAGAGAGAGAGAAAGAGAGAGGAGAAAATACCAAATAAAAATCTCGAAGATTCACAATTTCTCACGAAGATTACATGAACAATATAAAAAGCAAGACCAAATCTAGAGTTCGACAGATCGGGGCCGCACCTGGAGGAGGAGAGGTTGGAGGTGGAGGAGAAGAAGAAGGAAGCTCACTCATGCTTCGACGGGATCTAGTACTCCTGCATCATCTCAAACCTAGGTCGAATCCACAGCCTTCAGTTCTTAGCTCTCATCCCATGCAAAGCAGATCTGAGTACCAGCACAAAAGACCTATTTTTAAAGATTGGTATATGAGTGCCGATAATATAAAATTAGCATCAGGAAAGTATCTCCTTTCCCATCACTAATTATTAGCATTGGGAAAACTCTGATTTTTCTCGGTGCTATTTAGTTAGCACTGCAAAAACTCAAATTTACAGGTGCTAAATAATTAGCGCCGCAATTGATAATGTATTGGTGGCATTTTTAATAGCGCTAGATAAAAAGTGCCACTATTGCCCTGAAATGTTGTAGTGAACCGACTTGAAAAAACTATTGTCTTCCACAATAAGTCACCATCTCGAAGATCATTGTTATTGACAACTGTTGAAGATCACCACGCACTGGTCTATCTCCTTCTCCAGATCCTCCACATTTCTAGCCTACACCTCTACCTTCTCCTTAGTTTCTACCATCACCATCTCCAACTCTTCCTCCTCCACCTCAAACCCTAGCTCTATATTCCCCATCACCTCCACCTCCACTTCCAACCTCTCAACTGTTGTTGAGCTTGTGCACCACAAAGAAAACTCCTCTTCTTATCATTTTGATTACCTCCCCTTGCTCTTGGTTTATGTCTTTGAATCTCTTCACACTACAATATTTTGTGGGTATTTTCAGCATTCACAAAGCACCACAAATGATATAAAAAACACTGAAAAAGTATTCTCAGTATTTTTTTGCAGTATTTTGAAAAAGTCAAATAAAAAATTTTGCAAACTTTTTTGATATTTTTTTTGACAGTTTAGGGAATATATAATTTTTTTCAAAATTTTTTGTATAAAATGCCAGTAATTATCAACATTTCTTGCCCAAAAATGTTGGTAATTATCAATGTTTTTTGTCCAAAAATACTAAGAATATTCCGGGCATTTTCCATGGCAAACACCAGTTCAATTCCTGGTGTTTATTTGGAAATGCTAGTACTTTTCGCAACATTTTCATTTCCCACAATTTCCCATGGAAAATGCCAAGAATTTTCATCAAAATGCTAGAAATTCTCAGCATTTAGTTGGAAAACTCCAAGAAATCTTTTTATTTGTATTTATAAATACATAATTCATGTAATACATATCTTGTATTTACAAATACAAAAGACTATTTATAAAATTTTTAACACATCATAACATACTTCCAAAAATTCATTACCAGGTTTGCAACTTAGTATATAGAAAGTTTCACATTACAAATGAAAGTTAAAAAAATAAAATAAAATCAGCATATTGCTCAAAAATTCATGTCATCATTCTTGGTTGTAACTTCCCAAAGGCCTACATGTCCTCAGTTATTGCCTTCACACATAGCTTCGAATCCCTACACAGTTCTAATCTCCCTACTAAAAAATAAATATATATATATAAACAGTAACAAAAAACCACAAAATAAAATAACATTATAAACTATATATTCATGAAATACCTAAGGTGCTATAAAAGAGTACAAAGTACCTCTCAAGCTTATCGGTGTATAGAATTTCTCGACTCCATGTTGATTTGTATTCTCTGAGATCTAATTAATTTTATACTTTTATGTAGTCATACAAACTAATAATATATGAAAACAAAAAAGTAGTACAAGACAAAAAATATATATCATAAGGACGATACTCTAGAGTTGAGCTTGTAAAGACTAAAAGACACTATAGAACTGGCTATCATATCTTGAAGAGGAGCAACCTAAGTCCGTATCATAACCTCTACTTAGACTTCGCTATAAAGGTTTTTGTTGCATAAACCTTCGAAAGTACTCCTAGAGACTTGGGTGGACATCGGTCTTATACTAAAACTCCATAGTTAGCCTTGCCTCTTATGCCCAAAAATTTGGCATCGATTTTGTTCTAAGTGGAAACATGTCACAACCGTCCAATTTGAGCTTGTAAACTGACGGTGAATAATGTAAGTATATGTCCATTAATAAAATTTTAAAATGAATTAAAAAAATACTCATTATTATTGTTGTAAATGCTTGGTCGACTGACTGTCTATTTCTTTTGGTATGGGAGGACAAAAATACCTCGAGTTTTAATGGCTCAACCCTGTTTTGCTCCTCCAATTGCACAAATAGCTACATTACATAAGGGCATCATGCTTTTAATAGCAATTTCATAATTAGCTATTAAGGTAAATACTTCCTCTTTCAAGTTGACGTACCTCCTATGTCCCAGAGAGTAACCTATTCTCTATTTTTTCAGTCTCTTTTATTTTCTCTACTTTATTCTTAAAAAGATATTAATAATGAGTTTATGAAGTTAACGACTACAATTTAACATATATATTAAGTAAAATGGAAAAAGATACCCGGACAGATGAGCTTAACCAATATTCTATTAGAGTGGGCACTACTCCACTTCAATCCTACTATTTAGACAAGTGACGAGCTTATATGGCTAGTTCTTAAATAGTATGAAATGCACATTCTTCATGTTTGCCTTCTAGTCACGTTTATGCTTGCCTAATAATTATAAGACCATCTTTTCGCAATCCTTCTTTAAATTTGTGTTTCTCTATATAGTAAAATATTAATTTTTTACAAGAATAATCAGCTACAAATATGTCAATATAGAAATTACAAATATTATATCAAATTTACATTAATAACTTGATGTCTTTCCATACCATTTGTTTATTTTCCTATGTTATTGCCCGTTAATCGGTGTAAGTCATGGATAACTTGTTTCCATCCTTGGCCAGTATGCTCGGTTAAGTAGAAAACCTAACCAAATTGTGTTTGATGATTTACCTGTATTAGTTGATACTTAACTCCAACCAGTATTTTTTTGAGCCCCAAACTCCAACTTGCCTAGTAGGTCTGTGACCTATTCTACTTAAAGATTGCATGGAACTCAGACCTAAAATTTCAAATATTACACGGCTAAGAAATAATAATAAATAAGTAGAAATATAGTTAATTCAAACTATACAAACCTTCATCATGGTGTATCTCTTGATTATCCACTCTAGAAAATAAGGAGGCTATGTTATCCCCATTGCAATGTGAATAAAAACCTCCACTAGATTAGAATTGGGTCTCCAACACCAATATCTCAATATTCATACTTTCAAGAGCATCCATGATAGTCCCAACATGTCTCCATGGTCGAATAATTACAACCTAAAAGAATGAAAACATATATAGATTAATACATAAATATTGTTCCAATAAGAAATACAAGTAATGAGAAAAAGTCAACATATATACATGGCAATATCAATATATGATCAAACAATCAACAAGCACCATAAACTAAATTACAATCACATTAAGGTTCATTTTTCTCTAGTATGAAATCTTCTCTTCCGTATCAATATCATTGCTATCCCCAAGAGAGATGTCCTCTTCTTATGTTACAATTCTCTATTAGGTTCATTTAGTAATGTGAAGAATTTTATTTCACTGTTATCAAAATCTTCTGTTGGTATTTCTATGTTTGTAATACCTATGCCTTCGAGGAACTCTAGGAGGTCAAATATATTATGGAGCAAATTTTCAATGTCATCCATGTCTTCCTCATTCACTACAACTATTTCTGTAATCTCTCTATGCTTCTGTTTCTTATGGTACCATGACTCTTCACTATTAAAAGTTCAATTAATATATGATGCATTTCATTCCTTTACTAGTACATATTTGTGAACTTCTTCAAATTTGTGTATATTCAAATAATCAATATAATGATACTTTATTCTCTGATTTGGCCTCTTATTTTCGTAGGCATACTTAAGAAAGACATTAACTCCTATGTATCTCAAGTCTAATCAATTTATTATCTTGGTCCAATTTTTATCCATTGGGTTAGACGCCATGAATGTGTACTAGCTAAAATTAAATCAATCTCATAGTTTAGATATCAAAATAATCGATAAAAATGTACAGATATGATTTCATACAATTTAAGAGATCAAATTAATCAAAAAAGGATGTATACATATTAATACCGTGTCCTGCCCATGTTCTCCTCTTGTTCACCCATGTTTACCCATGTCCAGGCAGGTTCACTCCATATCCTACATGTATTCTACCCATGTTCTCTTATGTCCACCCTATATTCTATCCATATTTTACTTGTATTCTCCTATATCCAACCTGTATTCTATGTATGTTATTCTCATATTTTTTCATGCTTACCCGGTATCTTACCTGTGTTTTTTTTGTATTCTCATGTGTTCACCCATGTCTATCTTGTATCATACTCATGTTCTTCTATGTCTATCTTATATTTTCCCTATGTTCTCTTATATTTACCTTATATTCTCCCCATGTTCTCCCATCTCCACCTCATATTCTATTTGTATCCTACTCATATTCTCCAATGTACATCTTGTATATTATCCATATCCTATTTGAATTCTCCTATGACCACCCAGTATCCTAACAATGCTTTATTTGTATTCACTCATATCCACCCTATGTTCTACTCATATTCCCCATGTATTTACCCGTGTTCATCCATGTACATCCTATATCCTATTCATTCAACCAGCATTTGTTTGTGTTTGTTTGCGCTCATCTTGTGTTCGCATCATTTCTAACCCATGTTCTCTCATATTTGCACCATATCTAACCCATGTTCTCCCATATTCAAAAGTCCTAATTACTTTCAATAAATAATTTTAACTAAATCCTAATCTTCTCCATACAAAGAATATAAGAAATTCTAACCTTCTATAAAATCTTACAACTACCCCTAAAATCTATATAATGAAAATTTTTAAACACATTTACTTAGAAATAGAGATATTTTTCAAAATAGATAATAATGGAGAAGTCCACCACCATGAGAAGAAAAAAAATAGAGAACTTGCAAGAAAAATAGGATTTGAGTAAAGGAAAAAAGAGAGGGAGAGATATCTAGGACATACCTCGTGAGGAGGAATGGAGATTGGGATGCTTACAAGGAAGAAGAAAGAGGTACACAAGGAATGATGATAGAGATCCAACTGGCTAGATGCAACAAGAAAGATGGAAAATGGGGGAGAAACCTTTGTGCTCGAGATGGGGAGGGAAGCTCGGGTTTAAAACTCATGTTGAGACTTTTCTGTTATTTTTAACTTAAAAATATCGAGAAAATCTAGGGTTTTATGAAAAAATATCAAAAATTTCTAATTTTTTTATACCAACATCAGCTATTCTTGACATTAAGGTGATCCTCATCTATTAAACATCAAAAATACCCAACAATAGTATAGTGCAGCATCGATTATAGCCATTTCTCTTTGACATAGTTGCCACTGTTACAATAGTAATGACAACTATCACGACTATCAATGTCACTAACACTATAGAAAATATCACTATTTTCTCACAATTATATTACACATACTTTAAAATTCTTACAACTCCAATTCGTTTATTATAACTTCATACTTTCAAATACTTAGTAGGACTTAATTATACTATTAAATTAACCAAATCACAATTATTATATGTTTTGTTACCTATCATTTACTATACATAAGACTTAGCATATCTATCACTTTCAACTAATTCTTTTTACAAAAAATTATTTTTAATGACATTTTAGAAGCAATTAATCATGCGTAGGTTTTATCAATGTTAATTTCAGGTTAGGCTAATTGACAAGACGATCGTCCAGACCTTTTCATGTTTTCATGAAACCGTGCTTCTCGTCAGGTTTGCGCTTCCGCCGGCGGAGCTCGTCGAGCGTTGATCTCTAGTTCTCGCACATGGCTCGCAGCTCATCAGTCAACGCGCCGGTGAAGGGGTTTCCGCCGGCGGCGAACTGCTTCAGCTTCGCCAGGCATGGCCGGTACCTGTTTCTGGAAATTCCGCCTCGTCGAACACCTGCATCGTGTAGCGGACAACCGTCTCGGCGTCGCGGGCTCGCCGGAGGCAGCGCTTCAGCGAGGCGAAGAAGCGAAGCTCCTCGACGCTGTTCTTGAACTGCTCCTTGATGAAGTAGAGGAGCTCCGTGTTGCGGGCGATCTTGAGTTCCAGACTTGAGGTGCAGGCGCTGGAGCAGACATGCAGCAAGCAGTCATTGGCTTAGCGGAGCAAGGCGAACGGGACCTCCGTGGTGAGGGTGGAAATGGCGCGGCTAGTGGTGCGGCGGAGTTCAACGGAGTAGTGGTCGAGGCGGCTGACCTCCACGTAGTATGGTAGACAGCGAGCTCGGTCTTGTAATCAGCGCCTTTGCGTCGGCTGGAGAGGACGGCCGGCTTGCTGTGGAAGCAACCGATTGGTGGTTGGCTGGGTGTTGCCTGATTGGTGTTTGAATTTATGCGCGTGAGAGCGGAATGGAAGTAAATGCGGTGGAATTTATGGACGTTTCGGATGGTTTGCACGAAAAGCAGTTACTTTTTCCATTTTTTGAATCTGCAAACGAGCGTTTAAGAACAAGTGGCACATACCTGGATGGAGCTCGGATCACGATAGTCCACCGGAACAAGCTTATTTGCAAAGGCTACGGGTGCGTTTGGTTGAATTTGATATTCGAAATTAAGAAAATTATTAATTTTATTAATTTAAAAAATTAACGAAATTAATAAATTTCGATGTTTAATTATATTTTTGGGATAAAATTAAAGTTTTCATTAACTCCGTAAATTTCGTTATTTGAATTGTAAATAAAAATTAACTAATTCTACCATTTTTTGAAATTTCAATTTATGGTTGAAGTTAAAATTGGAGATATAATTACCTAATTTCAAATTGTGGCATTACCCTCTATTTTTTATTTTATTCATATTTTTTAAAAAATATAAATATTTAATTAGTAAACTAATAAAATATATATTAGTGGTTAAAAATATCCATAAATATTAAAAGCGTACTTAAAATATTTAACAAGTTAAAAAATAAAATATTTTTAAAATATACATATTCAATCAATAAAATTTTTCCAAAGTTAACAGTAGATAATTCATAGGTATTAAGATTTAAAAAAAATGTGGAAAAAAGTAATGAGTATATGAAAATTTTATGCATATAGTTTTAGATACAAAAAATTGAGTTTATTTTTTCAAAAATAATGTTAATTATTAATTTGATAATCATTTTGCAAAAGAAATAAAAATTTGTGAAAAAATATCAAAAAATTGATGAAATTTTTTGAACCAAATTTTGTTCGATTTTTTTTATATTTTATTAAAATTTGAAATAAAAGCAACTATATATCTCGTAATAATGAAAATGTTAATTATGAAATTAAAATATATTGCATATAACAACTTAAGTGATACATAGAGAAATTGGCAAACATAAAAATAGGAATGCAAAAATATTTCTTATTCCTCTTAACACATGAACAAATGAAATTTCTACAAAATAACATAGGAAGAATTCTTTTTTCTTTGAACATGTTCTTCTCGAGGAGTAATCATTCTCTAAGCATGTTCTTCTCGAGGAGTAACCATAGATTCACTGCCTACCTTGGCTTCATATTTCTATAAAGCTTGAGTTGTCTCATCTAAAGAATCGTAAAATCTATAACAATTGTTTAAAAATCTGTTAGCTTGATCATGATAATCTTGCCATGAGATATAAATATCCGGATTTCTCCCATGGAATACAACATAGTAACGCATTCAATAAAAATTTTATAAATATTAGTCAGTCTTTTTTAAAATATATGATATGTAAATAAGCACACAGTTGGCTTTTAAACAATATATAATAGATAAATAGGTACACAGTCGACCTTTGATTAAGATACAGCATACAAATAGGCACATGGTCTTTGAACAATATATAATATATAAATAGGCACACAATCGACCTTTGTATAATTAACCACAAATAACGTATCCTAGCACGACATGAAAATAACGTAAGTGATAACATAGTTTAGTCAATAATAAGATAATCATAACAAGTCTAGGCAATAAAAACATAGTAATCGCACACATAGCATAGTTCTAAATTGTTTGGTAGCACAGACTATCCAATAGCATGATAACAATAATGGGAAGATCACAACATGCTTCTAAGGACAATTTTCAATAATGATGGTCGAGGAACTCTTGGAGTCATCAGTTCTAGCCTTGTCATCCATGTCTTCCATGAAAGTCATGCTATTAGCATTATCACCATACAAATGCCTGTAACATGCTTCAAAAAGAATGTACTAAAGCGTTCTCCTCTAAATTAGTTCAATATTGAGTATAATGACTTCTTCCATGAATCCCTCACCACTATTTTGATGGCACAAGCAACATCGTGTATGTCATCCATCAACTCTGTCACTAGTGGATCATTCATAGTGTCTTCCTTTCTCTTTGGGGCTTCGAGGTACAACGGGAACTAGTGGTGTGTCCTTTGCCTTTGGGATTGGTTGTGGCATTGATGCTCTGCGAGGGTGCAGTCGTACTCTGCCTCGAACCACTAGGAGCATGAGAAGCATCATCTCACATGGTATGTTGTTCTTCACCCGCTGCATCTCTCTCTTGCTCCCCTCCGAAATGATCATTGCAGGATTTTGCCATACTATCGATAACGGAATCTGCTCAACATATAAGAAGCAAACTCATTATATAACGAAATTGGTTTATTTAGAAATTACTCAGAGTCTTTGACCTTCTATAAAAATTATGTCGAACAAATACGTAAATATGTAACATTTTGAAGATGTTATATTGACAATACAGAGTTCTTTTTTTACAAATTTAATGGTCATGTAGACTTTTCTGGTGGTTGTGATCATATTATCAACGTTATTCCAGCCCACCTCACTGTAGTCCCTTAATTTAGTGATTATTGTCATGTACTTTTTAAAGATTTTATAATGGCCATCTATATTGTCAACAGTAAAGTTACTATTGAACTAGACATTAACAACAATTGCAGCAGCTACAAAATGGAGCACTTGAAACCCTTGTCTTGCTTAAGCCTAGCATGCACTTGCTCTATGAGGAACCTAATAAGGAACTGTGAGTCCCTCTTTGACCATATCTTATGAGATTTATGTGTTCTTGATGATTTCCTCCTCTGGCTTTCTTCTGCATCTTTATTTGTCTCGATCACAACAAGACCCAGATCCTAACTCATTAAGTTAGTCCTCGACAATGAGTCAACCTCTTCAAGTCCAAAAAACTCCATTTCTTATAGATAAAACAAAGATTTCAGCAAACGAATACATATATATTGTGGTAACAAGTAAACAAACAAATACCATCAATCAAAAACCACGTTATGAAGATTAAACATCAAATAACATAACCGTAAATAAGGTGTTCTGAATGAAGAAAAAATCAAATGCAAGACACATGTTCACATGAGGAGAAAACCTATTTATTATTGTAATCCTCCCACATCTAGGTGGCTATTTGATCCCTCAATTAGACCTACTTCTAGCTCTCCTCACGTTGCTCCCTAAAAGTGGGACCTGTATACATCAACTCTTCTTCCTCTTCATCCATACCCTCTTCATCTTCTAGGTTCAAGTTTCATGTTGAGCAATTCATCAAAAAGATCTACTATCATGATGTCGTTATGCAACACACAACACGCCAAAACCATATCAACTTGAGTTGTGAATGGAAAGAATGGAGTCTCGGCCCGTATATTAAATTGATTCTTTAATACAACAAAAGCACACTCTATCTTGGACCTTAGCAATATATATCTGTAATTGAACAACTCCTTTATATTTTGTGATAGCCGTCCGACTTGCTCTTTCATATGATACCTAACAACTCTGTATGGTGCTATAAAATCATCCATTGTCATATACCCGAAATCAAAAATATAGTATTTGCCTGAAATAACAAAAAATCATAATAATATCAACAATGAAGTTAAAATATTTATAACTTAGAAATAATACCTTCTATCTGCCTTAATCCACTGGATGAAGGTCGAGAAATAGCATCTTTCAAAATAGCGAAATTATTTATAGATTCCTCCCAACCGACCAAGACATAAAGAAGCCCAAGTTCGACATTAGTTATAGCTAACACGTTCTGTATGACACCCTTTTGTCCACGAAAATGTGCAACCATACCAGTTGAAACTTTTGCAGGAATATGTGTTTTATCAATGAAACCAATACAATCCTAGACATAGTCCAAACAAATATTAGCAACATAATTGCATAATGCGATAAACAAACTATTATCAACAATGTACCTTGAACCACAAATAATAGTTAGGGTTGTTAGTATGACTTAATTTTTTGAGGAGACTGCTTGAGACATAAAGTTATCTTTAATTCTACATATAGCTTGCAAGCACCTATTAAAATATCGATTGTTTCACTAGAACGTACAAACACTATTTTCATGCACTGTTCCTCGAATGAAACTAATATAATGCAAAAATATTACAAATTATTCTTCAATAGTTACATATCATGTGTCATATAGAAGGTTGCAGTGTCTCAGTATATTGGCCAAATTTAAAAAAACTAGGAGATCCATCCTAAAGTATTCCACACAATTACTTCTCCCGTCCCGTAGTATATTCTCGACCATATCACTCCTAAGAATTTCTTTATTGACGAACGATTCAATGCTCCAACATGGTCATTTTCTTCTCCTCAAAATTTGAATTAGTATACACACAACCACTATAATAACATAGCCACCAGCTTTGATGCTTAGCAATTCTAAATCCTCGTTATAATACATCTAATAATCAAATACTTATCAAAGCATGAAGTTTAAATCTATCTTTTACAAAGAAAAATGCACAACATTCAATCTGAAAATAGTAAATCAAACAAATAATATAACAAAAAATAAATAACAAATATAACATCACTATCTCGTATAACAATCATGCTTTTCATATGTATCCATTTATTGAAAAAAGCTCTAGGTTGATTCATGTTGCAATGTAGAACAATAGTCCGACCAAATTCGATGGCTCTCATATCACTATCATGCCCATATGATACATGACCCACTTTTCCAAACTTATACTAATCAACAATCTACAACATTATGGAGCACAAGAGTCGTGCTTGCAACCATCCAATGAAGCATATTACATTCAAATTTTTGTTGCTAAAACCATCATGTATACTTATTACAAATGGCTACTCATAAGTACTAAGTTTTCATCATTGACTGATGCGAAAGAGATATACACATTGCCATCATAGGTTAAGGACCCAAAGCTATTTCATCATCATAGATATATAAAAAAAGCCGCAACTAGAGATTGGCATAATTTAAACATGTTCTTGCGGGCCAATAACCAAGCAATTTGTCATACCAACATCCTGCCCGAACCAAAAATGAAACAACAATCAGTAAAATCAAGAAGGAATATGCATTTGTAAAAGATGAACAATCCGGAAAATAATCTCATCCACAACCAATCCAAATGGAATCAATAATCATATCATAGATCTTGTCATTTACTATGCATCAAATGCGGAAAATATTGTGACATTATATATTTTCCTCTTGCTTTGGAGTGTAAATCAGATTTTGAACCACCAAAGATGATCTTTCATCATCAAGCTCCTCGAATACTCCATCTTCATAGTTGTCTTAATCATAAACTAGATCATTATCTTTTAATTCATGTATATCTTCAATCACATAATTATCTTTAATAGCAAGTTCACATATTATCATACTAAATAAATATTAGAATAATGTCCAAATTTGTCACAGTGATAGCATTTCAAATTAGGATTCACTTGTGTGGGAGATCGAGGACATTGTATAGTTGCACCTCTATTAGATTCAGTTCCTTTTGAACTTTTACCAATCATCTTCTCCATCTCATTTTTTATTGCAGGTCACTTCAATTGAGACTCCACACGAGTTGCACTCCTCACATTCTTATTAACCATTTATATAGGTTACAAAAAAATCTTATCTTGGATGGTTGTGTGTAGCCCACCGATGAATCTCACCATTTGATGAGATTCAGTTTCCACTAGGTTATTACGTGCATATAGGCAATAAAACTTTTCAACATAAGCCTTCATATGCGATTACTCTACCGATAATTTTGATATTGTTGAAAGAGTACTTGATCATAATTTATGAGAAGGAATTATCTTTCAAAAGAGTCTTCGTCTGTGGTCATGCTCAAATTGGAGCTTTGTTTTGGTGTGTTCTATCCAACTAGACACGTTCCCACCAAGCTAATGCAATCCCTTTGAGTCACTAAGTAATAAGCGTCACTTTCTTCAAATTGGGAATCTTCATATAGTCAAAAAATTGTTCACCTTAGCAAGTCAATTGAAAGAAAGGAGATCAATTTTCAAGTAGAAATTGTAATCCCTATCATGCTCAAAAATTAGTTGATGAAGAATGTCTTCAATTTCTTCATCGGGACTTGTAAGCCCTTTGGATTCACTTACGGAGCCTTTCTTCGACTAATTGGATCATGAGTCACTTCACCAATATGTCAATGTGATTGATTTAAGCTTTCAAATTGATCCATCATTAACATCAAGCACGCAAGTGAGTTTTGGATTACTGCCACAGATATGAGTACTCATAGGAGCACCGTCCTTAGGATTATTGCTAGTTGCATCATCGTTAAATATTAAGCAATGAGAGCCTCGCACTAATACCACTAGACATAGCAAGAAGTGTAAAAAATGAGAAAAAATTGTTGTCTTTATTAAGGATTCATTAAATCCATTAAAAAAGAGAGAAAATTCACTAAAGTAAAATTTTTATTAAAAATAAAAATTGCCTCGCATTTATAGGGCTAGGATCTATTTATATAATTATCAGAAATCATAAATTGAGTAGGTTCCCACCTTTCCAAGTCCTAAATTGAATGCAACTCAACTTGAATATTAATTAAATTGGTAAAAGTCCTAAATAGGTTAACTTAAGAAAAGAAAAATCTAAATAATGATTCATCCTTTGCAAGTCCTAAGCTAAATGGGATTTAGCTCAAAGTCATTATTAGGTTAGTGAAATTTGAGCATAAGACTTAAGTAACTCAAATTAGGAGAGACTCATACTTCATAATAAGGCAAATTTTAACATAGATAAGTACTAAATAAGATAAATTTTAAGTTAAATAAGAGAATAAATCATATCATTCATCATGAATCCTTGACTTCTGAATTAGCTTCTTTTGATTTTTGAAACTTCTGAACTCCTTTTTTTGAGCGTCCCACAACATAAGCAGTCTAATAAAATTAGAATTAGAATTTTTAGTTTTAAAAAATCGGATAATTAATCTTTCATAAAAATTAAAAAAGATAAATTATTTTTTATATTAATTTGATAATTATTCAAATTAAAACTAAATGAAAATAATTTGATCATTTTATATGCATTTTAATTGGTAAAATTAGATTAAAATATATATTTTTTGTTAATATAAGGTGATTTTTTGCTAGTATAAAATAAGTAGTTCTGTATTAATAGTGATAAAATATATAATTTTTTTGTATATCCATAATAAAGCAGGTGAATCGTTATTAAAAAATTTTAAAAAAAACTTGGTTTAATTTCAATCTAGTTTGACAACACGGAAGAGTGGAGTGAGAATTTGTGAGTTTTGATCTGTAGTTACCAGAGAGAGTTGAAGTGATGTGTCAAACTCCGCTTATTGTCTAACTACGAATTTAAGTGGGTTCTGGCACGGCCCACCAAATAGAATTCGGCCTTTAGGCACGATCCACAATCCATGCATTTGTAGGTTATATCATATCTGTATGATACACTATTTTTTAAAAAATAAATATATAAACAAATCGAAAAAATTCTAAAAAATATTTAACAATAGAAAAATTCCAAAGATATGCCAAAAAAATAAGAAAAAATAAATAAAATAAAAAAATATTTATATTTAAATTAATTCATAAGTATTATATTTTTAAATTTATATTTCCATAAGAAAAGGTCTAACAACTACTAAAATTAAATTTGTATTATTTTTAAAATTATTAAAATATATTCACGGGAGGGAGCAGGGAAGGAAGAGAAAGGAATTGAAAATTTTTGGTGGAGCAGACTGCTTGGTCTGCGAGCTGTGAGAGGTGCACTAGATATAAACCCATATGTATATAAACTGTGCGAATACGATATAATTACTATAGTAATTATGTGGCGCTAAACACGGCCTATTATAGACCGTTGCTGAGCCGCCGACCGAAGGTCCGAATTTACATCACTATGTCTAACCAAAGAGTCGAATTATGGGAAGTCAATGATTAGATATATGATGTGGTATATATACTATTACGAGTGAAACCTCGACAGATCAAGTACGGTATAGATCACCAAGACTGAGCACTGTGAGCCCAGCGATCGATATTCGATACCACACCAGCATAGAGGGTCGCCTTTTTATGCAAGACCTACAAGTAGCTGAGCCTCCGGCGAACTGATCGGTACAAATATGGACCCTAGTTTTTTGGTAGGTCAGCGACGCCAACCCCCATAACTGAACCATGCTATCTCCCACCAACCCCCGCTACGCTCCATGTCATCCGCCGTATTTTTAGATATCACACTCTAGACACCAGAATCAGGCCCTATGTCCCGTATGTGGAAAGCCGAATGGCCAATGTACAGAGCTGAGATATCTTATAAGAGTTGTCGAGACTTGCTTCCGAGATAATTTGTACCTGTTCGCAGAAGACGTCTGTTGTCAACAGTGCCTGTAGCCAACTCAAAGACTTGGGAATTAATTAGGGCCGTGCATTTGGTTAAAACCGAACCGAACCGAACCAAGTAGTATAAAAATCGAATCCGAACCGAGGTTCGGTTAAGTTCGGTTATAACCGAATCTCAATCGAATTTTTTTGCAAAACCCAAGCCAAAGCCCAAGCATCGGCAAGCCCAAGCCCACGCCCACGCCCAAGCGAACCTGGAGGCCGATGGAGCAGACGAGGGAGGAGAGGAAGGAGGCGGCGGCGGTGTAGTCGGGGTCCGGGTGGGCAGTGGGGATGCGAAGGTACTGCTGAAAGAGCTGAAGAAAACGACCTAGTGGCAAATTTCTTCGCTGAAATCGACGAGTCAGCCTTGAAGATCAACTCCGGCTTCCTCTCAAGAATCCCTCCTCACCCGTTCTGGCTTCCTCGGGGAATCTAACGACGGTCTCCCCACCTTCTCCTCCTCCTCTGACGGCCCATCCTCTCCCGCAGGCGAGTGACCTAAGGCCACGATGTGGAAACTCTAGTTTGGTGGTCACTGGTCAGTGAGGATCGGAGAAGCTTGATCGGCGGGGGGTCGGCATCGCTGAGAGATCCAGGACTCGATCGAAGAGATGAGATGCTACAAACATGGATCAAGAGGAGAAGGGAGGAGAGGATTTGGAGAAAGAGATCAGGGAATGCCGAAATGGGGAGTGGGAGCATGGCTGCGTGGGTTTGCCGAGGCTTGGGCTTGAGTTCGGTTCGGTTTGGTTTGGTTTTTATGGTTTTTTAAATTCCATAACCGAAACCGAAATCGAATTACAAAAATTTCGATTGTCAAAATCAAACCGAATCAAAAACCGAATAACCCGAACCGATTATTCGGTTTCGATTCAGTCGGTTAATTTAGTTTTAACCGAATAGTGCACACCCCTAGAACTAACTGCCTCACCGAGCTGCAGGGGAGATATTATAAACTTATTGTATCTCTTTTTATACATAGGTAGCAGCACGGGTGACTGGAAAAACTTTATTGTCCGATCTTGTAGATCATTTTATTTTATTTCCATTTTTTGTAATAGATACAAACTAACTCACAATTGTACCTTTATTTATTTTCTTCACCAAGGCTATTAATGATAAATTCTAATTGCCCAAAAAATAAACCCAGACTTACTAGTAACAACTGTTGATGAGATGAAAAATCTTCTTCAATGAGATGAAATTTGCCAAAAATGTCCTCTTTTTGAAATTATGGCTTATAAAGGTTAACGCTGCATAATGTCACCAATTCCGATGAGCGCCCCCAAATAAATGTTTTAGATCTTGTACAAATTTACAGGGGAAATGGGTTGATTAGTAGAAGCAATGCAACACAATATAGCACACTACTACACAAACACGAGCTGAGAAAAGCACAGTTTGATAGCCCATCACGGCTGGTTTCACAATGCTCCAGAGTTTGGTGATGATTGTTGCATAATGTTAGGGCCAACTACGTCCTGAATTTGGGGAGAGACTTCCTGCAAAGCAGGACGCACATCTTTGACTCATTTCCAAAATCCAAAGAAAAATATAAGAGAACAATTCAGAGCAATTGAGCGATATTTCAGATATTACTCTCAGAAAAACAAAGATTCTAATTTACCAGTGGCTGAATGGGCTGATGTGGCTGCTGGTCTTGTGCCCAAACATAGGGTTGAGCTTGGGACAATCGGTAATAAGGTTCTTTAAGATCCAGTTTACCTGTAGCCGTCTGCAGTATTCCTCCTTGTTCAGCCCCAGGACCCCACATTTTAACTTTTGACCATAGTTCAAAGGATATCAGTCTTTTCCACAACGATAACAGAATGAAAACATAGGTAACTGAAAGATAAGGACAATTCAACCAACCTGACAAAGTCAAGTAAATTGTATAACTTTGAGCACTATGAGCCACTAAGTGCAGGCGTCCAGTTATTTCTTGCCCAGCCATAACATATAGCGGTTGGGAGAGCACACAACGAAGCTGGTACCAATGAGTAGTCGGAGATCCTGGTGCAGTAGTCAGCCATCTTTGGACAGAACTGCAGGATGAAATTGTATAACTAGAAAACCATGCACATCATCTATCTAAATGAGAAAGTACTGTGCTGCTTAAACGTGCAACATAAACAGATATAAATTAACAAAATATTAGATCAATATATAACCACAAATAACAAGAATTATATTGGTCACATCTTAGACCTCACTTTCAGGATAGCGTGCTACTGTTTGCAAAAGAAATGAATTGCTGAACTTAAACCAAATGCTTTTATGAACTTTTCACAAGTTTTATACCACTTTTTGACTGAACATTAGATCCATAATCTATGTGGCATTTGTCCTCAGTAGCAGGTCCTTTGTTACTTGTCAAAGTGGCTTCTTTCATCATTTATACCTTCCAGACAAATATTCTCGAAGCACTATACTTGCAATCCTTTATGACCTAAAATTACAAACCACAATTTGCAGGCCTTCCAATAATCCATGCCTCCTGATTTCAAGGTATGGATTGATAATGTACCCACTCTAAAAACACTCAAATCTGTAATCCATCAGATGTACTACCAACAGATTGCGTGGGTTTTATATGGACAATGTTAATAAATAGACGCAAACACCAGACCATCTGTTAGTGATCATTTAAGAACAATGAGTTAAAATCTTTATGGTACAAACCATCCTCTCACATACAATTTTATTAATCAACTTTTTACAAGAAGCTCAGCATTGTCATGATTACGATTAATAGACAATCCATATGCTCCAAAGCAATCTACCACAATACTAAATTCTAGCAGAACATAAACATAAGACATTTTCCATCAACTTGCATGATCATCTCCAAATAAAATATCCAACTGCATTTTCCTTGGAAGCAAATGCTCACTGGCAACTAAACAACAAATTTTTCTTTGTACCATTTTTATGATGAATGGGCCTTCACTAATTCATTAATTTGTGAAACCAAAATTCAAAAAATAGAATAACCAAATATTAACCCATGAGAAAGTGGGGCATAATATGAACTGCCTTGATGGCAAATTATGCCAATAGGGCAAGATGTGAGCCAAGGATGTAAAAGCGCAAAATCACAAACAAGGTTATCAAAGCAGATCATTTCCAATATATATACCTTTATTTCAAAAATAGATGATGATTAACTAGTGGAATATGTATAACAAAAACAATTACATGATGGAAGAACAAAGACTTAGGAAAACCAGAACCAGTGGTAAAAAATAACAGTAATAGTGAATAAAAATGTAATAGAATATAATATAAGAAGAATGTCTAGAGCAGATAATACTAAATTCAGCGTACATGGGGAAATAAAGCAACATTAAGATGAAAGAGTAGTATAATATCTTGTTTACATGGCTCTAAGAAAGTTACCTCCCATCAAATAGGACATCAAACCAGCAAGCCAGTCCATGTACCCTCGTACCAACAGTGGCTGTATAATTCAGTGGAATATCAATTTCATATAGCTCTTCCTCCTGTACATTCATGACTCATAAAATTACCACATGCATCAGAACAAGACTGACTGTGGAGTACGCATAAGAAAACACAACAGTACATATACACTAATAATTCAGCACACTAAAACAGAATAAAGAATTTTCAGGAAATAATGGAGAAAACCAAATGTGAAGTGGTTTGTCAGTGAACTATAAAATCATAAACGCTAAAAATAAAAATAAAAAGATTGAACGTCTTCAGTATCAGACATAATAAAGAATCCAAATTAATTTAATATCAACTTAAACAATTTCAAAAATATAACTTTAGATTTACAGGCACAATGCATACCTTTATGCGCATGAAGTCCAGGGTATGGTATGTAGGTGGAGATACCAATAGTCTTGGATCAAAAGCATCAACCACAGGCTGCATGAATAATATACCAATTTGAAGTAGCTTCCCATCATTATCAAATGCTAACAAATACTATTATGTAACAATCCAATAGCCCAGATAAAACAACCAAGCAAAGATGCTATCAATAGATGATAAATTAGTCAAGTTACCCTACAAGGAACATATTGAATCTTGTAATATGAAATTTTTATCAAACCATGCATGTTTGCCTCTATTGACAATGTGAAGTACGGAGAACAGAAGGAACAAAATAAGTGAACAAATTTTGTTCACATTCCTCCAAGTAAAATATATGCTATAGTCCATAGTGGCATGAGGTATCTTTATAATAACCATCAGTGAGAAATATGTAGTCTCCAATTGCAAGAAAAATGACCAATGTAGAGTATGGCAATGGTGAGTTCCACCACCTCAGGACTGCACAATGAAAATTACAATAATGAGAATCACCACCTTTAAATTTTACCGTAGTCTATTAGGCCAAAAATTATTGAAGACATATTCAATTTTCTTGTTTTACATGCATAAGCACAACTAGAAGCTACTACTCAGACAAGCCTACAAAAGATATCTTCCTTGATTTTTTCCAGGAGTTATTTGTGCCATGCATAAGCTTGGTAAACACCAATAGCATATAGAGTAGCGGCATGTAGGTTAGGACAGAACAAGACTGCAATGCATAAATTAGCTAGTAGAGAAACAGCTGAGAGTAACATCCACAAAGCATGATTCAGAACCAACTACAGATCTACAGCTATAAGCAGCTTGGAGATTGTTGAACCTGCAGAACAGCGTATAATTTATCCAAAAAAGAAAGAAGACACAGGAAAATTGATGTTCATATGTCACAGAAAATTAGCAAAAGGAACCTGAGAGAAATATCCCTGAAAAGCAGACCCATATAATGAAGTAAGATCAACCCCATAGTAGTTCTGCTGCTGCCAGAAAAGGGCCTAAAATATTTATCAGAGAAAATGTCAACTGTAGTTCTCAGTACAAAAATGTAACAAACAAATCATCTGGAGATTGCCTAATATAGACAGAAAATGTCAGAGCTAGTTTTCAGTACATCAATATAACAAACAAATCAGTTGAAGATTAATAAGCAGATATTCTATTTTTACTATTTTTACTGATTGAGAAAATGAGATAAACAAATTTTAGACAAAAGCTGAACTTCTGTTACAACTTCAAAAATTGAATACTATCTATGATAAAACAATCATGGTTCCATGACATATATAAATGAAAACTGAAAGGAAATAACTACAGTAACTTGCAATCAAATTCATTCAAGAAACAGTGAGCATACAATGCTGATACATTATAACAAAACCAACAATAGTATCAGCCCTGTGGATTCCTAACATCACCAACTCTGAAGCATTTTTGTTTCAATTTGACCTTAAGCTAGGCTCATCAATGAAAATCTTTGATGGCATGAACAATTATAACACTCATCAATTTTAGTTGTAGTACATTATGATATATTAAATAAGTTGAACTCCCAAACTTACCTTATTTGCAATTTCAACATAAAGGTATTCATCACTAAAAGGTGCCATGTGTATCCTGTAACAATATTAATGCACAAACCCTCAGAAATAATCCGCATGGCAAGTTGTACTCAATTTTAAGATACAATAGAAGTAGCTAGAGTAAAACTTTATAAGTAGTTAATGAGAAAACAGGAACCAAGCTTGCCAATAGCGCATTGTGCAAGAGGAAAATAAACATATATGCAAAAGCAACATTCCAAAACAACTGCCTAAGTGTCCAACTGCGCCCACCATTCTTCCATGTTTTGGTTCAGGTCTGAGGCAAAAAAAGGTAAAATTGGTCAATTAATGCAACCACATAGTGGAATGAGGAAAGAGATGGGAAAAGGGTTTAGTTAATGAGACTATTGGGTAGACAGAGAGATACTGGGGGCAAGGGAAGTGTTGGAAGGTGATTAAGGTGGAAGTGATTGGATACAGAAGATGAACAAAAGAAATGGCCACGAGGAACATGAGTAGATATTGGGTCTATACAAGGTAAAAGATTTTAGAATGAGCAATTTATTCTCCATTGGAAATGAAAGGCCAGCTATTATTCTTCTATTACAACGAATAGCCATATGTAATGGTAGTCTATTCTTTTATTCACCTGGCCTTCCTAAAAGTAATTGATCCAAAATTTTTTAATCAAGTGCATTTATTGAATCAAGTTACCACACAATAGTAGATGCAAGCATTTTTCAAGAACAAGCATCCCAATAACTGCTATCAGCAGAAATTTAAGATTGCTACAGAACCAGGAGTAAAGAAGCAAATGCACCCAAATGTGCTACAACTGAAAACAGTCAAGCAGTGTAACAGCAAAGGCCAGATGACATCCAAGAAAACATGACAATGCATATTTAAAAGCCATACACACCTCCCAATGGATGGAAACATTTTTCCATTTGAGGCCAGAAATCTATCTCTTGCAATGACATATGACTCAAGCATCCTTTCATTGACCAACAATGTGCCTAAAATGGGTTGGACATCAAATATTACATGTAATATGGCACAATAAAATCACTGCTTTACAGAGTAAAGAAACACCATCAGAGTCTTATCCAAATGTAACACAATCTGGGACAATCAATCATATGGAAAGGCATTAATAAAGAGAACAAAACTACCAGGGAAGTCTGGCAAAGCATAATATAGGCAATCACTTGCACCACACACTCCATGCAAAATCACATCCATATGAGGGGCTGTTTGTTTTGAGAGAAAATGAAATACTGGAAATTTTGATTTTCCAGGGTTCCATTGTCGTGGAAATTTTCGTTTTTGGTATGTGTTTGTTTGGTAAGATTTGGAAATCTTGTATATTTTGATGGGAATCTGAATTTGCACCACAAAATCTAGAATATCAACCAAAAAGTTACAGGGCCAGAAATCAAAATCTTCCATTTGGGCGATTTGAAATCCACCAGGATTTCAATTCTGGATAAACAAACACCAAAAATTCCCAATTTTCCATGATTTCAATCTCCCAGAACTCAAATCCAGCCAACAAACAGACCTAAAAGAAATTTAGCCATATGAACCCCACCAGCTAAGAATTAAACAAAAATGGCAAATATAATCATCTTTAGGGGATTTTTTTTATCTATACCTAGTTGTTATAGTTGCACACAAAAAAGTTCTCCAAATATGAAACAACCAAATTGAACTTCAAACAGTAGTATAAGTAGGAAACAACATAAGATGCCAGCAAAAGAAAAACAGTGACATAGAAGAAAAAGAACTTACCCATTGGTTCAGAAATGAGAATGTCTGCTTTCTCAGGCAATTCAACTTCTTCAACTTTACCTTTGATGACCTGACACAAGCAAAAGCCCGCCGGCTAAATGTACATTATAAGACTCATAAAAAGTAAAATTATAGGTCACGACAATGTCAGTTTAAATCAGACCGTGATTCGTTCCTTCAGTGATGGATTCCCAGCAATAAGCCTGTGGGCATATTCTGCCATTTCAGATGCCTCGACAGCATACACGTGTTTGGCACCAGCCTGCATTATTAAACTAAGATTAGAAGTAGTGATTTCTATTTCATGAAAAATATAACAATTTAGATTTCTATAAGTGTCTAATTAAAAATTTGCTCATCTGAAAGCTTGACCACCTGAGCTGCAAATAAAGAAAGAATACCACTGCCAGCACCAACATCTACCACAACACGGCCATGAAAGTCTATACGGTTCTCAACTACTGCAGCATAATAGGTTCCTGAAAGAATACCGCAAACCCATGAACAATGAGTTCAAAAATTATAGATTCTTAACTGAATAGAACTTTTTTGGTTGTTGGCAGTGTTTCAAAATGTGGTTTACGCAGCCACCTAAGTGGACACAATCACCCATCCACAAAACATATCCCTATGTTGTCCATATTATGCAGTCAGGAGTGAATGTGCAATTACGTGGCTGCATATGTGAATAACTGATCATTATGCAACCAACACTTCTAGTACCCAAAAGTATTATAAATGCAGCATTAAGAGTTATGTATTTATATATAATTTACATATCTGAAAAATGTCAAAATTTCATAGATATAAGGTATTGATTGGATTAGAATACTATAAACACCTATTGCTAATGAGTTATTAGACTTCAAGCGTTAGGATATCATCATTACCTAATATAACATGTTATTACAACTGTATCTCTTTAAAATAATTTGAATTACTTATACTTTCCACGCATTTCTATATTTGTGACTTATTTATGGTTTTATACAAATTATAATATTGTAAATATCTTTTAAAACTTGAAACTGAGTAGTCAGCCACCTATGTGTCCACATACCACCTATATGTTATGTGTCTCCCTTGAGCTCTCACATTTTCATACTGTATTTTAAAACATTGCTTGAGAATTGAACTTGATTCAACACACAAACTGTCTGCCTTCTGAGCCAGATGTATATACAAAACCAATGAGAAATGTCAACAGAAAAATCTAATTGTACAACCTGTCCTCACATAATCTTGCAACATATTTTGCTGATGTAATAACTGGCCATAGTAATGGAAGTACATCTTTGCAGAAGTCGCTTCAATTTTATCATCAAACTTGCTTTTGTGAGCCGCTAATATTCCATTTTCAAGTGGTCCTGGAAAAAGCATATGAGGAACAACTGTAAGGATCCATTTATAATTAGATAATGTACAATTGAATTAAATGTATAACCCACACAAAGTTGTGTTTCATAAATATAATTAGGTAACACTATTCCATTAATTTTAGTGATGCACAGAAGCTGCATATTCAGCCAATGTGAGTAGATCTAGAATCCAGGAATAACAAGGAAAAGCAGACAGCTTCTTCGAATGGGAAGTAACATTTCTTCAATATAAACATGAAATTAAACAGAACTACCATATAGTGTAAATCTAACTGAGATAACAAAATCATACATCTGTAAAGTGTTAGTCTTTGGCCATAGTGTGTTATTCTTCGGACAGAAAACATCATGGAAAATATGTTATTGTTTCAAGTTTTGATCCAATTCTTCCTAAACAGACAATCTCAACACAGACTTCCATCAAAATGATATAGAAAGTGATAAAACTGAAAAGTCAGCATTCTATGCACTGTAACAACCTTAGAATATTGTAAAAAGTTTCCATAACTAATGTCATTGCATTGTAAAGGGCTGTTTGGGTGGATGTTAGGTTATCAAATTGAGATCATACATGACTGTGAACCTTGAAACAAAAAATGGCATTAGAAGTTGATCAATGTTTTGACATGTTACTTTCATTTTCTCGGATAATATATTTGAATTCAAAAAATGCTTAAATTATGAATTATCCGTGAAAATATGGAAATGGTATGCCTCACCATCATAAAAAACAATCAGAAGGCACTCACTTTTTTTTTAAGTTTCCACAATGGACATTGGATTTTCAATGATATCGTATCTGGACTAAACAAACCATAATAATACTAGCTGAAAATGTGTTGCTACTCTAATTTAAGATTCTTCCATTCTTATAATGCTCTGCCTGCCATCATTACATAAGAAAATCCAAGTCATAAAACAAACTGTAAAAATCTAAATGCCACAAATTGATGCTATAATTCGAATAAAAGTTTAGACCACAAGAATTTTGCTTGAGATAGTCACAACTGAAAAGAGGAGTCACTAGACTCAAGCAATTTAGACATGCTAAAACGTAAAGTTCATGCAAATTATATACCAGTAGCTGTGGCAATCTTTCCATGCTTCCACTGCTCAAATGCCGCAGAAAAAGCTTCGCTTTTGTCTTCCGTTCTGAATTCAAACTTATAGGCTCTCGAAACAGAACTCTGGATCACAAAGTATACACCAATCAAACAGCAAATCGAGCATTTTTCCATTAATTTCAATCCTATCAAACAATGTTCTAATAAACAAAGTTTGAACACAAACGGATGAATCAACTATAAACAGCCAGCCGCAAACGGCGCACCTTTTGTTCATCCTTCCTCTGGGATTCATCCACGACAAGAAGCAATTGAGCAGGGCCTAATTTGAAAATCTGAACAAGATTTCAGAGAATAAGAAGAAAGACGTTTACATGCTCGATCCAAAATCAATGCCCGGAGCCCCGCATTCCCTCCCCACAAAGTCAAACCAAACAGCAATCGAATCCGCACCGTCACCTGCGCATCCCGAAGATCAAGCGCGATGTCGTCAGCGTCGGGCCGAGCAAGCCGCAGCTGGCCGAAGGCGTAGCGGGCGGTGACGGCTGACGGCGAGGAGGAGGGGGAGGGGGAGGCCGACAGGTCGGAGACGGAAACGCCGGTGAAGTCTTCCATTGGAGCCCCTCCGCCCGAGCTCTCCCACGCGAGAGATTAGGGTTTGGGGTTGGGGGAATTAGGGTTTTGGACTGGGGACAGGGTTTGGAGAGAGGCGGAAGCTTTGGCCGCCAAGGGCACAATGAGTTGCAAGTAAAGGTTGTCGCTTTCTTTATAAATTGGCCGAGACTAACGTGCCTGGTCTTATCGGATCCGTGCTTCCATTTTTATCGGGTTCGGATCCAAAACCAAAATCTAAACCCTGAAGCCAAATCCTTATTGGATGAGAACCGAATCATAAATCTGGTTCAGGAGTCACAATTCAGGTTGAGAATTTTCAAAACAGGATATCTCTCACCTTTTTGCTCCGCCCTCTTAATAACTGACTTCTAAATTCAACACATTTTTTCTAAAATTATATTTAAATTATTTAGCGAGATAAATTTGAAATTATTTATACTAATGATAATTATCTTTTTCAAAAGCTTTCACTTTTTCTTTCCCATTTTTCCTTTTAATAGACTATGTCATGCAAACTAATTCAATTTCCTTAACACCACGCAAAGCTTCACTTGTCCGTGGAAAAAAAAATAATCAATATATTAATTTTCTCCTTTTTAAGAGATCACTTTATAATTTCTCCTTACTTGTCATAGATTATAATTATTAATTTTTTTTACAAAAAGTCACTTTCTAATTTCCTTTCAAAATCAAATAAGAAATTATCTTAGCTTGCAATAGATTCTTAATGGAGAGTCTATCCGTTAATCCAACCAACCAAGTGAACATTGAACTAAAACCAATTTAGTTCTTTTCGTCAAGTTGATATCCCAACTTCACAGACTTCATAATTAGAAAGTCAACATCTCATTCAAAACAAGATGTCAAGTTTGTTAGAAAATTTACACTTCAGCTCTTTATTAAATATCGAGATTTTAATTATGATCGCACATTAAATATCAATATCTCTAATAAAAGATAAATTTATTGAACCAACTGAAAAGCCTACCATTGAATCAAAACCAAGTGGATTACAATTAGTTCATCATTTTCTACTAGGTCAACTCCCCGACTATACAGGCCTCGCACCAAAGATGTTGGCATTTGACTCACAACAACATATCTAAGTTTTCTCCATCATGTCTCAGTAGATTCTTCCATTAAATGCAACAATGTCCTTCTAGCCAATCAATGCATCATTCATAATTATCAAAAAGATAGCATGGGAAAAGTGAGATCTCATCACATATTTTCTTGACGAAATCAACCTTGATTACTTCAAAACTCACCAACCCTCTTCATCACATCAACTTTCATATGATATAAAAATTCTCATGAACCCACAAATAAAAGGTTGGATTTTTTTTGTTAACTACATTACATACCATCTTTCTCCTCCACTAACTTCACTGTCAAAGAATTTTTGCTAAAGGTACCTTCAATCTAGGCTTATATGAAAAATTGAGTTGTTATGGCTCAGAACTTAGGTCAAATCTGAAATTTGAGCACCTCATATTCATGCTCTATCAATTCCCAAACACAAAATATACTTGTCTATCAAGTAAGAAGCAATCCACCATTAAGTTGTACTTAGAAAATTTTATGTAAAACTCGTCAAAATGATCTAGTAATACACAAAGTATTAACTTAGTGGACATACCCTCCACTTCAGATATGAAAGTTATTTATTTGAAATTCAGTTATATGTTATTTACTATAAGTCGCAAGTTCATTAAGTGAAATATAATTTATTTATATTTATTTTATTGATATAAGTAACAAATTAGACAAAATCTATTATATAAGTTTTGCAAATCTTATTATTCTAAAAACTTACAATAGAAGATATTATTAATTAATACAAATAAAAAAGTATACTATATGTAATTTTTTTAAATAGTAAAAAATGGTGTACATTTCATAGAAAACCATTCGCTTTTACTACCAAAATCCAAGATTGTTTAAATATAATTTATCAAAAAATAACTCTAATGTAGTTAATATAAGTAATGAGTCATTATAAAATCTTAAATAGAATATAATGGTGATGTTTAGGTAAATTTATAAGGAAAAATTTTTAAATGTTCCCCAAAAATTTTTTGGTTGACTAAAAATTTTCTCATACTTTTATGTTTCTGAGTTGGTCGCTAAATTTGATATTAGCCATAGATTTGATCTTGCTTTTCGTAATGACATTAGAAAAAGGAAGTTGGATACTTGAAAAAAAAAGTGTCCATTGAAAGTAGATTAATCCCGATCAACTCAGTGGTATATACGATTTTTATATATTAGATAGCCTTTTATCACTTTCCAAAGTGGATCTTGGAGAAATTGGATCAGCCTCCGACCAAGTTTCTATGGAGAGGTGCTAGAGAGGAGTTTAAATATCATTTAGTAAATTAGGAGCTAGTTTGTACCAATAGATAGTAGGGGACTTGGGGGTGCAAGATTTAACTATTTTCAATGAAGCTTTACTCAAGAGATGATGGTGGAAGTTACATTAGGATGCTTAGTAAACCTTGAGTACAAAGGATAGTGGGAAACTATTATAAAAATATCTTGCCTCTATTACAAAATTTTAAAGATGTACAAGTTTGTTTTGTGTTCTAAAAAGGTGTATAGAAAACTAAATTAACTTTTAGGGCCAACATCAACTACAAATTAGATAATGATGATCTAATTAACTTTTGGAGAGACAGATGATTGAACAAGTTGAGTGTGGATATAATGTTCCCAAAGACTACTCAATATGCTAAAAATCAATTGACTATGGTTGCAGAATCAATCAGCAAGGGACCATTATTAGAAGAAGATCTTCGGCCTACATCAAAGATTAGAAAGTAGAAGTCAAGGCATTGGTACCTCAACCACTTAGTCTAACAAGTGATTGATTAATATGAAGATGAGATAAAGAGTTCTCAGTTAAATCTGCATATAGCTTCCTTTCTAACAAAGGGGTACTCACAAAATTTTTTATTGTATTTGGAGTCACTTTATCCTCTTAAAATGAAGATCTTTGCTTGGCTAGTCTACCAAAATAAAATTCTAATTGTGGATAATCTAATCTCAAGGGGATGGAAAGGTATACCACATCCCTATATATTATAATATACTAATCTTGAATTTGTTAATCATCTATTCTGTGAATGTTCTCTCACTAAATAGGTCTGAAAATACTTTCTAATAAAATTGAACACATCTCAAGTCTCCACCAACATTAGGGAGATGTGGACATGTTGGAGGACAACAGCAAATGACAACAAGTTGTTACTTGATCTATTCTTTATTGCTTTTCCATGGGTAGTCTAGAATCAGAGCACTTTTCAGAATTATAGAGTTAACTTATAGTCACTAACTCAATTCATCTTGCATCATCTCAATAGTTGGGCTTTGGTGTGCTCATATAATAAAAAATTAGCTTTAGTTCAGGCATTATCTACTCTAAATAACTTGTAACACCTTTGCTCTTTGCTGCAGATGAGCCTAAATCAAAGAGGAGCAAATCTGATATGGCTAGCTATACTTGATCACATCTCTCCTCTTCTACTATGGATAACTTGTGCAAACTCATGTAGATCAAACAATTTTAAAATTAACTTTTGTTGTTATGGGTTTATAGGCTATCATGGGATGCTTTTTGTCTTTATATTTTGATATTTTGCAATTAATACAAACTATCATAATTGTATCTTATTGTTTGTCTTAGGCAAGGTTATTCAATGGTAAATCTCAGATTACTCAAAACAAAAATTAGAAAAGGATTAAAATTATAATTTTGCCCCATTTTATTTTTTTTAAATAAAAGCACGATTTAGAAATTGTGACAACTCTTCTCTTCTTGATTTGGCAAACCGCTTGAGATCATGTATGTATCCTTGCCTAAGATTGTGCATGTGTCCCGTCTGAGATCCTTGTCATTTGTGATTGTTGTCGACTCTCGGTCCTACTTACAATCGCATTATCATTCAAGTTCATGCTTGCATCCCTCCCTAAGATCAGCTCTAATTCCCAATCATGCTCATGATTGTGTCCCAACCTGAGAGTGTGGTCATGTAGTAATAACATTACACATCTCGAATATCGGCCCTTCCTCTTTTCTCTCTCTCCTCTTTCTATTTTTTTCCATTTTTAACCCATCACTGATGCAGATTGTGGATGTTGAATTTTGATTAAGACATTTTATTTTGGCCTCCTTCGATGGATTTGGGGTTTGATTTTATGTAGGGATCATTGTTCTATTTGTTTAAAAGAGAGTGTGTTTTGTGATGATATATGGGCATGATTGGAAGATAATTAGGGTAAAATTATTGGACAATCTCTAATTTTGATTGTAGGATAATCTAAATTTAGTAGTGGGATTGTGGTGGTAAATGTGAATTAATTTTTATAGAAAATGACATGTTATTTTACCGTCTATATATATTTGACTTATATTAGGTGCATGATTTAGGATTAGTGTTGTCTTAGTAAATATCCTTAGTTAGTTATATATGAGAGTAAATGATTATGATTCATAGTTGCTTTGAATATAGGATATTGTGTTTATGTTGTGTGGAGAATAAAAGTTGATGTTTGACTATATTTTGTGCAATGCAATCATTTTTGTGTATATAGCTTGTTTTTGTGCATATATATTAATTTTGATCATATCATAAATTTAGTATATTGTGGGTTAGTTATATTTATAGTTAAGAGATAATATGTAATTATTGTTTTAATTATGAATTATAGTAACATGAAGAATTTTCTTTGATAATTACAATGGCAAAAAGAAAGACTTCAACCTCACATAGATGCTACTTTTTAAGTCTTAGTTCTGTAATGATAAAACCAAAGGAGAAAATATCAGTAAGACACAAGCAACTATTAGGAGTGACATTGTTTATAAAACTTATGGATGCCCCAGAATTGGAGAATGATAAGCCTCTTCTTAATATGCCATTGACAATGTATGACGAGGAATAAGGTGGTTTTGTCCTTTGATGAGAAGGCATTCACATTTAGGGTTGACAATGTATGCTTGTTGCTAGGATTTCCACTAGGAGAACAAAAAATTGAATTTATAATTAGTGAACATGAGAATATATCTTTTGAGGTTCAAAACATGATGCAAGGTATAAGCAAACGTAAAATATTATCACTTTTGCAATTTACTATTCAGCATGTGAATTAATTAGTTTGCTTATGGCTTGTAGATGTGCACACATATTATTCCGCATGTGAAGCCCTAACTAGATCTATAAACTAAGTTGGGCCTAATTATAGTTTTCACACCTCTAGTGAATTTTTGTGCATTTTCATGCATTGATATATGAAGTTTAATTACTCATATTCATATCTCAATATTACATTCTCACTAATCATTACTTCTTTATTTGATATTCTATAAGATATAAGTTGATGAAGCTTGAAGTTTGACTTTATTTTTGACTTGATTGGCAATATATAATGTATGCTTAATATTTACAATGGTTTTATCAAACTTTAGTATAACTTGACTCATTTTCAACATGTTAAAATAACTTTACTATTTGGACTTGTCTAATTATGTGTTTGAATATATGTGGACTTGCATGTTTATGGTATTTTTTAGTTTAGACACTATTTTTTGTTATTGAACATCATGCATAAATACTATTATTTTTTGTTGTTGTTTACAAAATTTATCTTTGCATAGCTAGTTATGTCTTTAAATGTTTCAAACTTTATTATGAAGACTATATTAAACTAGTGACAATGTTGGAAGATATGACATTCTAATATTTGGATTGGCCAATACAACATCAAAGAAGATCACCACGGCCCTTGAATAATTGATCCTTCACTGAAATGGAGATTACGTATGATTTACGTGTCAATAAAGATTGATGTTTTCAATTATTTCGAATGGCACCATAAGTTTTCCTCTAATTGTCTAGAATACTAGTCAAAATAGGTGTTATTGCCTTGACGCAAAATATGTCGATTAAGGAGCAACTTGGGATTTTCCTTTTATGCTGTTGATTATGGCACACCAAATAAAGACTTGCAACTTGTATTTCAATTCTCACCTAAGACAAGTAGCAAGTATTTCAACATTGTGTTGAATGACATTATCTCACTTAAAGACTAATTCATACAGTTATCTTTCTATGATGCTTCAGTACATCTTGTGGTTTGAAATGAAAGAGGAACATATCTTTACTTTAAGGTATGGTGTTCGCGTAACTAGTTCTCATTCTAATTTTTTTAGTATTGACTATCTTTACTATGTTATACTATATGCAACTTTTAGGACGTGCTCGATACAATTGATGATACACATATAGTAATAGTTGTACCCTGAGAGATACAACTCCCTTTTTAAGATAGACATGACAAGGTCACCCAAAATGTTATGGTGATAATTTCTTTTGATTTACAATTCATGAATATTTGCAATGGATGGCACAGATTCACAATATATCCATGTATTTTAAGTGCATCTTTGAAACATGACCACTTCTCGGTTCCCGAAAATTTGACTGATATTCATATTTTCAAATTAGATATGTAGAATGCAAATTAACACTAATGGAATAATATTTTTTTCTAAATAAATGCTATATAGTAGATGCTAGTTATGCCAACAGTGATCGTTTTTAATCATCCTACAAAACTAAGCATTATCATATAGAACAGTTTGACCATGGACTCGTTCAATACAAAAGTTTAGAAAAAAAATTCAACCATATACATGTCAGTTTAAGAAGTTGTGTGGAGAGAACATTTGGTGTTTTCAAAAATTAGTTTTAGATATTTTTGTTTGAGTTGATTTTTGTCAAAATCAAATTTGATCAAAATATGATCATAATTGAAACTTAAATATCACTAAATTATAACTCAAATATGGGTTTCAGTTAGATATAGATCATCTTCAAATTTGATTGAAAATTAAGTTCAATTTGGACTCGAATTATTGAGAAATTTAGACTCAAGCTAAATTTAGCTCAAGTGGGATAAATGGATTGGATATTTGGGCCAAAATTGGACATAGAATTTATCAAACATTTGGACCATAATAGAAAATATAAAACATTTATAAATAGGTCTCTGGACCAAATAAATTTTACAAATAAGCCCTCACCAAAATTTTCTTACAAAAAGGATCCCAAAATACATAAAATTATATTTTGATCTAAATTTTTTTTAAAAAATTACAATATTCCCCTAAAAATTCAATATCCAATGGTACAATTTTGGAATCTCTTTATAAATAAATAAATCCCAATCAATAATATTACAATTTCAATAAAAGATATGAAGGTCCAATCTGATTGCAAATCACAATCCAATAAAATTCTAAAATCAAACCAATCAAGGATTCGATTTCAAATCTTCTCGAAGCCTATAAAAGTTGATGGAAACTTGCAAAAAAAAGAGAGAAGAATCAATGGAGTAGATTCAGAGGAACAAAAAATTGGCTCTCCTTATGCTCATTACCATTTGCAGCCTCTCCATCCTCCACTACACCCTACACCAATTGCCTCCACTCTAATATCCCTGATGGCCTCTCCATTGGCCATCTGTCGCCCTCAGCCACCTCTCCAAGCCACTTCACTAACCTAGCTGCACCCATGGGTAGTCGTGTTACCATCTCCATGCAAAACCCCTCCCATACCAAAGACTTCATGCACCATTGCCAGCCACCTAATCTTCATTGCATGTCACTAATAATTAACCTATTGCTAGTGCTAGACCTCAGCCAATTGCAGGTTATTGCCATTATCGACTGTAGCACCAAGGGTGTTGTCTCCCATGTCCACACCCTTTGAAACCCTCTCCCTCAAGGTTACCTCTAGATTCTCCATCGATCACAAAAACTTTATTAGCAGTGAAGCCTACTGCCAGATTTGGTTCAAGCATGATGTTGCCTCCTCACCCATGCTTGCTGCACCCACAACTTGTGCCCTGCACAGGCCTTCTACTTGCCCTCTATTGTGCCTACTAGCTCACTGAAAATAGCCCACTTTGACATGTGCCTATTCGCTTTTGAGCTCCGCCCCCATCACGAGCTTGAATCGGTATTCGATCGTGGTCAAATCTAGCCAAGATTTGACCACTTGAAGGAGCATGCTCAGACATAGAAGCTTGGTTTGGGAATTTTGGAGGAAGAAGGAGATGTTTAAAAAAAAAAGAAAATAAAATAAAAAAGAAAGTTGCTAGCAACAAAAAAAAAAGAAGTGACCTCACCGAATGTCCATTCGAAATAAGACTAGCATGCAAGTTCGTTGTATGTCCATTCGGACTAAGGCTAGCATGCGTGTTCGCCAAATATCTATTTAGACTAAAGGTTAACTTGTAGGCTCACTGTACATCCATTCGAACTAAGATTAACCCATGGGCTCACCAAACGTCTATTTAGATTAAGATCAATTTGTGAGCTCACCAAAAGTTTAAATTAACTTAAGACTAGGCTGCAGACTCACCTGAAAAGTCTATTTAGACTAACTCCAACCTATGAGTTTCGTGAACGTCTATTTGAACTAAGATTAGTCTGTAGGCTCGCCGAACATTTATTCATACTAAGGCTAGCCTGCGGGCTCTTCAAACATCTATTTGGATTAAGGTCAGTCTACATGCTCGCTGAATGTCTATTTGGACTAAAGCCAACTTGGGAGTTCGTCCAAAGTTATTATAATAGACTGAGGACTCTCAAATCTTGATTAACATAAATTGATTAAATTAAAGTGACTCAATCATATTAAACTCAAGCAAATTCAACTAGAACAAATAAATAAAACTAAATTGACTCAAACAGACCATTAAATAGACCTAAATCAATCAAGTTAATAAATTAAAACTCGAATTGAATTGGATCCAAATCCAAATTGAGTTATGTTTGAGTAAAAATCAAATTCAATTAAAATTTAGTCAAGATATAAGATTGAATGTCACTAGATTTAGTCTGAATATGTATTTTAATTGGACCTAAATCATGATCAGGTTTGACAAAAAATTGAGTTCAATTTGAACCTAAATTATTAAAAACTTTGGGCTCAAATTAAAGTGAAATGAGTGGACCGAATATTTGGACTAAAATTGAGCCTAGAAGCCGAGCCAAGTCACAATTGGATGTCTGGTTCAGTTATGTAGATCCTTGTTCACAATCGGACATTCAGTTTCAACCAAACATTTGGTATTGTCCATCTGCATGAGCACTGCTCATTGTCGAATGTCTGATTCCTACTGGGCATTTGGTTTAGTCACAAATCTACAAAAATGAAGACAAATTCTTTTCAAAATCCATCAAAATTAATTTGATCTTTCAACAAGGAAGGTATAATCTCAAAGAATATCAATCTGAAATTCAAATATGAGATTTATAGTAAGAGAATACTCATCAAATCTCTCAATCAAATTCCAATAACTAAAATAGGAGATCGTCTCAAAGCCCTATAAAAGGGGGACTAGAGCACACAAATTTAAAGAGAAACCAAGAGATGATTCTTGGACAAATTCTATAAAAATTGAAGAAGAAGTTTCGAGGAAGATCTTGTCATCTAGAAGGAGAGCAAGAAGGCATCAACAAGGGATCAAAAAAATGTAAGATTTTATCCCTTTCTTCATCTTTTATTTCATTATCTCCTCTTCTCTTCACCCCTTGTGAGGTCTTTATTTTCTCATGCTTGTTGCTATTGCTACCCCCTCTTCTTCAAGACTTATGGCCACTCATGCCCTCATTCTCCACTAACAATGCAGCCACCTGTAACCCTTTGTATGATGGCAAATCTCCACCAATACCGTGGCCATCCGCAGCCCTCTGTATAACAATAAATCTCTACCAATACCATAGTCACGTGCGGCCTTCTGTATGACGATATATCTCTACTAACCTTGAGGCTACCCATGGCTCTCTATATGACGGCAAACCTCCACCGTGGCCATCCATGACAATCCATATGATGACAAATTTCTACCAACATCGCGACCACTCGCGATCCTCCATATAATGATAGATCTCCACCAACACTACGGTTACCCGCAATTCTCTATATGATGACAAATCTTCACCAACCCCGCACTTACCCATGGCCCTTTATATGATGACTCATCTCCACCCACACCACGTTCACCCGTGGTCTAGAGCATCGGTAAATCTCTATCACCATCGCGGCCTTATTCATCATCATGGTGTCTTGTTGGAGAAGAATCGGTGACGAGAACATCTTCGATTGATAATAAGGAGGAGAGAAAGAACAAGAATGAGAACAAGAATAAGAATAAAATAAAATAACAAAAGAAATATCTTAATAAAATGGTTTAGGATAGCCTGCGATCTCAGCTGACAATCAATCCGACTTAAGGCTAGCCGACGATCCCATTGGAAAGTCAAATGATTTAGGGTCATCCTGTGGTCTCACTTGAAAGTCAAATTGTTTAGTGCCAATTTGTAATCTCAATCGATAACCAATCTAACTTAGGATCAGCCAACGGTCTCGTCCAAAAGTCAAATGATTTAGAGTCAACCTATGGTCTCACTTGACAATCAATCAGACTTATGACCAACCTCTAGTCTTGCTCGAAAATTAAATAATTTAAAATAATTTTATGGTCTCACCCGATAACTAATCCAATTTAGGATCAGACTGTGGTCTCACTCAAAAGTCAAATGATTTAAAACCACCCTGCAGTCTCATTCGATGACAAATTTGACTCAGAACCAACATGTGATCTCGCCCTAAAATCAAATTGTTTAGGGTCAATCTGCAGTCTCATCCGATGACCAATCTGACTTAGAACCAGCCTTCGGTCTAGTCCGAAAGTCAAATGATTTAGGCTAGCCTACAGTCTTGTCTCACAACCAATTTGACTTAGAGCTAGCCTATGATCTTACTGGAAAGCCAAACAGTTTAGAGACAGCTTGTATTTTTGTTTGACAACCAATCCGACTTAGGACCAATTGTGGTCTCACCCAAAATTCAAACAGTTTAGGGCCAACGTGCAATTTCGTCCAATAGCTAATCTGACTTAGGACCAGCCTACAATTTGGTCTGAAATTCAAATGATTTAGGTTCAACATGTGGTCTTGTTTGACAACAAATCAACTTATGGCTAACTTGCAAGCTTGCCATAATGTCGTTATAAAAACCCAAAGGCCCTTGAACTAAATCAACTAATATAAATCGATTAAACTAAAGTGGTTCAAATTTAATTTCAAATTAGACTTGAACTGAAATTGAATTTTGAACATTGAATTAAATTAAATCAAACTTAACCCAAACTAAATTTTGAACATCGAATCAAATAGGATCAAACTTGATCCAAATCAAATTTCGGATATCAAATTGAATCAAATTAGACCTAAGTCTAGGTCAAATTTTGAATATTAAACTAAATCAGACTGAAAATGAAATCAAGTCTGAATTTTAAATTGGATCAAACTAAACCTAAGATCGAAACATCTCATCATCTTCCAGAAAGGAGTTAATGAATCATAATTCAATCAAGTTTTGAATATTGAACCAAACTTGAACCCGACCCAAATTAGATTGGATGAGAGTGGATAGAGTCAAACTAAGTCCTAATAGGTGTGCTAAACCTTTGACAACACTTCAAGGCTATGAACAATAAATGATATTATCATCCCAACCCAAATCAAAGCTAGCCTAAACAGAATTAAATTGTGTCAAATTGAGTCCCACCAGATGTGCTATAAGAGCCTCTGGCAACATACCAAGGTTTCACTCAACTCCACAAGTGGTGGATAATGCTATTTCAAAATTAAAGAAATTAATCACTAATACACTTAAAATTATTGGTCATTCTTCAAAGCTATATCTATTTCCATAAGTAGTTGGTGACATTAGCAAATTAAAGAAGTTAATCGCTAACACACTCAAAATTATTAGCAACACTTCAAAGGTACACCCAACCTCAAAGCCGTTAGTGTCGCTACTAAATTAAAGAAGTTAAACATAAATACGCTCAAAGTCGTTGGCCTCATTTCAAAATTAGTCAACCCAGAAGTAGTTGATGATACACCCCTCAAGCTATTCAATCACAGAAATAGTTGATGATATACCCCTCAAGCTAATCAACTCCAAAAATATATAATGATGCACCTTCTGAGCTAGTCAATCCCAGAAGTAGTTGATAACGTACCCCTTGAGCTAGTCAACCCTAGACATTATTGATAATGTACCCCCTCAAAGGAGTCAACTCCAGAAGCAATTAATGATACATCCGTTGAGCTAGTCAACACTAGAAGTAGTTGATGATGAACCCTTCAAGATGGTTAACCTCAGAAGAAGTTGATGATGCACTCCTCAAGCTAGTCAACCCCAAAAATAATTGATAATATACCCTTCAAACTAGGCAACCTTAGAAATAATTAATGATGCACCCTTCAAGCTAGTAACCTTAAAAATAATTGATGACGTGCCCTTCAAATTAGTTAATCCCAAAAATAGTTGATGACATACTCCTCAAGTTAGTCAACCTCAGAAGTAACTAATAACATATCCTTCAAGTTAATCAACTCCAAAAGCAGTCGATAATGTATTCCTCAAGCTAATCATCATCAGAGATAGTTGATGATGCGTCCATTAAGCTAATCAATCCTAGAAGTGGTTAATGATAAAGCCAGTGAATCCTAGAAATAGTTGATGATGTATCCTTTGAGCTAGTCAACCCTAAGAGCAATTGATGATACACCCCTCAAGCTAATCAACCCCATAAGCAGTTGATAACGTACCCCTCAAGCTAGTCAATCCCATAAACAATTGACAACGCATCCCTCGAGTTAGTCAATCTCAAAAGCAGTTATGACATACCTCTCGAGTTAGTGAACCCTAGAAGTTGTTAATGATACTCTCAAGTCTAGTTAATCACAGAAGTGCTTGATGGTGTACCTTTCGAGATAGTCAATTTCAGAAGTAGTTGATGATGCACCCCTCAAGATAGTTAACCTTAAAATAGTTGATGACGTGCCCCTCAAGCTAGTTAACCCCAAAAACTGTTGATGACGTAATTTTCAAGTTAGTCAATTTCAAAAGTCGTTAACGATGTATCTTTCGAGCTAGTCAACTCCAGAAGCATTTGATAATTCACTGCTCAAGTTAGTTACTCCAAAAGTAGTTGATGACGTACCTCTTAAGTTACTTAACCCCAGAAGTAGTTGATAATGCACTCTTCGAGTTAATCAATCTTAGAAGTAATTGATAACGCATCTTTTGAGCTATTCAACCCTAGAAGTAGTTAATGATACACTCTTCAAACTAGTCAATCCCAGAAGTAATTGATGACGCATCTCTTAAACTAGTCAACCCCAAAAATAGTTAATAATACACCCTTTAAGCTAGTTAATTACATAAGTTATTGATGATGTATTTTTCGAACTAATCAACTCTAGGAGCCATTGATAATGCATCTTTTAAGCTAGTCAATCGCAGAAGCTGTTGACAATGCACCCTTTTAAACTAAACTAATACATGCTCAGACGTCATCAATGATGCTCCAATTTTGATTAGCAACATGCTTAAAAGGCTCTTAATTATCAGACTAAAATTAATTAGAATAAAACTAATATTGTTAATTATTCTCTTGGATCAAACATCAAAAGAAATTGACTAACAACAAGTAAAAAGTCATTAATAACCCTTCAAACCCTAATAAAATTAATTGACATACACTAAGACAGTCAGCCTCGCTTGTCAGCATGCTATCAATATCCATTAAAGATCGAGTCAAGACTCATTCAAGTAGGACATCATGTAACCTAGAATGCAAGGCGGGAGAGTAGTGCACATCAAAGCCCTATTTCACTCTTTGTCTTTCTTTTTCTTTCATTATTCTTATATTTTCTATAATTTTGTGTTGAAATTTATTATAAAGTGAGAGTATGTCCTTATTTAAGATATGTATCATCTCTCTCAAATCAATTAGATAATACTTTCTTTTTTTCTTTTGTGTCTCCATTTATTAGTTAAGTTTCTTACTTTATGAGGTTTTTGATAATTGTAGGGGTAATTAATAATAGAAATTTGAGTCTGTTAAAAGTCAATGTTCTCACAATACCTTATAGCATACTTTAAATTAGAACAAACTCTGATTTATGCATCGAGGTCATTTCTCAATATCTCTACTACTCCTGGGAGATCGAAATCGATCCCACAAGTTAATCCAAGTCAAATTATTTCAGACTCAACTATGATTGAGTTCAAATCAAGTCAACCTGAAATCAAACCAAAATTCAAACTATACTCTAATTGGGTTAAGTTAAGTTTGAGTTAAATTTTAATTGGGTTAAGACCAACTTCAATCGGATTAAAATATATTCAAATGAACTCTAATTAATTCAAATTGAACTCAAATCCAAATGCCTTATTGGCTAACGAAAATACTTGTTATACCACGCAATCGTTGTCCATACTCATATGTTTGTATTGTTGTTTGCATAGTTATTATGCTTGTAGTATTTTTCATGATATATCTCTATTAGATGTCCGTTTGATTAGTCGTGTTATGTAATTGTACTATACATGTGCATAATATTTGTATTACAATTGGATATTATTTTATCTTTGATTTATTATACTTTAATTTTAATTTTAATTGATCTTATTTATTTACTATCACATAATTATTGTTATCACTTTATAATTTATTTATTCTAATTTACTATTAAAATAAATAATTTATAAAAAATAATTAGTTATCCAATATAAATTTATTGGGAGAAAAGAATAATTATAAGTCTTTTACTAATCGAACAAATAAATAAATAAATAAAATAAGTTTTTTATTAATTTGATTAAAATTTATTAGACTATTTTATAACATCTCAAGTCAAATGGTGCATATGTAGGGAGGGTAAACAAGCCGAGCCGAACTTAACCGACCTTGGCTTGACTCGGCTCCAAAACTAGTGAGCTTGAGCTTGGTTCTACCTCGAGCCGAGCCAAGCTAGCTCGCCTCAAATATAATATTTTAAAAATTAATTATTTTTAATTAATTTATATTAAAATAATTTTAAAAATTTATAAAAAAATTATAAAAATGTCAACCATAATATCGCAAATTACAATCCATAAATTTATAATAAAAAATATTAAATCTAACAAATTTATATAATTTTTTTAAAAATTTATTTTACATCAAAATAATTACAAAAATTACAAAAATGATAAAAAAAATATCAACCAAAACATCACAAATTACAATTCATAAATATATATATTAAAGAAATTATGTTAATAAAATAATATCTAAATATAAAAAATTATATTAACTATAATAACACAATTAAATAATTAAATATATATTTAAAAAATATTTTTATATGTTAAAAAAATAAAACGAACTCTCGAATTAAAATCAAGCGAGGTGAGTCTAACTCAAGCTCAATTTGTTACAAATAAATTGAAAAGCATCGAGTCAAATTTAAGTTAAGTTCAAAATAAATCGGATTAAATTTAAGTCAAAGTTCAAACTACAGTCAAAATTAACACGCCTATGCATTATGTGTTAATCATATTGCTGGTCCCAGGTTCATGTGATAAATGGAACCCGAATTGGCCGTCCTGTTCACTTCCAACCTTGCCCCCAGTCCTCTTTACCTACGCGCGTTTTCCGCGTTTTGACAGCTATTTGTTCTATCACCAAATCCTATATATAACGGCATCCATTGTGGATTGCGGTACCTTCCTCAACAATACCAGTGGTCCGAAGTCATGGGTTGCATTCACAGCCAACCTGTCGTCCAGACCGATGCCGATCCAGAACTCGGCGGCTTCGTCGCGACCGTCCGTCAGCGCACTCGCCGCGTGATCTCGACCGTGGCCGTGGATGCCGCCAATTTCCACTCCCTCTCTTTCAACTCTCTCCGGGAGGCCGCCGACGTGCTGCTCGGCCTCAACCGCGACGCCTTCGACAACATCCTCGAGCTCAAGGATGAGATCGCCGCCAACCCGGACCTCGCTCGCTTCGTCCAGGACTACCTCCGCAACTCCATCGACACCCTCCGCTTCTTCTCCGCCCTCAGCGACTGCCTCCACAAGGCCCGCGAGGCCGAGCTCCTCCTCCACGACGCCGTCTTCCTCTTCGACGCCGGCGACCCAGCGGCAGCGCTCGACAAGCTCAAAGAGTTCAAAGCCGAGGGCGACCCCTTCACGGAGCGCTTCGTGAAGGAGTTCTCCGAGGTCTGCGAGCATCAGAAATCGCTCCTCGAAGAGCTCCAGCGCCGGAAGAGAGAGCTCGACGAGAAGATCGGGGCCGTAAAGGCGTGGAGGAAGGTCTGGAGCATAATTTATTCCGCCGCCTTCGCCGCGGTGCTGATCTGCTCGGTGGTGCTGGCGGCCGTGGCGGCGCCACCGGCAGCGACGGCGGCGGCGGCGGCCGCCTCCGGCGCGATGGCTCCGCTGCAGCAGTGGTTCGATTCGATGTGGGATAAGCTGCAAAATTCATACGACGAGCAGAAGGAGGTGATCGCCAGCATCAAGAGGGGGACATTTTTCGCGATCCACGAGCTGGACAGCGTTAGGGTCTTGGTGGAGAGTTTGGAGATCCAGATTGGGGGGGTGATGAAGGATGCGGAGTTCGCGGCGGAGGAGAAGGAGGAGGAGGATACGGCCGCGGTGAGGGTGGCGATGGAGGAGATCAGGCGGAAGGCCGGGGCGTTTGGGCGGAGCGTGGAAGAGGTGGAGAAGGAGGTGGAGCGGTGCGCCGCGGATCTCCGGAAGGCGACGGCGACCATATTGAAGGCGGTCAGCAGTGAAGAAATTTTTAGTTGATGTTATTGATCTAATAATGGATTGATATTATGATAGAATCATTCTCGAGATGCTAATTTGACATTCATTATTGTTTGGTGTTAATCATACGATGCTGTTTAATTAATGTTAATCATCAACATTGTGTTTTTCCAACGCGACGTGATGTATTCTCCGAAACACCATTTGCGCATAAATAGCTTTCTTTTTATTCCGAAAATCACTATACTTGCGAACAACAATTCTTATCAGCAAGTCATTTGAATAAAGGGGTTAATTATATAAAAAAAAAAGTTTTTAGGGGTGTATGTATAAAAATAACGGGGTAAAATTGGAATTTTTTTATAAAATTTTGATTAAATAACCATCAACGGCCGTGTGAATAAATATGGACGAATTTGAGGGAGGGAAGGTAATTACGAAAATTACGTGAGATTAACTGTAATTAAAGCTAATTACGGAATCACCCGTAATTATCCCTAAAAAAAATCATATTATCTCAAACTCAGTATCATCGGGGGCCAAATAAAAAATATATTTGATTCGAGATGATTTAAACCAAATCGGAAAGAGACCCCGGCGATGCAGTGAGACTGATGGTCGTCCCAAATCACGACCTTGGTGGGGACGAGTGCTGGGGCTGCGCGGAACGATTGTGGCAGCGGAATAGTATCTCGACGGTGCCAATGACCCCGCCATCGAAGTTCCGACAGTAAGATCACGGTTGTAAATCCGGAAGAACAGTAGGTGTGTCGGCGGCGAAGCAGTTTAGACCGAATTAAATCGGATCAGATTTTTTTTTTTTTCTTTTTTCAGCTTCGTGACAACATTAATTAAATCTGTCAGAGGAAGAAGGACGAACCGGAGTTGACTGAGACAAGTAGGAAACAGCCACGAAAAACGCAAATGGTCTTTCAAAGGAAAAAAGAAAGGCTGGCGTTTCCTTCGTCGTCCAGAAAATGACAAGCTTTTGTCCCTTTGGTGTCAATAGACACGACTGTTTCGAATCTTTGGATGCATACCCTTGTTTTTTATTTATTTTTGCCAAAAGATGCACATCAAGTTAGAGCAAGAAGGTAACCAAACCTTAAATTTAACTAAATGCATATTAAAAAGAGAAAATTCTCAATTCCTCAGGAATTTTTATATTTCTGAAAATTTTTTCTGAGTTTTAGATTTTCCAATTAGCTCCTCCGTTAAGCATAATTAGTACAAAAAATTTAAATTATAGGATCCATTTCACATGTCACTTGTATCAACTTGTAGGTTCTTATATTTATAGTAATTGTCTAAATATTAGTCTCATTCCTCTCTAATTTGGAGTAGTTGGAACCAAGGTTCGCTATTTCGGCCGAAACCAAAACGTTTCGCCCGAAACGGTTCGGTTTCAGCCGGAACCGCAACGAAACCGTAGGTTTCGTATCGGTTAAGGTTTACTGTTCATTACTATTTATCTTCGCCAACGAACGCACACGGGAGCGGGAGCTCGCCGGGCTCGCGCGCGCGGGCGGGAGCTCGCCGGGATCGCACGCGAGGGCGAGAGCTTGCCGGGCTCGAGAGCGGGGGGGCGGGAGCTCGCCGGGCTCGTGCGGGGGGGCGTGAGCTCGCCGGAATTGCACGCACGGGCGGGAGCTCGCGAGCGGACGGGCGGGCGGGCGGAAGCTCCGGGCGAGAGCTCGCCGAGCTCACGGGGGGGGTTGGGGGGGGGGGGGGGGGGGGGCTTTGGCGGGAGCTCCAGGCGGACAGGCGAGCGGGCGGGAGCTCGACGAGCTCGCACGAGTTAGGGGCGGGGTGGGGGGGTCTTGGGGAGGACCTGGCGCCGGCCTCATGTTTGAACCCAAAAACCCTGCACTCTTACTAGTCTACCGTCGTTCTCTCGCCTATCTCGTGCCATCGCTAACCTGACTCGTACTCCCGTAAGATGAGGCTGGCCTTACATTGGGGCCAGTGTTGTCGCCAATTTAATTTCGACGTCCTTATCGGTTTCTGTCAGATATTATTTACGTACATAATATTATTCACGTAATTATTCATTATTTTTAAAAAATTTTAAATATATTATATTTTTTAATTTGAAGTTAAAAAATAATTAAAATTAAATTAAATTTTAGTCAAAATATAATTTTTATTTTAGACCTTTAATATATAGTTATACTTCAGAACCGCTGTCATGAGATCGCGCAGAGCTAATTGTTTTGATTCATATGCCCATAAATGCTCGTCCGGATTATCCAGGTACTAAATTTGTAATTCCACACCCAGATGTTCCAAACTCAACCGATGATGATTATGATGATTAGTTGTATTATTTTAGAATTTATAAATTATGGATGTGTGAAATACATTTTAATGAAAAGTTAAATTTGCTTATGTTAATTTTTAAATTTTAATCATATTCATATCATTTCTTATATATTTTTTTAATACACTAATATATATTAAAAGCAGACAATATCAGTGACTAACTATCAAAATTAATTTTAATTTGCTTAAATAATATTTTAAATTATTGTAAAATTAAGTATAAATTCATTCATAATTATTCAAATTTTTTCAAATTTTTTCTAATATTTTATTGTATTTTTAATTTGAAGTCAAAGTACAGTCAAAATATAGTCAAACTCTGGTCAACGTTCAATTAATAATTTAAAAAATTCTTTCGGCCGAAACCGAAACGGCCGAAACTGAAACCGAAACGTATCGGTTTCGGCCGGTCCCGAAACCGAAACCGAAATCGAAACCATAAACCATGGTTGGAACTCATTAATAGTAGATCCAAACTTTAAAAAGATGAAAAGTCAACTTTTCACCTGGATGTCATATATTTGGATGTAGCCGAAGAAGTTGTTCTTACAAAAGGAGTTAGAGAAGCACGATCATTATAGATCTTGATAAGGAGCTCATTGGTATCCATGAAGGACAAATTGGGGACAACGAACTCAAGGTGCTCATGTCAACTTGGGCTGAGATCGCGTGCAAGTGTGGGTGTTGTACATATTTATCTTTTTTGTTTTTTATTAATTTTTATTGTGATCCTAAGTCGACCTATCTTGTTATTTGAGTTATTTATTTAGACTCAAAAGATCTTTTAGATTTTGAGTTAATTTATCTTATACCGTGAGCTGAAAATTTGTCATATTTCGACTTAAATTTACTTGCTGCTTTGAACTAAGATGAAAATTCTTGCAATTTGTGTTAGAAATAGCTATTGAAATATATATTGACTTGAGTTGGAACATTTACTAAAAATAGTTATTGTTTGTAAGCTAAAAATCCTAACTTTCTCTTCCCAAAATTTGACAAAACCCCACATAAAGATAAGTATAAAAAAAAAAAGACAAAGGATTGTATTTCATATGCCAGGTAGTTGTCCATATGCCAAGATCAAAAAATATACCAACTACCATACGACCCAATTCAAGTGTTTGCTGGTTGGAGGATGAAAGTTTTGGGAGACTCACTTTTTTCTCATCCACAAATTAATCTTAACCATTAATTTTCACTGATTTATACCCATCAAATATCCCACAAAAATTCTAAGATAGTCCAACAAAACCCAAAACTTCAACAACCCAATATTAGTGATACGAGACTTTGAATTTTTAGTTAAATCTGCATTATAAATTAGCCCAAAAATTTAGTCTCACATTGATTATCTAAAAATTTCAGAACTTGTACTACACTTTTATAAACAGCATTATTCCCCTCTTGAAAATCATCAAGTCTTAATCAAGAGATATTGATTGATCATCAGATAAGCTTGCATTTATAGTGGCCATAAACTTTCAAGAGCACAAATTAATAATTTTGATTAAGCCTAGGGAAGTAAGAATGCTTTACGATAATGACATTCTCAAAGAGGAGCACTTCATAATGGGACACAAAGGGGCTACGTGACGTTCATTCTCTTTCTTTTCTTTCTCTTTTCTCTTTTCTCTTTTCTTTTATTTTACATTTAGGTTAGAGTCATAAGATAAAATTTATCATCATTACTAGCATATAGTTTAAACTCTTAGGAAAATTAAAAAAGGTTAGGAAGAGACTTTCAGACTCTCCCCTAAAGAGGCTATGAGTAAATTGCCACTAATTGTCTCATTTTTTTCTTCATTATTTTATTTGATACTATAATCCAAAATCCCACAAAATTTCACTCTTTTCATTGTAGACAGATACAAAGATAAGCCACAAGTCATTAGAATGAGTATATCCTACGTCTACAAAGGAGACTTTCACAACTATTTTTGGAGATCTTGTCAACATTTTAGGTTGGGTAGTAAATTCTCAACATTATCCAATACAAAAAATTTGGAAAGACCTATAGGTGTGCTTGTGTGTTGGCTAACATAGTCAATGATGATGTAGGAGTTGGAGGTGCCATAGCCATCCTTGGAGATGAGATTATAGGTGTTCACAACCTCCACCACGAGCTTCTATATCATTATTGTCATAACCACTTTGTTGGTGTAGGGATTTGGGCTTCTCTGACAAAGGGGAAAGGACTAGAGGAGAGGGATCACCTTTGTCTTTTGGAGGTTGTAGAGGTGGTGATGGTGAATATTGGAAAAAGGACAGAGAGAGAGTGGGGCACTATAAGAAATATAGATTTTGGTGGCATTCACCACCCAATGTTTTTGAAGAAATGCCACCAATTGATCGAGCTTTACAAAAGTATTGCCATTGTGATAAATTCCATCGCTTGAATTGTACATTTAGGCTATTAAACCTACCATAATGATGGCCCTTGCATACATAATAGACAAAGTGAAGTCATCCTCTGTTATGCTATGTTCGAACACTTGAACTTATTGTTCAAATGACCAAAACTATATCTAAATATGACTTCTTCTATTTAAATCCTAGCCCCAAATCAAACTTAGATTTGATTTCTTCTTCTCCCATTGGTATCCTTCGATGTTGCCTACTCTCTTGTTGGCCTCCTCTAGCACCGTTACTTTTTAATAAGTCCAAAAACTCCTTCCTTCAGCTCCATAAGGTGTTCCTTCCTAAAAACTTAGGGTTTTGAATTTGTAATGTTGAAACGCATAAATATTTATTGTGTTTCAGATCTTGTACCTAATTTATGTCGTGATTTTTAAAGTTTTAGATTCATAGTGGATGAATTTGGAAAACTAAAAAAAATAGTATATGAATTTGAGAAATTAGAGGAATGAATCCCTGGGGCAATTTTTACATAGTTTATTTTAGACTTAAATTTAGATTGTTTACTTCATTTGAACTGTGCATGAGAGTTATCATTTGTTTGTATTATTTATGAGCTAATTTCTATAATATTTGAAACTTATTATAATTAATTAATTTTGGTTTTGAAGTTGAAGTCGATAGAAGTTAATTAATCATTTTGTTTTGTAGATGTAAATTATTTAAGGAAGTGGTAATATAGTACATGGACTAGGTTGTAATTTTGTATTCTCATAGAATTTGAGTTGTAATTTTATATAACATTTTGTTTAAAATTATTTGGACTGTAATATGTGAACAATATTATAATTTTTGGATTTGGAGTGATGAAAACTAGATTTTTTGTGTTAAAATTAATTTTGGTGTATTAATTTTGTTTAAAATTATTTTGATTGTAATCCAAGAATCACATTTTAGTTTTTATCTGCTAAGTTTGGTAAACTAAATTGTCTTATTTGGTCAACCAAACTTATATATTCAGACAATTAAACTTTGAGTTTGGATGTTCGAATTTTAATAGTTATTGGTGATAATTTAAAAACACTACCAATAATTACTTTTTGGCAATAGTTTTTCAAATCTGAAAGAAGTGCCAAGAAAGACTTTTGACAGTACTTTAAAAGTTTCATTAAAATATTTGACATAAATTTTGGTGGTACTTTGGAAAATTTGTGAAAAAGATATATTGGCGATGCTTTTTGAACCAAGTGCCATCAATGATCCAATTTCTTGTAGTGGGGGAGAAGATGGTAGGTAGCTTTTGCTTTTCTAGATGACAATTGGGATTCTTGATGGATTTTGTGTTTGAAAAATTTCTCTTTTATTATTTTCTTATTTGTTCTTATTTCACATGTACATGCTAAGGGCGTTGAATAGTTCAAACCTAAAATTTGGCCCCTCTTGTTACTTTTTTGAACTATTTTAGTCATAAAGATCAATTTTTGTTCTAAAATTTATTTGAACTTACTACCATGCCATTGCAATTAGTGGATAGGAATTGTGGAAGTTGGTAACTTTTAGGATCATTCTGAATAAAATGGTTGTAATATATGCATATATTATTGTCTCTACTTCTATTATATGACAACTATTTATATCTTGTTATAAATATTTATTTTAGCATATAAACAATTAGGATTGGATTGATATGTACAACTTAATAAAGTATAATATATAAATTGAGTGTATTGGTACTTACATATATGTTTTCTTTCGCTTTTTCAATAAAATTAAGCACATATAAGCATTGAAGAAATTGTATGCAACAACTTGATTTTTGTCAAAAATGCACATAAACAATATTAGATTTTTGGTATATGAATTTATTTGTGCTCTCATATGTGGGTTATGTTAAATATTTGATGAACAATGATTAAACTAGATATTGTATGGGCATTATGAGTAGAAGTAGAATAGTTAACTTCTGCGCATATATATCTTTACAACCATTTATGCTATTGCATGAAAGATTAGATCTATAAAAAAACTTGTAAGTGAGTAAGATTTATGCTCTAAAATATATTATATTAACATAGGAATTTAAGGATGGACAACAACAACATAATAATTCCTAATGCCACAAAAAATTAACTAAGTTTATACTCATGAAAGAGATTTATAAATTGCAGCTTATATTACAACATCAATGAGATTTGTTTTGATTGCTTGTCCTTACAGGAAGAGATTTATAAATTAAAGAATAAACATCTCACAATCAATATGCCTGTAAAACTTAAATATATAAGTAGAAATGAGCCTATAAGATTAGAGGCACACAATAACAATTAAAACCAAATAACTATGATTAGAACTAATAAGTTATCATCAGAATTAAAAATATATGGCTAAAGCAAAGTAATTATGTTCAAAATCAAGCATATATGACTAGAACTAAGTAGTTATAATCTAAATCATATATATATATATATATATATATATATGACTAGAAGTAAGTATTATAATCAAAATCAAATACATATAAGTAAAACTGAGCAGTTATAATTAAATTTAAGCATGTATGAATAAAATTAAATAGTTATAATCAAAATTAAGCAAATATGCTTAGAAAAAAAATATATGTTCAAAATAAAACATATATGATTAAAAATAATAAAAGAGAAAATCATCATTATCAAACACCAAGATTCTTTTGAATCCTCTTAATGTCCTATCCATATACCCTAAAGTTCTTCAACAACAAATAAAAACACTTGAATAATTAACAAGTATCTTCATTAGTTCAAGTTTCTGTTTTGTCCTAAAATACATGATAATGAAATATTGAACTCAATAAACAATAATACTAATTTGTCAAGCAGCAACAAATGAGAGCAAATCAAAACTCTATATATACAAAGTCTACTTTCAAAGAAAATAGATTAGGACTTTCTATGACAAACTTATTTTCAAAGAAAATAAATTAGGACTTTACATATACATGAATACATGTAAAGAAACTCTATTTTTACATCTAGCACTTGACTTAATTTATTAGAAATGCAACAAATGAGAACAAGTTGTTTCTGCCAATGGAACAAACAAAGCAACATATCACATGGATTAGATTTCAATGTGGTTATAACAAATAAAAGCAACAAAATATTCACATCAAAAATATAATGTGTGCTCCAAATAGACAACATTTATCCCTCTTATGTATTTCCTCAAATAAGTTAAAGGCAAAATAAAATTTAAAATATATACCCATAACAAGCAGATAACTATAAGAAAGAGTAGAATGCATCTCCTTCCACTATTGTCATCTATACCTCAAATCAATTGATTAACAAGAGTCTTCCCTTCTTAAGGATAGAGAGAGGACCATGAGGCGTCTATGAGATCAGCGATGTTGTAGAGGGATCACTCCTCGGAGCTGAAGATGAACATGGCACAGAGCTTGGCCTTCTTGGCCAAATAAACAACAAGATTGAGTGTGAGTGCAGATAAATTCGACAATCTCAATATCTGATGGTACAAGGATAACACTGTTGGCTTGTTTCTTATCAAGTCCTTCGCTGCCATCCATATCGTCCCCTTTCCCATATCCACAATAACTAAATTCTAGAAAATCCCCAATGAGTACATGAAAAAACAATAAAAATATCAAATCTAGAAACAAACCATGATAGAAATATAAAATCATAGTGAGAAGTTTGATGAGAAGCAAGTGAGGGAGACACTGCCGCCGAAAGAGAGATCGTGATGTGAAGTTGATATAAAGAAACAGGGTGAAAAATTAGGAGCAAGAGTCGGTGAAGATCTCCGATAGTGGGATTTCAGGGTGAGATGCAAGCAATCTCAAGTGGAGACAAAAGCACAATCTTGAGTGGTTTGTCGAAGCAAGAGGAGAACAACCATCTCAACCCTAAAATGCTCTTTTATTTAAAAAATGGCAAAATCATAATTTTAATCCCTTACAAATATTGTTATTGATGGCAGGTGCTGATTTTTAGATATTGTCAATTCTAAGGAACTATTTGAGAAATTCGAAAGTAAGAAAAAATTTTCAAAAATATGAAAGATTCTAGGAGATTTGAAAATTTTTCCTTTAATAAATTTTAAAGGATGGGAGAGATCAAGGATTTAAACTTCAGTTTTAGAATTAGTTTTGGCATCTACTAAAGCTGATACATTTCGGTCCTGTTTCAGTCATGGTCAAATCATTTTAAAATTTTTTTGACTAAGTCAAAGTCTATATATATATATATATATATATATATATAAAAATATTAAATAAAAATTTTTAGTGTAGCCTTGAACCTGGGTCACTTTTGATCTAGGTCAAAGTCATAACCAAGAAAACTTATAAGTTCCCTAACATTAATATAATATATAAGTATAGATGATAGAATTTAAAAATCGAAATTGTAAGTACCGATGGAAACGAAATGTTATTGTTTTAATCAATTTTTACAACCTTGGGAGACACAAAGGTTGATTTGGATTCAAGGGATCTTCATAGCGTCGACTGCAAGACTAGCGTTTTGCAAAACAAAAGCTTTCCCTAGTCAAATCCACTCTAAACCCCAGTGTATTGATAAATTCTTTCAAACTTGTGCGGATATATTAGTATGTTGAATTGTTAAGAATCTAGTCAATCTGCCTCTGACTTTGAAATATGTTAGAAATCAAAATTTCAAAATATGTTTGCCAATGGATTTCATCCGTTCAAGAGCTCGCTGATCTTAATAAAATATTTTTGTTTTGAAATTATATTTTTGGTGTTCGAGTTAGAATAGATTCATAAATTGTGAGAAAAAAAAAAGTTATATGCGATCCTAAATATTTCATGCAAAATTTCAGGCTTAACCGGATCCCAAACCTTCAGTTATTTTTCTTTTAAGTCCATATTGGTAAAGCTTAAACTCGGTCTATTCCAACAATTTAAATATTTTATAATGACTAAAAAAATATAATTACTACTAAATTCACTAAAAAAAAAATTGGTGATGGATGAATTTATCAACTGTCATCGATAGATATAATAATGTCCTAATTTATGTTATCCTACTAAGTCTAGAGAAGAGAGAAACAACCAAGACATAAAATCTTAGAAACATTTCAAAAAAAAGAGAAAAAATGGATATTTATCTATTGGCAGATGGTTACAACTTACAGTAACATATGTAATGCACATAAAATTGCTAATTATTTTTTAATCCAACTTGATAATCACAATATTAAATAATAGTGTAAAACGATTTGGACCTTCCGGATTTTTGACAAACCCAAAAAAAAAATTTTGATGAAAAATTTAAAAATAAAATACAAAATGTTATTCATGTTCATTACATGTGTTTAAATGTTGGTTGAAAATGTAAGATTTAGTTCAAACTTAGCTCATTAAAAAAGAAAATTTCAAACTAGAATCAAATAAGTTAGATTCAACTTAAACTCAGCTCATTAAAAAATAAATTAAATTCGAATTATGTTAGAGTTTTAGGTGTCTCGAACTTGAATTAGAGTTTGAGTTAAAGTAAGAATTCAAAGTTGGATTTAGACTTATAATTGACTTGTAATATTAGAAGTTGTAATTAAAGTAAAACTCAGACTCAATAAGGATCTATAAATATACTATAATACATAAGCCTTAGATGTGGTGTAGTATTGAGGTTGAACTAGAGAGAAATAGAAAGAATAAAAAGAAGAGAAAGAGAGAGAGTGTCAGTTCTCGAGTGTGAGTTTTTCTAGTACTTCTCGGTGGTCTTTCGGGGTGTTCTCTTGAAGATTTTCTCTAAAAGTAAAGACATTATCGAGATTTGGCGAAGAGTTTAATTATAATAAAGTAATTCGTGAAACTTTCGCTGTGAATCCTAACAAAACCATTCATAAGCTGCAAATTAAATTGACAACCTCAAATATATACTAAAAAAATATAAAAAGAAATTTGGGACTCCGGATTAAATGTTGCGGAGGAATATGTTACATCCAAACACTCTTAATAAATAAAGGTAAATAGTTTACTTTTTTCACCTCATAAGTCATCAAAAAAAAAAAAACACAATTTTAAAGTTAAAAAATTTCGTCAGCTCTTCTCTAATTCGTCTTAATCCTATTTCATAACTTAAAATCACAATATTTAACTTTCAAATCCTTTGTGTTTTTTGCCACCTCAACATACACAACAAAAATTGACTATTTAGCTTTGTCTAATGTGATGATTTAAGTAAAAAATTTGAAAGTTTGACCTCTGTCCAACACGACGGTTCGGCTGTTATTGGAACGCAGATCGGCTACAACGACTTTGCATCATCTCCAAATAGACTGACAATTTAGATTCACTGATTAAATTCTGATCGAATTAAATTTATAGGATTGTATTTAAAGAGTCAATTCAACTTTGATTTATTTATTAATAAATTAATTTTAAATCCAAATCCCATTTATTTTTTAAATAAATAATCCAACCTAATCTGAATTATCTCATTTTTTAAATGAAACGAATTCAAATTCAAATTACCTATTTAATTAAACGGATTGAAATTTGATCCAATCTAAATTAATCCAATTAGTCTAAATCAATTTAAATTAATTCAAATTGATTCAAATCGGTCATGTTTAAATAATATTAATAATTTTAACATATTTTAAATAAAAAAAATTATTATTAAAAAGTAATTATAATAATAAAATACTTAATTTATAAATAATAATTTTAAAAAATATTAAAATATATTATAAAATAAAATATTAAATAACTTTAATTCATTTAATCCGATTGAATCCATGATAAATAAACAAATTCATCAAACGGATTAATCAAATTAACCCAATTTCGAATTCTAACCAGATTAATCCAATTACAAATCAAATTCCGGTCAAATCATATATTACCACGTCAAGATCTATCTCCAAGCACGCCTGCTGGTCAGTTTAGGCGATGCTTGACCGGGATCAAAACGGCGGAAACAAGTCAAAATCACCGAAAAGAGACGACCAACGCAACGAACCCAACTACAAGCGGTTGTAGCAAACCTGCACACATTCATCGCACACCATAAAGTTGCAATTAACAGTCCATGCCAACAGTCTTAGGTCCATTACTCTACTTCTTCGTCTACTCCACTGGTACCTTGCTATTCGCCTCCGGCGAGCCTGGGTCATTCCCAAACACCTTCCTGATCTTCTCAATCGGAACCAACGGCAGGTACGCCGCCACTGGGTACCCCTTGTCAGCGACATAGACGATTACACCGTTGTACTTCTGGGACAAGTACGCTGCCGTTGGCACCGCAATCTGCGCCACCCGAGGGAATAATGGAAGCCGGTTCAGCGACCGCCATGCCAAGACCGCATACTTCTCCGCCACAGGCTCGTACTTCCCGTACATCTCTTTGGCCACCGGCTCGTACCTAGTGACTACAACCCAAGCACCATTCAAAGCCGTGGCCACGAGGCCGGAGCGCTGGACTTCAGCTGCAATGGAGCGGGCGGCGGAGTCGGCTCCGGCGGCGGCCTGCTTCACCAACGCCGGTACGTGCCGGTCTACCTCCTGCCTTGCGTCCTCCACCTGCAAATGAGGCGCACGTGAGACTAATTCATCAGGTTAGTCTCGCCGGGTGGGACCTGACGTCCTCGTTTGCAGTCGCTTTCAATATCGGAATAAAATTGCTATTTGCACGCAACCCCCTCGAAGAAGTCGATAATTACAAACTATGTTAACCAATTGTGTACAGACACCCTCTCTTTTCTTTAAAAGCTTAAAATTGTTAAAACATTTATCACAAAAATTTATTATTAAGATTCTATTGGAAAAAAATGGCTATTATTTTAACTAAATTTAATTTATTTAAGAAATATTCTAACTATTTTCTAGATAAAGCAACTTATATATCGTTCCAATTGCTAAGAAAATTTATTCTCCTATGTTAATGAAAAGGTAAAAGAGGGTGTCATTTTCAAAAAAGTAAAAAAAAAAAGGTGCGGACCTTAACATCCAGAGTATATTTCCGAAAAAAAGTTATCACTTACCACCCGTTATAATAAATTTTTTTTAAAAAAACTTCTTACAATGTTCTCAAAAATTATCAAATCCCTAAAAACTTTCTTTAACTTTCAAATTTTCAAAAATTTTCAACGACCCATGAAAATTTTTTAATTTACTAAAATCCTAAACATTTTTAATTTACTAAAAAATTCAAATCATCACATGATTCCTATACTTGATCACATAAGTTATGTACTTTTACACTGTTTCTCTACTTAATTTGTATATTTAAATAAATTATGATTAAAATCAAATAAATATGATTAAAATTGAATAATTATAATCTTTTAATCATAACTATTTAATTTTAATAGTATATTAATCATATATATATTATATAAATATAAATATATCTATTATAAGTGTTTTACGTATAATAACAGAATAAAATACATTGACATAAATTGATTAAAAATTTTTAAAATTAGAGAACATTTTAAAAAAAAATTGTGAGGGAGTTTAGAAAATTTTCCTAAAAAATTACCGACAAACTCTGCGTCCGTTAAGAGCCATTCAATTCTAGATTTTTTTAATAAATTATGATCGAATTAAGTTATAAAAAATAATTCATAAGTAAATGCCAGACTTAGGATTGTCCGTAATGTTTTTAAAAATGAATTGTAAGTAATTATTAAAATTACAGATGGTTGCCGGCAAATACGGTAACGTCATGATCCAAAAATACCATCAACTTATTTGAATTTTCCATTTGGACCGCTCAAAAAAATACGCTGTAACAGTTCAAGCTAGCGAACCAAAACCGATCCCAGAGTATCCAGGCTCACATGCGCCTCAAGCAACCAAGGAGTTCAATCTAATGTACACCGTAAAAATTAAATTAAATATAATATAAAAAAAAAAAAAAAAAAAAAAAAACGAGAACGAAGCTACTCCGCTACCGGAAGATGGCCTCGAGATTGGATCCTGATCTCGATCCCGATGCGATCGTGCGGTGGAGGCGAAGGAAAAGAGGATAAGTAAAGACTATGACGAACCTTGCGATCGACGAACTTGAGGACCTCGAAGGGGACGTCATGGAACTTGTCGACGACGGGGCCGAGGACGGCCTTGACGGTGCTCTCAGCGCTCTGGACTCCCGGCTTCAGCGGCCCGGCTTTCTCCTTCGCGAAGTCGTAGATGCCAGCCAGGCACGCCACCGCCTGCGCAGCCGCCACGGCCACGAAGTCCAGGTACCTCAGCCTCAGCCTCCCAGCCTGCTCCTTCTTCTATATAACCTCAAAAAAACCATCAAAACATGGAGAGAAGCCCTGAAATCGATTGTGATGGAGGACATCGGAGAGGAATTCTCACGATTTCGTCGGATTTGGGGGCTGATTCCGCCATATCGAGAAGCTCGCAGGACGGAGATTACTAGAAAACGCTGGCGATTTTGGTTGGATGGGTCTGGCAGCGGTGAGAGAGTGCTGATTTTATACGAAAGTTTCGAGAGAGGATTGGTCCGGATGGGACGGGTCGACTCGGACGGCTGAGATGGTCATGCTTTGGGTTTTGCAAATAACCGCTGAACAGAATTGGTAATTTCATCTTAACCCCCTTAATATTTTATAATTTAATAATTAGCCTCGATTTTTATAAATATTCCAATTTTTTTAAATTAATACAATAATATTTCCTATTTTTTGGAATAATAAATAATTTCTTGCCAATTAATATGTTGAAATAATGAGTTTTTTTACAAGCTAATTATTGACGTCAAGTGCTTGAGAAATTGAGGACTTGCTGCAAGCGATATTCGTCGAGATTTTTTTTACTTGTCTCATTTAGATATCATTAATGGAAAATCACGTATTTAATTTTAACAAAATCATATTAGCACCATCAATTATTTTGACGCTAAATATTCTCTTAGACATAAATTAATACAAGATAAGCAACATACGTTATATTCGTTAGAAAACATTGACCAAAATGCAAAAAATTTAAAATAACTTCATGCATTCGGTCGGATTACATTGTAGGCATGAAATTGCAAAATATGGATAATTTCAAGGAGGTATTTGCAAAGAAAACTTGTCCCTCGGTGCCAAGATTGGACCGTCATGTTGAGTTCTCCGCTGGAGAGTTCCAGAAGCGGACGCGTGGTTGCAGGTTGAAACGAGGCGGTAGCAGCACGATGCACCTGCTTCGCACGGTGGTCTAGGTTCACACGCTGGCTTTGGCTTAATGAAAGTTGGCCTAGCGTAAATATATCACTGGGGTCATGTGATGATCTACGGGCTTAATATGTGATTATCCATTTTTGGGCACCGACGCGTAATATCGAAAGATTTGGAGGAGTGATATGTAATTTACTTAGAAACAAGAATAGAATATTTTTATATAGCTTCGAGTGGATTAGATCACTGGCTGGCCAAAAGTATTTGGATTCGAAAGCGACTCGGTTCGACCAAACCGACTTCATTTGGATTGAGTAAAATTACTTCACATATTAGCTTTTAAATAGCAAAATTGCTAAAGTTTTCGATAATAACTTTACTTTTGATGTTCACATAAGATTTGTGATGTTAAATTATTGTAGATTAAACCCTGATGTGATTAAAGAGACCAGCCCATTAACAGGCCCGGGCAGGCCCATTACCACAACAAGCTTGAAGGGCAGCGAACTCATCCACAGGCACGAAAAGCGGCGAAAGAGTCCGAAAAGATGGCGTGCGGGAGCCTGTGCTTTGGCGCCGCCGGCCTTCGGATGCCCCTCGCCGCCGCATCCTCCCCATCGCCGACGTCGACGAGTAGAGTGGCCTGTGGAGCTAGGATGGCAGCGAAGCTGCCGCCGATGCCGCCGGTGAACCCCAAGGACCCCTTCCTCGCCAAGCTCTCCTCCATCGCCGCCTCATCGCCCGATATTCTCTCTCACATCTCTTCCAAATCTGATATCCCTCCGTTTCTCGACCTCTTTGATAGCCCCAAGCTCATGGCTACTCCCGCACAGGTTGGTCACTGTGTCCACCTTTTGTTGTTTGGTCAATATTTTGATTTTTTTTTGGGTCCAAATTTGTTTAAACAACTTGATTTTAGTGGTCGTATGCAATAATTTTGTTGTTTTTTCTTCTTATTACTCAATCTGAAAAATCTAGAGGTGGAAATTATCTGGGAGAGGTAATTGTGCTTTACTTTTGGTTTTTGCAATCAATTGGATGGAACTTAGTATTGTGTGTTACTTTTTAGCATTCGGGTGGATGGTAGAGATTTGGATAGTTATAAAGTGGACATTGTTAATGCTAGCAATAATATTTTGTGCATGAGGATGTTTAGAAAGAGATAGATTGGTTGGATTTTGATATTTTGTTTATCTTGCTATTTTTCGTAGTTGTCATTGTTATCTTTTGGATGAAGAGATGTTTCTTTCCTCATCCAGAGTTGTGTTATTGGTCATTTAGGAGCATGGGAACCTGTTTGTTATTTTATCTTTTGAGCCATCTTAGTTTTGGGTGAAATTTCATAAATGCTTTGTTACAGTGGCTTTTGGGCCTATTTCACTATGAACTTCTGAGCACAGTACTGAGAATGATTTTTTTAAATTTTTTAATGTCTTCTATGTATTTTGCACCTTAATAAGGAACGTTCATAATCATATGTTGTTTCCTAGAGTCTTGATGCTTAAATTTGAGCGAAGTATCCTTATTTCTGGTATGCAAGTCGCTGTAACTTCTATCAAGAACATTCCTTTTACTAAGTCCTCCTGTATGAATGGGGCGGTGGAACATGTGGTTAATGGAACCCCTAAAAATGGCTGTGTCATTAGAAATACTTGTACCCTTTCAAAGACCTTATGCAATGGGACTGCATGATAAGTTCAGGTGGGAGAATCACACGCTTTAGTCGGCCACCTGAATAAATGCCCTTCAATCACAGAAATTCATAAGAATTTCTTTTTTTAAGGTAAATGACATGAGTTCAAAGACCTTTTTGCTGGAATGCACTTATACTTTGGTAATTTGGGTTTGCAGTGCACATAGAATCTTTACATTTAACTCTGTTGATTCAGTTGGTTAATGTTTTAGGTCTCCTTCATTGTTAAATTTGCTTTGAATTTCTTAAACACCTGAGCTAGGTGGAACGCTCTGTTTCCTACAATGAACACAGACCAAGAAAGCCTCCTCCTGATTTGCCGTCTTTGCTTCTCCATGGACGGATTGTCTACATTGGAATGCCTGTAAGTGCTTCAGTCTTATATTATATGTGCATTAGTTAAAATTTATATTCACTAGCTTTCCATGTGTCACTATTTTTACCAATTTCTTCACTTTGTTTAAAAAAGGTATTTCATCGCGAATAACTAGTCTAGAAATCTGACAGTGTACTGGAAAATACCTCCGCCATGCTAATTATTATTTTTTGTCAATTAGTTGGTGCCAGCTGTCACAGAGCTAGTAATTGCTGAACTTCTTTATTTGCAATGGATGGACCCAAAAGAGCCTATTTATCTTTACATCAATTCAACAGGGACAACTCGTGATGATGGTGAAACTGTAAGTTTTTGTTCACTTTACATGTGCTATGTACCCTTTCATAGTTTGTTTAGATTCTCTCCAATGCAGCAACAGCCAAGGTATTTACTTTTTCAGTATCATGTTCCTGCAAATAATACCCTAGTTTGATCAATTATCAGTGGCCAATGCTTGTGACTTGTGTTGTATTCTTTCCACGATTCTTGCAACTTTTAGATAATATGTTTGTATCCTGTATTGTGGATTTTTAGCAGGAACACATATATCATGGTTGTAAAGTTGGTTACTGATTGAGGGGTCTTGTTAGTTTAACGTAATCAATAAAGGTAAAGATATAACATGCCTTTTGAATAGTGTTTATGTCAAGGATGGATTATTAGACATGAAGTTTTGGGTGTTATTCTTACTTTGACCAAATAAAAGCTAAGAATACTGATTTAGGTACCAACTAGTCCTTCAATGATAGCTGGCAATGCAGGCTATTATCACATACAAGAATGTTGAATATTCATTTGAGTATGCTCATGTTTTCCAGGACACTCATTGAGCTTTAGGTTAGTAACAAATCAGTCTATGATGTTGTGGTAATAATAAGATTGGGCAGCTCAATAAGGGAAAGAGGGTGTTGATCTCAAACTGCAATATGGAGCTTTAATTTGGTTATGATCCATTTGATGAGCAAGGCCAAAGTCACTTTAGTGGCTGTTTAAGCCTTCAAGGAACTGACCAAGGAGTTAGAAACTAAGGGATGTTTGCCAGATGATCACAAGTATATAGGGGACTATTTTGTCGAGTCCAAAAACCAACCTTTTACTGGTTTCAGCCATTTCTTGGTCACATTTGCATATTGAAACACGGGTGGGCTCATTCACCGAAAAAACCTACTATTTACGAGTTTAACTGCTAGCCTGTATTGCATCAATTATTCTTACTTATTCCTGCAGGAATGTTTCCAAGTTTTGTGGATGCCATATGCAACTTTATAATTAAGTATGTGAACATCTCCGTTACCACTTTCTTGTTTGTGCTGATGCTGCTTCATGGTACAAGTGTTGTCCCTGCTAGTTTTAGTGTTTCACATTAGCATGCATGTATCCTTTTGCTTTAGCAACTGAGAAAAGGTAAGCAGAATATAGTTATTCCTGTTGACCTCATTCCTTGTACATGTAGGCACTTTCTGTGATTACTTTTTGATATAATTCCCCATGATTAATAATGTTTGTGCTAAAATGAATTTCTGCATTTGTACCTTTAGCGCTTGTTTGATGAAGTTCCTTGTGAGCATTAACCCTTCTTCTCCATTTCTTTCAGGTTGGTATGGAGACTGAAGGTTTTGCCATTTATGATGCTATGATGCAGTTAAAGAATGAGGTGACTTCATTTCTTGACAATATTTTACCTGCCTTTTCTCTTTCTGTGCACACTTCATATTTCTCTGTGCTAAATTTTGAATTATTCCCAGGATATATGACATGTCTTGCAATAACCAACAGGATAGCAATCTCCAAGCTCTTCATATCCTGGGGCATAGAGTTCATCACAAACGTCTAAGGCCAGATTCTAGTTTTCTCCAGAACATTTAAGTTGTTTAGTGGACATAAAACAGTCCATATGTTATAGTCTTCCCTCAGAAGAGTCCAAATAGCTTATTATAACTGATGATTTTGATCATAATGTTGTTGACCTATTAATGGTAAGTTGGAAGTTCTCAGCATTTAAAAGCAAATAGCGATGTGCTAAATAACTGGTAGTGTTGACGATATGAGAGTTATTTGTGTTTTAGATTGCCTTTTTTGATAATTTTTACTGCTATTGTCACCTGTTTTATGTTCTTTGCAATATTCCTGCTTTCTTGGTTAAGGTAATACTTGATAATAGATATAGAATTTAAAGTTTACTTTCTTATGTAGATTCAAACAGTAGCGGTTGGGGCTGCAATTGGTCAGGCCTGCCTACTTCTAGCATCAGGGAAGAAAGGTAGACGATTTATGATGCCCCATGCCAAAGGTTAGTGTATTATTCATTATTATAGAATTTTGGCCCCTTCAATTCTTTTTTTGGGTTGGTTTAGCATGCTGAAATGATTTTATTTCAGCCATGATCCAGCAACCTCGTGTCCCATCATCTGGGCAAATGCCAGCGAGTGATGTTCTTATTCGTGCTAAAGAGGTGAGCTGTCAATTCATGCCTTCTAATAATCTTTAAAGTAACCAAATAAAACTTTCTGTCCATTTAAATTAAGATTTGCTGCACTTTTATCTATTTTTTGAGTTGGAGGAAATTTTTATGATATGTTGACTTTCTGCACGAGTTTTCTTGTTTTCCTAGTGGAAGCTGTTGGATGAGGATTTAGGTATTATGCTACACATTTTATAAGGTGTTCAAAATTCGGATGTAAGAAGTAGAAGATAGAAGGAGAAGGGCTGCAACCTTGTTATGAGCAATTCTGTTGTCCAAAAATAATTGAATATAGGTTCTCTGGTTAAAGGACTTTGCTTTTCTGTTAACCTGCTTCAGGCACGAGATAATTTTATTGGCTTGCCATGCATCTTGGTTTGGAGCCCATCTACCTGTCATTGCAGCCCTATTTTGGTAAAATAGAACCAGATGTTGTCCTCTATCTAATGACCAATAAATAGGTCTATTAGTTAGATCCTAATTTGAATCATGCTTATGTTAGATTTCGTTGGATGTTGTGGATAAATTCTCAGCATGAAAATCAACTACACTATCTCTGCAAATCGCAGGCAGCAAGTTCATTAGAACTGCAAGCTCCTTGGATAACTATCATCTTGTAATGCTCATCACCACCTTTAACTGCCATAGGATGGTTTGCTTGTTCTGTTTACATTACCTCTTCCATTGCTATTCATCTTTTTCCATCTTTAATCAACATATGTGATTTACATTGCTCCTTTTCTTTAACAGGTGATAAACAATAGGGACACACTTGTCAAACTTCTTGCGAAGCACACCAGCAATGTGAGTAGTTAACTTATTCCCTTCTTACTTCACTTGCAATATAACTTTGAAATCTGACTTCACTGCTCATCAGTCAATGGAGGCGGTATCAAATGTGATGCGAAGACCATACTATATGGATGCTGTCAAAGCACAAGAATTTGGTGTCATTGACAAGGTATCTTCTCCTCATTTGATTGGTGTGGTTCTCAATTTTAAAAGTTTCTAATATTTTTTTCAGAGAGAGTACAATTGCTTGGTATGGGAAAGCTAAATTGTCTTCCAATTTTCTTTTGTGGTCCAGATACTTTGGCGTGGTCAGGAGAAAATCATGGCTGATGCTCTCTCCGCTGACGAATGGGACAAGCAAGCAGGAATCAAAATTGTTGATGGAATGTGATGTTGATCAGTGTGCACACTTTTACTTGTATGATCACTAAAACCGCTAGCAGTTTGATGTCCATTTCTTTCCCAATTCATACAAACACGTTGATCAGTAACATATCTGGAACTACAGATTAATCAAATGACAGAAACCAAAATGGCAATCAGCAGCCTACACAATGTTTCCAAGATCCCTGGAAGATCTCAAATTGCCAGGTATTGTCATATTTATAGGGGACCTTTTTTTGACTGTGGCAACGGTGGAAAACATGTTTGTACACATTTTTAGCCTGTAAAATAGCAAGAATCATTTTCCTATATTATGTTATTTTTCAGGAACAGTTAAGGGAACTGCTCATTGTATGTGATTAATTCGTTTAATTTTTAGATTCCAGTCTATGAAATAACTGCTGGTATTTCTATTACTTTGTATTTTTGACCAAAATGAAAATTTGTTCATCAGCAAGAAAACCCATTGGAGGAGGTTTTAAAACCTTCATTGTTGCTAAAAGAAATACAAATAATAACATATTTGCGCAAATACATCTGTTATATTTCTTTCTTTCTTTCTAATAAAATTAAAGCAAACTAATCATAGAAAAATCCTCCTATTTGCCTTATTTATGAATTTTTTTTTGCAATTTTAATGTTTGCTTACAACTTTCTTCCTCAAATGCAAATGCGGATTTGCCTCCCGGCCCGTGTCCTCAATTGCCTTGGTCAGCACTACCCCCACATTGGCATTGCCCTACTCCGGCCTCGGATTGCTCCAGCGTTGCCCTGCTTTAGTCTTGGTTTGCTTTTGCGATAACTTGCTTTCACCCTAGCTTACTCCCGCGATAGCCTACTCTGACCCTGGCTTGCCCTAGCGACAACTTACTCCAGCGCCGCTTTGCTCCAACGCTTGCTCCAACATGTTAATTGGTTCTAATTTTTGTTAGTAGATTTTTTTTTTTCTTCTTTTAAATTATGATTGGCTTTGTCGACGGATTAAATTTGTTATGTCACTTGTTGTTGATGATTTATGAGAATTAGACGTGCTAGAGCATCACTATTATTTTGGATTGTCACAGTTAATTGTCATAGTTAATTCTGCACATTGAATATCTGCTTCAGTTGGAATTTAGGTACAGTTTAGATGAGATTTTGCTATGTATAAGTTGCTTTGCTTGGATTGCATTCCTTATACATGCTGGTATAGTTATTGGTGGATTCATAACTTGGTATTTGTCTTGTTAGTAGCAATAGTACTGAACATAGGCTTAGTAGTCTTTTCAGTAATATTATTGGAATCATCCTCATGAACTTGCCCATAAAGATGCTGCTAGAACAAGTATTTTATCAAGCAGGTGGAGATATGAGTGGAGCACCATTCTTAATCTTGTATTTGACAAGCATACCATACCATCGCTTTTACATCATAAACTTGGTCCCATTGCCGATCAAGTGCTCTTCCTTCACAGTGGTTCAGTTCACAAATTTGTGTTAGATGGTATACCTAAATAGTATACCTATCTAAATAGCTATAACTTTAATATTTCAGTAGTATTTGGATTTATTTTTTTTGTATAATGATTTGTATAAAATTTTTATTACAGATAATATAGGAGGTAGCAACTTGTCTTCAAATTATAAGTAAATATGCTACTACTATGGTGACATATATAAAGTTCGATATTCAGCAAAGTTACAAAGTAAAAGGATGTGTTTTTATAGGTGTGCAAATTACCTAAATGAGATCGACAAGAGGTGTAGATTTTTTATGTGGACAAAGAATTATAAGCAATCGAAGAAAAATATGCAAAATCAATTAAAAAATTGAGGATAAAAAAGGACAAAGAATGCAACATCCGGAAGAAAAGCTAAATATTGTAAATAATAGGCTGAAAGCAATTTTGGAGAAGTTAGAAAGAATAGATATAACGGTTGAAATATTCAATAGTATCTTAGATGTTCTATAATATTTTAGAATGATAGGATTTTCTATACTGGTAATAATTATATCTGTGATGATATATAAAATGTAGTATATATAGAATAATGAAACTGCAAATTTAAAACATATTGAGATATTTAAGTCTGTGAATGTTTGTTTGTTGTCTGTAAAGATGTGGCCTTATAATCTTCTTAAGAGGCTTGAAAAAATATAGCTAAATTTTAACTTCCAAAACATTACAATCTTAAACATGTCACAAAACATTCATCTATTAACCATTTACAAATGACAAACTCAAATTACATTGACACCTTAAATATTACATTTTTTTGATAGTTTGAAAACTACAACCATTACAACTCAAAGGCATCCTTCATTTCACAAAATCATTGGTGTCATTAAATTTTACAAAAAGTTCAAAGGCTTCCTTCAATCTCCAATCAACATCTTATGAAAAGAACGTGGAGATATTCATTAATTGTAAAATCATAATTTCAAAATCATGTAAGTTATAACATACAAAACTAAATTGTAAATATTTTATAAAAAGAAACTCACACGCAAGACATCATTAGACATTTAATTAATATCTTGCGAAAGAACATAGAGACATTTATTAATAAAATTTTTACATACAATCCCCCAAGATTAATAGTTGTTAATTGGATCACAAAAATAAATTATAAATATTTTATAAAAAAATTTACATAATCGATACATACTAAAATTTAGAGCCCTCTCCTTACACCTTTCCCCTCCCTTTCTTCTTTCGCTGTCACACGTTTTTGCATATTGATTTTCCATTGATCCTTGGTTTCCCACTAATTTTTAATTGCTACTAAATTCAAAAACTTCTATTAATTGTTATGGTCTAAGAAACTCTTTATAAGCTCTCTTGTTATGCCCCACTTTATCACACCTAGTACAAGTTAGGGGTGAGCAAAACTGGTTGCATATTTTCGAATCGGAACCGAATTCCGGTTCTTAAAAAGTCAAAAACCAGAACCGTACTGGTTTTAGTTAAGAACCGATTTTTCAATTCCGGTTCTAAACCAGTTTTAAACCGATTTTAAAACCGGTATACCAGTTTTTTTAATTATTTATTTTAAAATATTTTATTTTACATTAAAATTTTAGAAAAATTTAATTTTAAATACACTAATATACAAATTACCCATAAATTTTATTTTATTCATTATAATCCTATAAAGATATAAATTTAAATATATTAATATATATAACAAAAAAATTAATTTTTAAAATTTTATATTATACATAATTATATATATTTTTTAATAACCGGTACGATTTCGGTAAATCGGTTTTTTACAAAATATAAACAGGAACCGGAATCGGATTTTCGGTTCTATCAAAATTAAAAATCGGAACCGTACAAGTTTGCTTTGAGAACCGATTTTCCGATACGGTTTTCATACGATTCGGTATATCAGTTTTTCGACTTTTTTGCTCACCCCTACTACAAGTGTATGTCATTTTATTTAATTTCTCCATAGGATCCTTTAGGCCTGCCAGGTGGTCTCTTTGATTATGGAGAAAATACTTGCATAGCATTTGACATAAACACCCAAAATTATTTGCTTCAAAGCGGGATGACAAGAATATTATATATTCTTCTATATGTCTCTACAATATAGTAGTTATTAACAAAATCAATTGGATTAAGTTGAACATCAAGGAAAGCAACAACATCATGAACACAAGACACTCCTATCAACTGTCGCTATCTATAATCACAAATCCTCTTCTTTATGTCAATAACCATTTTCTTATAGGATCATTGACCTCTTAAATGTCATCAGAAGACCTCCGAATAAGGTATTCACCTTGTGCATATGAAACTTTTCTAATAAAGGTCTCTATTCTGGGCACTATCCTTTCATACCAGTTGGATCTTTTATTTCTCCTCATGATAAATTTTACTATTATCCTCTGTCTGATAGAATCAAGTAGTTCAAGTAATGAAAATTTCCTATCAACTTGAATGAAACTATTAAATAAGTCAGGAATATTATTAGAGACATAATAAGACTTTACTAAAGTATCAAATTAACTTCTACTTCATTCATAGTTATTTATTTTTTTCATGTATTGCCAAACTAGTATAAATAGTTGTTTGATCCTCTTCATGTGCTTGATGAATTTGACAGGCAAAAATATATTTGAAGTCTTAAAAAAAATCAAATTTTCTAACTTTTTTTACAAAATAAATTTTTGAAGTTTGCAATCACATACCTTATACAAGCTCTATGTTCAGTGTGTGGGAAGATATTATTCACAGCATCAAAAAGACCCTTCTGTTTATCTGAAATAATAGTTAAGTCATCCAAGTTTCCTAATACATATTTTAAGTTATATAAAAATCATAACCAAGATTGGCATGTTTCTCATTTTGCCACTATATATGCAACTGGAACTAAGTTATTCTCTCCATCAATTCCACAAGCTAAGAACAATATGTCTTTATACTCGCCTTTCATGAAATATCCATCAACCCCCAAAGAAATAATTGAATTTCATAAATAGGAGAAGATTATCGACTGTCATTGGGATAAAACGTTATCCAAAGATATTCATGTTACAGATAATTAAGTAAAGTATCATTTTATAGCACTTTATTAAGTTATAATAATAATATTATTAATTAATATTTAATGATGTTGTAGGATACTTTCTTAATTCAATATTTTAATATGTCGATAATGTCAATAATAGTAATATAATTCTCGAAATACTACATAAGGTAATTGAGAAGATGGAGTCAAATATGAGAATAAGAATATTGACATTGCTTGAGGTATATTCTAAATCATTAATTTATTTTTCTTATATAATGAAGAAAGTTTTTAACTTGAGTATGTCCATTAAATAGGCAAACAACTTCAAAAATAAAGTCAAGAACTTCGACACACAACAAGTAATTGTAACTATTAGGGGTGATACTTCCGGTATAATTGATATTCAATAATAATACATATTTGCTAATTTAAATTATATCAACTTTTTAACAAATTTTTTTGATAAATTATAGCTAGATGGTGGAGTATTTATGGTCAACATATAGTACTTAATTTTGCAAAGATAGCAATTAAAATTTTAAATCAAACTGTTTCAAGTTCATAATGCCAGAGGAATTGGATAATTTTTGAATTGATTCATACGAAAACGAGAAATAGACTTAAAATGAAAAAATTGGATAAACTTTATTTTCTGTCATTATAACATAAGTTTAAGAGTCCGAAATTTACAGAAAAGAACATCACCAGAAGATGAGATAATTAACTTATCCGCCGTACTCGAAGATGATGGTCCTCTAATAAAGTGGATTCGAGAAAAAGAAGAATATGTATTAAATCATCATCAAATATAAGAAACTATTCGCCGTCTTTTAAATAAGAATCAAAAGAGGAAGTTGACAGAATGGAAAATACTGTTAATACCAGTGATAGCAACAATGGTGGTACTGCTGGTGAGACCAATTTCTAACAATCACAATATAAGGACTCGTCTTCATCTTTTCTAAGGCATGGAGAAAATGAGTTTTTTTACTCTAATTTATAGTGGTTATATACCACAATATCAATATACTTCATATGGTGGACAAAATAACAATCAAGGTCTAACAGATATTACGGGCGCTAGCTACTATGCTAGATATCATAACGAGATGTCTTCTTTCAATCAAGGATATCATCAGTCAATACAAGACCATGTGGCTTCGTACTATCCACATGCCGAATAATATTATCGATCACAACTCTATCGTACTAATGAGGATGGTGATGAAGAATACCAATCTTTTCAAGATTCGCCTCAAAATAGCATATGGTTATAAGACGTAGTTTTATGCTACCTATGAAATGATATTTTCATTATTATCTTAAATTGATATATTTTGTATTATATATGTAGTCAGTGTGTAGATAATATTATTATAATTTTATAATATTTAAATTTAATATCTCTATGATTTATTTTGGATTACGATAATTTATTTACTTCGTTGTCACATTTTGTTGTAGTATTTTTTTCAGTATTTTCTATTATCTACTTTATATTTATGAATCTTGACAATTATATGATATTTCTTTTAAAACAGATAACGGTAAATTTGAATAATTATATTACAGTTCCAGACCAAGTTACACTCGAAATAGGAAAAATAATTATGTCCATTATTCACCAAAAACTTATATTATGTCGTAGAATAATTCTACCTTTAACTTATGGCATACTTGGATAAGTTTTAATTGAACAAATATTAAAAGAATGTGAAAAGGTAAATAATCAAATTTATCGTATCTCTAAACAAAGTTCACTTAATGCTATCAATCAGTGTCTTGCCATAATTACCCTTGAACACTTCGCATAGTATCATATTTATTTATCATGTATTATTGGACCACTTTTACTATGTATTGTCAATGAACATGGTTATTATTTTCATTTTGGACCTTCGATGTATGATTATATTTTAGAATTGCTACCACGACATTACGCAGAGATAGTTATTCTTCCTCATATGCCTACAAATGCTCATCATGATTGTTTAGATACTGAATTTGTAATTACACACTCAGATGTTCCAAATTCAACTGATATGATTATGATAATGATAATAATGATTAATTGTATTACGTTATAATTAATAAATTATATATGTATCATGTACATTTTAGTGATAAATTAAATTTGCTTATGTTAATTTTTAACTTTTAATCATATTCATATTATTTTTATATATATTTATTTTTTTTATACAGTAATATATAAAAAAATAGATAATATAAGTGATTAACTATCAAAATTAATTTAAATTAACTAAAATAATATATAATCTTATGGTAAAATTAGTTATAAATTTTTTTATAATTTTTAATTTTTTTGTATTTTTAATTTAAAGTAAAAGTACGGTTAAAATATAGTCAAACTCTAATCAATATATAATTAATAACTAAAATTTTCTTTGGCCAAAATTAAAACGACAATGGTTTCGGTCGAAATAACTGAAACGGTTGAAACGTATCAATTTCATTGGGTGTCGAAACCGAAATTGAAACTCAGAATCTTAACTTTAACTCTTATTTTTTACATTTGTGATTTTGCAAAATAGCCCCCTTCTATTCAGTAGCATTTGCGGGTGACTCCTTGAATTGCTGAAATTTGCTAACCTCTTTCTTAGTTTAGATTACATAAATTTTTTTTCCCCTACTCAAGTACCCTCAAGCAGTTTAAAGCAAACCCAAACAAACTAACCCCAGCAGTATCCTCATACACAATATCAATATCAACTAACTCAAGACGAAAATCATACTTAGTGTTTTATTCATATTAATTAATCATACTAATTAGTAAACATTTGAAATTAATATAACTAGTATAATACATTCTAGTATTAGTCTTGAAATTAATTATATTAATTAGTAGGTGTTTAATTACAAAACACTAATCATACTAGCTAATATGACTAACTAGCCTCAAACCGAACACACCCATGGCCTCTTTCGGCTATATCAATATTATCCTCATTCATTTTAAGCACAAATAAAACCATAATCCCCTTCTAAAACTCCCAACACATTTTCAAATGTAGTTCTAGACTCCACAGTCCATCAAGGCCATGATACAGTTCTGCTGTGGTGACCAATGTGCCATGAAAACTTCTGCAGTCTGCAACTAAAATACGTCCTATATCGTTCCTAATAATGAACCCAGCACTTGAATCCATCTTTCTTATGCACTGATTCATCACAGTTGGGAAATTTACAAGTACGAGTAGAGGAAAAGGTGGGATGGACAAACCGAGACGAATTTAAAATTGGAGTTGCGGAGGAGTGAAAGATTGAGGGAGGAGTCTTTCACCGGCGATCTGGTGTTCTCTCAGCATTGGACTTGTCGAGCAGTGAAGGCGAGGGCAGGACGGTTGCGACATGGAGTGGGACGAGCTTTCCATCGCAGAAGAGAGCTCGCTGGCGTGGAGCATGGCGACGGCGGGGTGATTGAGGCGAAACTAAAAATCGGCGGGATTGGCATTGTCGGGCTTGGCGGGGAGGTCGAAGATGTCACGGTTGAAGGAGATTTGAGGTTTGAGCTGGCCATAGGCCGCCGACGGCCAGTCGAAGAAGGTCTCCGACTAGAGGCCGGGGTAGTTGACGACGACGGATACAATATAAATAATCAAACATATATCTAATACAGATACATTATGAGAAATATTATAAATATAATAGTTGCATTGACAACAATTAGAGCAAGGACAAAGAGTACAAGGACTACCATGGACCATAATCTCATCATGAGTAATATGGAGGCATGCATCCGATATGTGTTGTGCGTGATCTAGCTATGCAGTAGTCAAGATAAATAAATGTGACTCACGTATTTCTCCGAGCTAATATTAAAATGTAATTCGACAATCTCTGTGTGAATTTTTCCCATGTCACTTACACTCCCAAATAATGACAAACGGACACCACGTATGCTGTCCTCTCAGACTATTGTTCTTTGCAATTAGATCCATATAAATTTGAATATACTCAAAATTAGATTAACAATAAAATAATAACTTAATTTGAAAAAATTATGAAATATATTATAAACAAATATCACAACAGTAAATCAATCACTCACGCAACTCATAAAGCCCGTGATAATTAAATTTTAAAGTGTTTTTCATAATACATTTCAAGCTACATAATGTACTTAAATTTTTTTTATCTCAAAATAATTTTCCTCATCTTGTTTATTGTCTTGAGATGTTGACTGGATTGAGCTTCAGGGAATGCTCGATCATTACCAAATATTTGGTTGTAACACAAGCTACAACTAATGTACATTATATTTCATAAGGATATTGTTATGCAATCATCAAACCTTAATAAAGAAGACGGGGAAGGGTAACGGTGGAGTTCATTTATTTAGTGGAAAGTATAAGTGGAATTCTCAGCAATGGAATTTTTTTCTTTTAATTTTTTTTTCCAGATTTTTGATTTTGCAAATAGCACCTTCTGTTCAGAAACAATTCATGGTTCTTCTTCCTTTGCCATGTTTTTCGGTGCTGGCATGGGCAATTACTTAGAATAACTACACAATGTACTACTCTTTTTTTTTTTTTTAGCTGAACCACTAAAATTACTGAATTTCTCTATTCATTTTGTTGACCTTGTAACAGGTAAAATTGTAACATGTAACATGTAAGAAACGAAGATAAATACTTCAGAGCCTTGCATATGCGATCTGGCAACCAAGTCCACAAGGACAAGGAATATTTCAAAACTAGACTGCAGATTTATGCGGATAATCACCCCCGACTGTGTATAATGAGCACTCAACATAAATAGTAATCATCAAACATGTAAGACAACAATCTAATATTAATATCAAGGGCCAAAACAAAATATAGTTGTCAAACTGAAAATAGAATCAAACATACATGTAACTTATTGTGAGCTGTGGCAGACCCCTAAATCCGAAATAAATGGAACTACAAAATCAAGGTTTTAACTTTTCTGTAGGCTGACATCATGGTCCTCTTCAAAACGAAGCACTAAGAGAAAGAAACCAAAATGGAGAAAATGATCAATTTCCTGTGGCTGTTGAAAAGGTTTACCTGCTAGAAATAGGATAGAGGCTAAACCTAAGGTAGAACAACTGAGCCAGCTTCCCAACTCACCGTCCTCTAATCTAAAGAGGATCTAAGGTATTGAATAGAGTCAGAAGAAGTCCATCTGTTTCTCAGAATGCAAGGATCAACAGCAAATAACTAACTAATGAACACTGGGCGTCACATACCATGCTTGAGAAGGAATCATTTGTGATGTACACCAGAAGCAAGCTAGCCTCCCAAAGAAAACGAAAAACAACTGCTTAAAATCATTCCACCCAGCAATGCTGAAGAGAACACGGACTAAAGTTGAATTGCATTTGAACCAAAATTTAAGAGACTATAATAAGACCCACTTGGTTCCATCCCATTACACCAATATTTTTCACCACTCTGAAAATCTATTGTGCAAAATAAGTGCTCAATATGAAGAATTGAAAATTGGAGTAGAAGACATTATTCAGGAATACAGCAAGGATGCCTAAGACAAAAACCATGCGAAGCTCAAACAACTCTACCTCTGTTGTTCCTCAATCAAACTACCAACGATAATTAAAAAACTCTAGTGCCTTGAGACAGACTGATCAGGCCAGATGCTCCTGTAGATAGAGACAGCAACTGGGAGCATGCCAACAAATGCAATCTGAAGCTGCTCTGAGCTGCTTGTCTTGATACAGATCTGCCCGCTAAGCTTGTTGTTTAGTCCAGCACGAACAGCCACTTTGGAATTCCGGCCAACTGAGAACTGCGACTGCAAATTGGTTCCCAGAGCTAAGTCACCGCGCCATCTCATCAGAGACAAACCCAATGTAGAGAAGACTTGGCCAATCGGATAATCCTTCTCCCTAAGACGTGTCTCCAAGTTTGCTCCATAAGCTGTATCACCTTGTGCCCGAACAACACCAGTGCTTACAACTAGACTCGCCCTCTTTCCAATGGAGATTTCATCCTCAACCTTCAATCCAGTTGCTACAGACTCCCCTAAGAAAGTCACAGATATCCCACCAGTGGTCTTGTTCTTCTTGAAGTTCTTGAACTTGGTTTCACTTCGAAGGGTGTAAGCAAGATGCTTCCCAATAGATTGGATATCTAAACCAGTAAGAGTAGAGCCATTTTTGCCATGCTTAGCTGCAAGGGAAGAATCCAAATGCAAGTTGAAATCCTTCTTGTCCTTTGTGATCTGAATTGATACACCTGCAGGGAATCGTCCAAGAAGGGCAAGATTCTCTTCAATGCTCACACCATCATAACCACAATCATGATCCCAACCATGAGTGTCTAAGACCGGCCTAATCAGAAGCTGTGAGCTTGGCTCCAAAAACCGATACCTATAAGCTGGATAATCACCATCAAAAGTTGGTGGCAAAACCATATCAGGCAAAGGGACAGGTACAGAAGCCGGTGTGCCATCTTGTTCATAGTCTTCAGGCACATCACTGTAAGCATACTCATCACGAGCAGCTTTTCCTCTCTTCTTCATCTCTTTCAACCGTCTAATCTCCTCCTTCCACTGTTTCTTCTGGTGAAGCTTGACCCGATAGTCATACTCCTCATAATATGCCTTCTTCTGTTCCTTAGTAAGCTTTGCAATCTGTGCCTTCCTAAGTGGCTTAAAGGGTGGAAGCTGATCATATTCATCTTCTTCTTCATCTTGATCAGAATCAGATACTTCATCCAAGTCAATATCAGAATCACCATTATCAATGCCTTGATCAGATGAAACCTTTGGATGTGCCCTGGTCTGCAACAGTGAAGAAAGCAAGAAAGGAAGAGGTGGGGAGCGGACACGGAATCCAAAGAGCTTTCCAGGATTAGTATCTTGAAGCTTCAGAAGGGAATTGGCTTCAGATAATATTTTTGAAGAGTAACACAGCAGTAGCATCTGAGGCCTCCAGCTAAGGCCATTTGGTAAGACCCTTTCACCCTCTCTATTCCTCCTACATGAAGAGTGGTTCTCGACAAGAGCAACTGGATTCATCAAGCGCATGTCACTGGCTGCTTGTCTAATGGAGTGTTGGACAACATGTGACCTCTGAGCCACAAATCCATCGTAGCTCAAGGGAGAACCATTTGGTCCCTCTGGAGGAGCAGAAGCCGCATGTGTGAGAGCAACAATAGCATTGAACCATATCGAAGAACCAAGAGCACTGGTAATTGATCTTAACAGAGGCAAATCATTGTAATCCCTGGTCTGCGTATCCAGGCGGTCCACATAGAGAACAATGTCTGGATGGCACTTCTTTGTGTATTTCTTTATAGACAAGAGCATCTTCCTGTTTGCTGCTTGTTCTGTTGCAGCAGCTTTCAGACCCGGAGTGTCAATGACACGAATCTTGACTCCATCCACAATTCCAGAGATCTCCCTCACAGTAGTTGTTGAAGCTTCAAAAGCGCTGGTACAGGACTTCTCTTCGCCAAAAATGGAATTAATTGTTGCGCTCTTGCCAACTCCACTCTTCCCAAGGACCAGAATGTTACAGGAGAAGTCCAGATCATTCTTACCTTCTGCCTCCAGCTGCAAGGCCTTCTTTTTAGCATTTTCGAGGCTATAGACTCGGCTCATTCCCCTCCCACGTCTGATCCCTTCAGCAAGATTGAGGCGATAAAGAACTTGAGCAGCAACCGTGTCATCTGGAGAATGCCCTAGCCTCTGAATGAGACGGAGGAACTTCACCCTAATCGTTTCCACCCTCTCATGCAGCTTTTTCTCTTCCTCATCCATGTTGTTATCTGTGTCTGCAGTGACTGCCAGATCAGTGGGAGTGAAAATATTAGGCCGGGCTGAGCGGGGAGGAAGAGGCCTGAGAGATGATCCTGAGGATCCCAGGCCAGCTGGGCGTTCAACAGAGAAAATCCTGGCAGAATCCCCAGATGAAATGGTGATATCTCCATCAGGGGAGGCCCCCGTGGCTGCCTTTAGAAGAGCAGCCAAAGCAGCAGAGTCAAACAACTCCTTTCCATCGCCCTCCTCATCAGTGTCCACTTCCTCATCAGAATCTGAAGTAATCCGCCCATCAAAAGCATGTGAGTAGTCCCTTGAACTCCCAAAACCAGATTGTAAACTGTTGCTCAAAGAACCCCCCTCCAACTGCTTGATGATCTGCTTTGCAGTCTCAGAGCTCTCTAAGATTGCAACCCTTGCAGGCTCATCAGAAACAAGGCCCTCTTCTTCCTCCTCTGCCTCAGCGACACCAGCATTTTCATCGTCATCAGCTTCATGAGAACCAATATCCCCAAGAACCAACTCCCTACTTTTAGCGTCTTCTGCAAGAACAGGCTGCGATCCTACCTCCTGGGACGAAACTGCAACACCATTGTCTACAACTACATCAGGTTCATGCTCAGTGAATTTTGCATCTGAATCAGCCAAAACTTCTTTAGATTCAGCCACCGCCTTACTTTCCCCGGTTTCTTGATTCAGAGTAACATCACTCTCAACAGCCTTGCTATCATCCAAAGCATCAAGCGAGTTTTTGGCTACCTTAGTATCCGCCAGAGTAGCAGGTTCACTCGAAATTTCACCTTCCTCATCACTCCCAACATCAATCGCACCCTCGCCACCAATTCCAGCAGGTAACTTATCAGAAGAGTTGGATTTATTTTGAGGCTCTTCAGAAACAGAATTCTCAACCGTACTCTCACTAATTCCAGCTCTAATCCCACCAGACTTCAATTCATTAGGCTCTAATTCTAGGTTTCCAGAAACAGAAGCCTGCAAATTATCAGAATCAGATACTCCACTCAAGCGCTCGTCATTCTGATTTTTAACAAGAGTGGAATTCAATTCATTAGGCTCTACTGCTATATTTTCAGAAACAAGAGCAATTACCTGCTCCAGGATTTCTTTGGAGCTCTGAGCATCACGAGTTCCAACCTTCTCAGCTGAAGCAGCATTCGATTCAGCATCCACAGGGTTCCCGGAATCTTCACCATCTTTCTCTTCTTCAGTAGCAACTGGAACTGGTACCACAGGCTTCCGATCAATTGCTTCTTCCGCAACATGGCTTGTGGTTTTTATTTTCTCTTCTTGAACTGCATTAGGAACCGACACCCCTGGCTCCAAGTCCACTGCTTCTTCAACAACATGACTTGCAGTTTCTTCTTTCTCTTCTTCAACAGCAACTGGAACTGACACCTGTGGGTTCGAATCCACCACTACTTCAACAACAGGGCCTGTGGTTTCTTCCTTCGCTTCTTCAACAGCAACTGATAGTGACACCACATGCTTCGCATCCACAGCTTCTTCAGCAACAGGACTCTGGGCTTCTTCTTTCACATCTGGTGCTTTCTTTTCCTCTATTCCAGCACTAGATTTATCTAGGTTTCCAGCGAAGTTGTCATCATCGATCGCCCTCTCCTCCACATTAGGGTTTTGGCTCTCCTCAACAACCTCAAAACCCGACAAATTCGGCCCATTTTCAATAGATTTCTCATCTTCTCCTCCAGAAACAAGAACATCACCCTTGGAGCTCTCCTCCAGATTAGAATTGCTTTTGCTTTTCACAACTACAACAGCAGACTCCACCGAATTCGACTCACTCTCCATGAATTTCTCGGGATTTCCAGCCAACCTATCATCTTTTCGCTCCTCCGGATAAGGGTTTTGGCTCCCCTCAACGCCAACCCCAGAATCCATAGAAGCGGATTTCTCAGGGCTCTCCACAAGCTCACCGCCCGGAGAAACCCTACCGATGCCATAACCCCCATCTGCCTCCTCCCCGACCTCCTCCTCCTCCTCAAAAACCTCGTCCTCACCGGAAACTCGCGCCTTCGGCGTCGTCTCCACCTCATTGTCGGGGTCCGACGCCATCTCAAACCCCTCCTCCTCCTGGCTCAGGGCGCCGTCGGAGACGCCCTGGGTGATCTCGTTCTCGTTCTCCTCGAGCGAAAGAGGGGCGCAGATAGGGAGCGAGCTGGTGGGGAAGCGCGATGGGGTCCCCTGGGGCTTGGAATCCATGGCTTTGTAGGGAAGAAGGTGGGAGCTTGGCGGTGGAAATGGAGGAAAAGAGGGGATTTTTGTTCCTACTCTTCGGTTGCTTTTGTACTGGGGAAGGGAAGTGGGGGAATTTGGATAGGAAATGGAGAGCCACAGAAGGAGAGATAAGAAATTGGATTCTTGTGGGTTTATATTATGGGGAGAAATTACTAACACCTTGTTGCCATTTAATTGGATTCATTTCTGATTGTAGATGTTGGATTCAGTCTGAGTGTGATTAGACTCCCTATCAAATAGAGTTGTATCACGTTGCACTCTTAATTATTGATGGAGTAGTGATCCCATTTAGTCATACAACGGATCGCGTCCGCTAGAACTTAAGAGACCGGCCATAATATAAGCGTGTGGTCGGACCCCTACCAAGCAAAGTCATACAACGCTACACTCCCAACTGCTGATAGAGTGGCGATCCCATCTAGTCACACAACGGATCACGTCCCCTATAACCTATGAGACCGGGCGCAGTATAAGGGTGTGGTTGGACCCCCTACCAAGTAGAGTCATACCATGTTGCACTCCCAACTACTGATGGAGCGATGATCCTGTTTAGTCACTCAACGAATCACGTCTCCTATAACTCAGGAGACCGGCTACTGTCACGTCTGACTAGGTTTACAAATTATTCGACATGAAATTGTCTTAGAAATAAAGGCAAAAAGAGAATGAACGAAAACAAAGGTACCCTACATCAAATCTCAATGGGAATTGTCCCGAAACTTCTCGCCGCTCTGTGAGTCTTCACGACGATTGTTTCCTGACTCTCTTCACTCCCAGACAAGTCCTCGATCCGTTAAGGTTTAGTGGGTGGTTGTTGTCTATAAATAGAGGCGGTTATTGAATTGTGGGTTGTGGGCCCAAATAATGAACCGTTATGGAGTAGCGAGCGATTATAATTAGGGTTTTGCATGGGAAATTTTTTGGCACATTGGGATCTCTGGAATTTGTTGCAAATTTTTTCATTGGGGATTGAATTTGCGTTTGGTTTTGGTCTGGCCAATGGGATTGGATGTGATCAAATTGAAGAGCAAGTCATTTAAAAAAAACATGGAGAGAGTCTTTTGATTTTTTTAATAATTAGTATTTATAACAAAATTTTAAGTTTTGATTTTAGACTAATTTCAACACCCATTGAATCGATATGTTTCGATCGTTTTGGTCTATTTTAGTTTTGTTCAAATTATTTTTAATTAAAATTTGATTTTAAATTTATAAATATTTAAAAAAATTTAAAAAGACAAAAAACATTATATACATATATATTTTTTTAAAAAATATTAAATAAAATTTTCTTAATAAAAAACTTAAAATATGAAAAAAAAAGTAGCACGAAGGATTTAAACTCAGGCCACCTCTGATTTGAGTTAAGATCTTAACCAAAAAAGCTAAATATGTATTGTAACATTAATATAATATATAAATATATATATTATAATTTAAAAATCAAAATCGTAAGTCCCATTAAAAAGTTTCGGCCATGATAGCAAAGTTTCAGCCAAAACTAAAACTGAAATATTTCAACTGATTTTTAAAACCTTGATTTATAGTATATACATGTGAGAAAAAAATGAAAAATCAATATATCGTACTATATCTTCTGAGAATTATATTAAAAAATTAGTTTTCAAAATAAACTAGTATGATTTTGGTTTTTTATTTTTATAAAAACTGTAAAATTAGTTCCAATTCCATTTCTATACTTTCAAAAAGAAGGTAAATTGAAATTGTACTAATTTTGAATAAATATTAAATATTGTATATATGTGTATAAAATATATATATATATATATATATATATATCTATAAAATTTAATTTCATATTTATATTTTTAATATTTTCTGAATAATATAGTTTAAATACCATAAATCATATTTTATAAATTATATTTAATTTTTAAAATATTATAATATAAAATAAAAATTTTAAAATTAATAGTTTGAGAAACTAGTATACTAATTTCAAAATCGCTTTAAAATGAAAATAAAAAATATGACTCTCAATCCAAATTAATATGGTTTTGATTTTAAAAATTTCAAGAAGTAGAATTCAATTCCAACAATAAAAGTTAAAAAACAATACAATTTATCGATTTGGCTCCTCTCTAATAGGACATGAGAGTGAATGTGGGTGTATGGCTTGCAAAATTCCAAGCAAAAATGGTATATACAACTTGGTTGGGGAAGGAATTAAAACAAGGAACTGAATGTTGGGGAGCCACAAAAGTGTCAAACCGGATCTATATAGTGAGTGGAGCACCAAACCATCCCAAAATCTTAAACTCTTGGGATATGGGCCTTTTTTACTATATATATTGGACTCTATTTATCTAATATCCGATGTGAGACTAATTCATCACACCTGATATTATAACAATCTCCTCCTTCAAGTATGATTTGACCATATTAATATTAACACTTCTAATCAAGAACTCTTTTACTCGACCACTTCCACCGTATGACTCATGCCTCTGGTGCTCGCACCCTTGCTAGCCTCGCACTCGCGCCCTCGTGCTGGCCTCTGACGCCTGCACCCGCGTGCTCGCCAGCCTAACACCGCGCCTGTGCCCTCTCTCTGGCCTCGTGCCAGCGCTCGAGCCCTCAGGCTCGCACCTGCGCCTGCGCCCTCGCTGGTCTTTTTTTTTTGTCACGAGACTAACATGCGATTCAATTCAGTCGCATCATCACGGTAATTTTGGTCTTAAGAGTTTACACAACTTCAAACTTGAAGATTTAATACCACTTGTTGGGGAGCCGCAAGAGTGTCAAACCAAATCAATATAGTGAGTCGGACACCAAACCATCCCAAAAACTTAAACTCCTGGGATATAGGTCTTTTTCATTATATATAATAGACTCTATCTATCAAATATCCAATGTGGGACAAATTCATCACACCTGACATTGTAAAAATCTCTCCCTTTAGGTGTAATTTGACCACATTAATTTAACACTCTTAATCAAGAACTTTTTTACTCGATCAGTTCTACCATCTAACCCATACTAACGGAGAGAGACTAACATGCGACTCAATTCAGTCGCATCATCACAATAATTTCGATTTTAAGAGTTTGCATGGCTTCAAACCTGAAGTTATGATATCACTTGTTAGGGGAGCCGCAAGAGTGTCAAACCGGATCCATATAGTGAGTCAGACATCAAATCATCCCAAAGACTTAAGTTCTTGGAATATGGGTCTTTTTCACTATATATTAGAATCTATCTATCCAATATCCGATATGGGACTAATTCATCACACCTAATATTATAACAACTGAAGGGGTGCTGGAATCCAAGAGTTTCACAAATTTCTCCATCCAAGTATAGGAATTGGTAGGAACCAATTCCAACATTTTCGGAATTAGCCGAATGAGCTTTTTGTATAGTCTAATCCTAAAAAGGTCATCCTAACCTTTTTCAAACTTTTAATGTTTTAATTATTCAAAAATTCATTCAAAAATACTTATTTATCCTTCTCTTTGTTCATTTTTTACTCTAATCTCATCCAAAAGTGTATTCTTAATTGCTCGAGTCACTTCCACACCAAATCACTGAACAAGGTTTCGTCTTTCTTCTTCTTACACATTTTATTGAAGTTGAGAGTATTCCAAAAATTCCTTACTCAAAGTGTATGCCCAACTATTCAATCAATAGTATTATCTCCTCTATTTTCCAAGCATATTGTTTACCGAATGTCGCTTAAAAATTCAATTTTTGGGTCAAACCATTCATATACACTTTGGTAGTCAAGACATACCCAAAAAAAGTGTTTTCTTGTTCTTATTTCTTTTTCTTCTTCCGATTTCTCTCTTTTAGGACTTGGAGTAAGGGTGATGTCACTTGACTTTTTGAAGTAATAGAAATGATAAAAGTGGTAAAAATGATGAAAATAAGAAATGACAGAAGTAACTTTGATGTAAAAGTGAAAGAAGTAGGAGTTCTGTAAGATAGAGTGACATATGAAAGTAGAGAAGTAGTTTAGTAATTATATTAGTTGAAAATATAATGTTTATTAATCAATAAAATATATACAATTATAATTTTGAAAATTACTTAAATAGAGCAATGTCAATCTTATCCAAATTGTATCAAGATTGATACATAAGAACTACAATTTATAAGATGATGTTTAAATTCTGATCCCAAATCTGAATGGGTCAATTGATTGGTAAATATATGGCTCATCCTTCCCATTTGATGACCTATCATAATCTAGGATAATAGTATCTAATTAGGTCTTTTTCTCAGCACAATGCATTATGTTATCTCAAAAGGTGCTAGAAGTCACACAACCTTATGAAGAAGATTTTTATTCCATCATTGGGAAGACCCAATAAAATGCCAAGCTTAGCAAGCTAAATTCCTTCTACATGTTTGAATAGAGAAGGATTATCAAATGAGTTCATCTTGTATGGATTGGTTAGATTATCCATAACCTCATTACAGCCAATTCTAGCTATGTAGACACCTCAATAACCTTAAGAGAATGGGATCAAATACATGTCTAACAGTGATATTCTTCATACAGACACCTCAATCTCTAGCAACCATAATCACAACTATAATAAAAGAGCATGCTGCAACTATAACTGAACAAAAAACACTAAAAATAGAACAATACCTTGCACAAGAGGAGACTTACCCAAGATGATAATCTCTCTTGCTAGTTAATGGGCAAGGTAGTGATGGTGCAACCTTAACCACAAGATCGGCGAGATGATCGTGGGACTTGGTTGCCAAGGAGTAGGAGGGAGGCCAAACATTGTGATCGAAGCAAAGGATGAGGTAGGAGTTGAGATCTCAGGAGACAATGGGGTAGATCTCAGGATTTGGTTGTTGAGAGTTGGTGGTCGACAATGAGGGTGACAATGAGGTAGATGGAGTGAAGGGATCTTGTTGTTGAGAGTTGGTGGCCGGTGATGAGGGAGATAGTGGGGTTGATGGAGGGATTTCATCGCTAGGAGTTGGTGGCTGGCGATGAGAGAGAAAGCAGGGTGGATAGAGGGCATTGGTGGCCACTTGCGAGTGGTGTACGGGAGGCGAGCTCGAGGAAATCAGAGTTGTTCAAAGTCCCGAAGCTACACTTCAACCCTAACGAAGTGGGAAAAGTGGGAGGGGCGAGACCCACCCACTTCTCTTTCGGAATTGTGACTTTCACACCCAACCCTGTAGAAGTCACAAAATTAGAATCTAGTTCATTTTCTGGCGCCTCCGAAAGTGGGATTTCAACCACTTCCAAAAGTGGATTCCATCCAAATAACAAAAGTAAGAAAAATGGCCTCATTTTCACTAGTTTTGGAAATCAGGTGATATCCAAACACACCCTAAATTGAAGTTGCTTTTTATTTCTCTCCTTTAGCATAAGCAATCTATTATCCACAATTATGGTTTTGGTATCATAAATTCTAATGTGTCTTTTGGTTTTGTTCATAGGATGAATCTTCTTTACTTGTTTCTAAGGTGAATTCACAAAATCCCCTTCAATTCCCTACGAATTCCTTCTCACTTTGATCACTTCCTTGCACTTGTGCCTTCCCCAATCTCGATCTCGCTAGCTCCATCATGATCTCCTTGCCCTTAGCTCCATTGTGTGTGCTTGGTGGATGTGATCACCTCCCTTGGTCCATGCCCTTGGCTCCATCTTGCAATCTTGTTGCCCTCCTCCCTTGATCCTTGTGGCAAATCTCAGAGTTGTGAGTCCGATCACCTTCCCTACTGCCTGATGTTCACACTCCCTATTAGAGGTGAGTTGTTGCTCTTCTTTTGTGGTTGTTGAGGCATTTGGACTGCCAACTGCCAAATTTTAGGAGTGGTTGATGGTGCTTTTGGTTTTATTACGATCCTTACTAGCCATTTTTGTGCTCTTGATCTTGTGATTACTGTTGGTCATTTTGTGATTTGCCTATATTATTTTGGATTTAAGGTTGTGGTTGATTCTTGCCATTTACTAGGGTTTGGAAGGTTGGCCAAAATTTTGGAGATTTTTAATTAATTACTGGGCCAATCTTATGCCTAAAGCTAGCAATATATGATCTAATCCATTAATTCAATTTGATCCAAATTAAATGGGTTCATAATTGTTATAATAAAAAAAGTTTGAATTGTAATTGAATCAAGTCATATAACCTATTTATGATTTGACTAAACTATTTATTTATTGGGTCATAAATGGGTTGGATTGGATCGGATCAATCAAATCAACCCATTTACTATTAAATTAATTAAAATTAATCAATATTTTATTTTATTTTTTAAAATTATGATTTATAAATTAAAAATTTTATTATTACAATTGATTTTTAATAATATTATTTTAATTATTTAAAATATTTTAAAATTATTAATATTAGTTAAACACGTCAGATTAACTCAGGACAATCGTGGTCAATTCAAGTTGATTTGAGTTAACCGGATCAAATTATGATCTATTTAGTGTAATACTATCAGTTTGACTAGATTCGAACCCAACCCATGAAACCGAATTGTTTAAGTCCATGTGTGCCTCTTTTTTCAGTTGTTGTTAGTTTTGCCTAACATATATTTGGTTGATAGCTATCAATGTTGTGCTTCTTCTATGAAACAAACCATGGGTAGAGTTTTATTTGGCCAACCTTTGGATGTATTTTGGTTGGCCTCCTATGACCATGATTTTTTATTTTTTTTATTTTATCGATGATGAGAACAACATACTTTTGAATAAGACATTACTTGTGATTCCAATTTTTTTAAAAAAATCAACTCTAAGTTATGCTCATTTTTCACAAATTATGTTCCTACATATTTGTATTCATTTGATAATAGTCGACGATGAGAATAACATTCCAAATTACCTTGTCAATTGTAGATATCTGTCCTTTTGACCTTTCATTAATATCCATTGCAACCTCGAACTGACTCATCTCATTGTTTGAGCTGATCATTCAAACGTAAAGATCTTTTATATCTTGATATGTTTTACCTTATATTGTGGTTGAAAGTTTATCACAATTCGACCTGATTTACTTGTTGATTTGAGATAAATTTTTCAGTTACTCTAAGCTAAAAATTCTTGCCATTTAGGTCAAAAATAATTACTAAAATATCTATTGAGTTGAGTTGAAACATTTGCTAAAAAATTATTTTTTTTGCTCTCTTTTTTCTTTTACTTTTGCATCTAAATAAGATCTATAGTGTATAATTCATCATTGTTACTAATATATAATTTTATCCTTTAGAAAACCTACAGGTAGTTAGGAAGAGATTTTCAAACTCTCCCCTATTGAGATAATGAATAAGTTTTTACCAATTTTTTCACTTTATTTTTATATTTTTTTAATACTACACTCCAAAGACGCACGAAATTTTCTTTTTTTCATCGTAGATATATGTAAAGATAAGTTATAAGCCAATAGGATGGAAATATCTTGTTTTTAGTGAAAAAACTCTCATGACCACTCCCAAAAATTTTATGCACATTGTAAACTAATAAATTCTCAATAACACTAAATCTAAAAAAATATGGGGAGACCTACATTATTCATGATTAATTTGATAAATATTTATGAACTACAAATTTTCTTATTGATATGATTTGTTGTAAAAAATAATCAAGAACTAGTATTGTCCCGGCAATGTAATTTTCTTATACAAATTCATAAATTAGATATACTCTTGTTGATGTTATCTGTTAGTAAAAATCAAAATTTCATGTCATAAATAGAAGTTGATATTTGCTCATGCTACTATTCAATGTTTTGTTTTTTATCATAAGCTAAATATTGTTGTAATCTAAGATCAATAAATTGTTACCAATTAATAAATTACAACATATAGTTTTTAGAGCAGATTCTAAAATACAATTGACAACATATTTGTATTATGAGATCAAATAATTATAAAATTAATGTATTTTGGTAAAGTAGTGTTGACATTTGCATTTTTTTTCCTTTTTTCTTGTTTTTTGATGACTCAATCTTTATTTGCATTTTGATAGACTTAACTTTGTATTGGTCAATAGGTGGAAAATAATGATGAATTAGAATTGAGAACTATTTAAGAGGGTGGATTTATTGTTATGATTGCTGTTTGTGTTGTTCTTTAGAATATAATTGCAAGAAAAGTTCGGTTAAAAATAGAACATATTGTAAATGGAGAAATGATTGCTACTAATACTATTGACCTATCCAATATGGTGAGTGATCAAATCACCATGATTATTTGAGGATGGATAATCCTATTTTCTGAACTTTGGTTGGTATATTTTAAGATAGAAACTTATTTTAAGGCACGAGACATGTTAATATCCAAAGGCAACTTACAATATTCCTCTACTATATAGGTTATATCTAAAAATAAATGTATAAACATTGTATTCTCATAGTTTGATGAGATAATTAGCATGTATTTCAATTAGTGCCTAAGAGCAATTGATGCCATCAAGGACAAATTCATGTCCCAAGCTATAGATTCCACACATTTTGTTAGCATGAATAACACAAACTAGTATCCACGATTCAAGAAATATGTATATTTCAGAAGCTAATATTTAGATCTCTTGTATTAATTGTTTATAGCAATTTGTGTATTCATTAATAGGATTGCGTTGGTTTAAATAGATAATATACATATTTATGCAATAGTCTAGTTGATATGATTTCACGAATTAGTGGTTGTAAGAGTGTCACTTAAAATGTACTTACTTTTATGATGTTTGACTTAAGTTTTTGTATGTTTTGGTTAGATGAAAAGATTTAACAAATGATTTTGTTGTTTTTAAAATATCATGTTCTAACCCATGCTTAAGAGTTTAAAATAGATTATAGGTAAACGTTATGTATTGAATTATAGTCTGTAAAGTTGAGTCTATGTATGAAATGTGTTTTTAAATAATAATAATTTCACAATATATAGAAAAATATTATCTCATCAATACATGATAAATAACTATGTCTAAATTTATATAATTATATAGAGGAGCCTGCTATTGTCTTAAGGAATATATTGGATGCATACCCCTAAAATGCAACCAAGTTATTTAATTTTTTCCATGCCTTATTTAGGTTTAAGATAAACTCTAAATTTATGATTATGAGGAATTATTTCAATATTTTGAAAGAAACTACTTACTTTTTTTTTTAGTACACAAGTTGATTTGATGTTTGCATATTGTGTCCTAAATAATGACATCCTGAATGTTGACTCTAATAATACATTAATATCTGATAAGCCAAAAGAGGATGCAAATGATGTTTGTTACTTTTACTATTAGAGAACAATGCAAGGAGAACAAATAGTGGGTTCAATTTAGGGATTATATGGTGAATGGTGAATGATATGTGGGAAGAGTACATTCATCATTAGGACTTTCATGTCACTTTTTATTATTGTTCGCATTCTTTTTTTTATTTTGTCTTTAGTTCTTATGTTTTGAACATGTGTTGATGTATCAATTATTTTAGTTTGATTACATTAATGCTTACTAAAAATTATCTATTTATCTAAATTATTTGCTATGAGTTGATATTAGAAATAGAGTTTTTTGCCTCTAAGGATATTGACTCCCAATCTATGATTTAAAGCTAGACTGAGAACCATAAACTTACTATGGTAAAGAAAAGTAGTAAAAAGCATATATGGGAGATGCAAAGAAGCAAAAACAAAAATCATCAAAGTCTCACAAATCACACAAGATGTGATCTAACCATTACTCTCAATTCTTGATTTCATTTTTAGATGAGTAAGTAGCTAAAGGTATAAAGCTGGAGAAAATGTTCAAGAGTTTCATTTTTGTTGTTGTTGCAAATGCTATCAATGCAAGGCTGAATATTGGCTTTAACACAAATAATATAGATAGCCAATATAATACTTTGAAAAATACATGAGACTATAAAAAAGATTGAGGAGTACAATGGGATTTCGTAGAATAATAAAAAAAAGATGATTACGGTTGATTCATAAGTCTTTTCCACTATAGTAGTAGTAAGCAATTTGCATTATATCTACTAATACTTACATCATTCATAATATATACAGTGATAATTATGTTTTTTCTTGACCACAACAAGTCAAATGTTATCAACTTCTTAAACAAGACTATATCTCAATATGAAGAGTTGCTCATTTGTGATATGAACCATGCCATAGAGATTATGAACAAGTCATTCTACAAAGATTTTGGCAATGAACCAATGCACGAGAAGATTACTGAGCTCCTCATTCATTGTGATGTCTCAGATAATGTGCGTGATTCGTCTCATATAAGAGCACCCTTATTTTCTAAAGATAGAAGATAGGTGAAAGACAAGGGACAAGTTAGTTCCTCTAACAATGGTGCTAAGACACATAAGTGCAAGCCTCCCTTTGAATCAAATGTATTTGAGCATCCAGACGATAGGTTTCATTGTATTGCAAGTGCCATCGAGACTTCTAGAAATAATTTTTGGAACTCTCTTTCTACTCTATAGTTATGAGCTTTGAGAGTGAGCATTTTAGGCAAGTCCCTCTTCCAACACACTTACAAGCATTTGTATGGAAATGACATTGAAGGTATAGCATTCACCTGTGTCATGGATGATGATGGTAGGTTGAAATGATTGGAAGGATTGCTTGCAAGAGTTTTGATGATTTTCTTTCTAGGTTCACTTAGGGCACAACTAATTCCTTACACACTTGCATGGATTGATAGATTTTGCTTTCATGTTTGGACTTGCTAATATATTGCTTAATTTTTATGCTTGTACTCTATGCATTGTAATATCTTTTATGTAAGAGGCTTGACTTTGTTATAGCCTTATACACTACATTATTATATTATGTTTTATCCTTTGTGATTTATACCATCCATTTTGGGCCAGATACCAAACCATCCCAAAAGCTTAAGCTCATGGGATATGGGTCTTTTTCATTATATCTATTGGATTTTATCTATCCAGTATCCGATATGGGACTAATTCATCATACCTGATATTATAATAATCTCCCCCTTCAGGTGTGATTTGATCACATCAATTTAACACTCTTAATCAAGAATTCTTTTATTCGACTACTTCCACCGTGTGATCCATGTCCTCGCACTGGCCTCTAGTGCTCGCGCCCTTACGTCGGCTTCTGGCGCCCACATTTGTGGGCTCACCATCCTGGCGCTAGCGCATGCGTCCTCTCTCCAGCCTCAAGCTGGCCTCGATCGAGCGCCCAAGCCCTTGGGCCTGCACTCACGCCCTTGTCGGCCTCGCGCCCGCGTCCTCTCACCGATATTTGCCATGAGACTAACATGTGACTCAATTCAGTCGCATCATCACGGTAATTTTGGTCTAAAGAGTTTGCATAACTTCGAATCTGAAGCTCTAATACCACTTGTTGGGGAGCTGCAAGAGTGTCAAACCAGATCCATATAATGAGCCGGACACCAAACCAGAACAAACGTGTGATTGTATTTACTAATATTCATTAAATGTAACTATGTACTTATGTTACTTTTCGTATTGTGTAAAAGCTGACTATGAGTTTATATTAATTTTTATATTATGTAAAAACTGACTATATAAATATATATAATCATATAAAAACAAACTATGTACTTGTACTATTATTTGTATCATATAAATACTGATAATTATGTCATCTTTTTTATCTTATAAAGATCGAATATGTGCTTATGTTATTTTTTATTGTCATACGCTTCCTTAATTATGATCAAAATCATACAAACAATAAGGCATTATGTTGCATTTCACTGGAGGTGCTCAAATATTTACTTGTTATGGTAAGAATATGAAATCAAGTCAATGAATATCAAGACAATTTTTACAAATTCTACCTCTCCATGTACAAAGTGACCCAAACATAGGAGGAATATGAAAGTTGGGCTATAGAAAGGAATGTTGCAAACTTATTCACTTAAAAACATAAAAGGATGAAAAATATTATGTGTATCATTTTGTGAGAATATTATTTATTAAATGTTACATAATCTAAAGTTATAAAAATTAACTGAATGTGTTGCCTTGTGTTATATATGATTATAATACTTTGTATAATTAAAAGTCATGGAGATTGATCAAGTTATTTGAATTTATTTGCTATGTTATTTGAATCTATATGCATATTCATAATATTGTACTTTTCATAATGAAAGCATTAGTTTGTTAAGAGATATTAGATTAAATTAAGTTATAAGAGTTATATACTTAATTATACCTTAATTTTCAAAATTTATTTTTTTAACAAAATCACCTGTTATTTCTATCATTATAGTTAACTTTGTTTAGGAGTAAATTTATTAACTATTATTATAATAATTAGAATAAAATAATTGCATAATAATTAAAAGTTAGTTATCAAACAATTAATTGTAGATAACCAAATTATTATTAATCATAATTAGTATGAAATTGTTGCATAATAATAAAAAAGCTAGTTATCAATTAACTAATTATAGTAATTAATCATAATTAGTATAAAATTGTTTCATAACAAATTAAAATTCTATTATCAATCAATTAATTGTAGTCATAATCAAATTATAATTTATTATAATATCAAATAGCTCCATAAGTTTTTTTGTTAACCTATATGATAACCTTTGAAGAGGGAATTTGATATGAGAAATAAAATATAATTATAATTATAAACATGATCAAGCCCCAATATAAATTTCAACATAAGAACATTTAAATTTTCAACCAATTTGAATCAATTCTCGATCAATCATGAGTACAAATAAATAAAACAAATAAAGAGATAGTGTACCGTAATTTTTACATAGTTTAGAGACCAACCGCTCCTACTCCACAGTCTCTACCTCGTTCTTAAGAATTTGAATCACTCCACTGGTGATGTCATTTCGTGAGGCAAAACTAAGCCTTACAAATTACTCCAAATCAAAGTGTCACTTCTTTTGGATGAAGCTAAGCTCGTTGTTTCGTTAGAGTGAAGCCACGCTCATAGAAACCAATCTTTCTCCCATTAAGAAGATCCACTTCATACTGGAGCATTTATACTCTCACACTTCTAACACATAGGAGTATTTACAAGTAAAAAAATAAAAGATAATATATTTTAACCCTTACTACAATATCACTCAAAGGTTGAGAATAAGAGAAATGAGGATTTATTTCCAGATTGAAAAGTTTAGAGCATTTCTTGGCTAGAAGGCATGGAGGCTTAATCTCTTCTATAAATGATAAATGAAGTTATAAAATTTATTAAGAGAATTTCATTCATACCTATTTATATTTTTGGGGTCAAAACAAGTTGTTAGAAGTAAAATCTCACTGTTTGGTTTACTCCAACAGTCAACAAGATAGTCGTTAGTAACACAGATTCCGCGAACCGGATGTTTGTTTCAGATAATTGAACTTTCGGTAGTAGTTTTATAGAGTTGGCTCAAAATCCTACTGGACGTCCAGTTTTGTCAGATCAAAATACTTGTCGAATGTTTGGTTATAAATCAGATGTCTGGTACTATAGTAATTGTTACAATAATTATCATAGTAATTATTGTAGCAATTACTATAGAACCCTACGCAAACAAAATAATTTCAAAGATAAATCTTCAACTCGAATAAAATAAATAAAAAATCTAGACCTATGAGTTCAGAGTCGATCTAGCATCGTGAACATTCTTTGAACTCCCAACTTAATCTTTAAATTTTATTTTTAAGTTATCATCCTCTTTATCTTTGACTTAATATCTTCAAGCTTTGATTTCAAGACTCGATTTTTCACAAACATGGATGGTCATTGCAAATCCTAAAACTTATCAAAACTTAAAAAACTTTTTAAATACTAGTTTGATTATTATTAAATCCAAAGGACAATATTTTTATCAACAAAAATAAATTGCATTTGAGTATAATTATAGGGATGAACTTATTGTATATAATTTTGGATGACCATAACCTAAATTTCACCTACTCTCAAGCATTAGAATTGTAAAAATTATACAAATTGAACAAGTTCATTTGCAAACTAAACACTAAAATTTTTAAAATTGAGAATTCTTCAATTTCATTAAAAACATATTCAAACACCAAAAATAGAATTTTTCTTTGATTCCACTAATTTGATGGAATTGGAAGATTTTGTCAACTCACTAATTCACCAATTTACCAATTTAACTAATTATATGTTGTCAACAAGCCTAAGTGTTTTTAAATGTTTTTCAGAAAGAGGGGTGATTGGATTTTGTTAACTACAAATTATCATGTTAATGGAGCATGGTTCACTACCAACTCTAGTTTTGAGAGGCACCTTAAGATCTTGATCTGTTGAGTCGATTTATCTTGTTGATATATAAAAAAAGAGAACCATAAAGAAGACAGTCGAAAACTCTTCGGTGAGGTAACTCCAACACTCAAATTAGTCATTACTAATTAAATATGGAAGAAAAAAATTTTGGTTTTAGTCTTGACCTTAGTTCATTTTCCTTCTATTTATACTGGTTCTAAGTTGTTTTGGTTCTAGTATCTCGACCAAAATGTGGACCGAAATGTACTTCGTGAGTCTTTGTGTCCTAATTATTTTGCAACTAAAATGAAAACTTAATGGGATAATTGCCTATAACCCCCCCTGTAATTAGCCTTAATTACCTACAGCCCCCGTAATTTCCGAAATTACCTACACCCCCCCATTTTCAAAAATATTTATCCATACCCTCCTGATTGTTATTTAATCAAAATTATTCCAAAAAATTCTGATTTTACCATACGTTATTTTTACAATTAAACCCCTAAAAACTTATTTTTTATATTTAACGCCCCGAAATTCAGTTATTTGCAAATAACACCCCGAAATTATTTTAATTTATAGAAAAAGACCCCGAAATTCTGATTTTTACAAATAACACCCCGAAATTATTCTGATTTACAGAAAAGTCCCCGAAATTCGACGGTGGTGAGAGTAAATCGGATAATTTCGGGGTGTTATTTGCAAAAATCCGAATTTCGAAACTTTTTATGTAAATCGGATAATTTTAGGGTGTTATTTGCAAAAAAAACTGAATTTCGGGGCGTTAAATATAGAAAATAAGTTTTTAGGGGTTTAATTGTAAAAATAACTGACGGTAAAATCGAAATTTTTTGGGAAAATTTTGATTAAATAACAATCAGGGGGGTGTGGGTAATATTTTCGAAAATGGGGGGGTACGGGTAATTCCAGAAATTACGAGGGGCTGTAGGTAATTAAGACTAATTACAAGGGATTATAGGTAATTATCCCAAACTTAATCCCTCAGCTCAAGCTTACTTGAGCTGGGTTTACTTCGATTCAACATGACTTTCCCAAGTCCTCAAAATAGGTAAAATATACTCTTCTCACCAAAATGTAATGATTTGATTGAATCACTCGACTTTGGTTCCAAGTCGGTTTTGGTCCAATAGCTCAGTATATTTAGTCGAATCATTTAGGCAAGTTTGGTGTGCTAATAGATCCTTATAGCAGTAAACCTTAAATTTAAGTTTTATTCTAATTTTTCTTTTTTTCTTGATATTTTTTCTTGACTTTAATTTTAGAATAAAATCAACACACAATTTTGTTAAAACTAATCAAAATAAACACAAAATGCAAGATACATTAACATTTCTATATAATAGCAAAATATTTAAAGAATAAAATCTTAACATTAAAAGAATTTGCTTTATGACTTAACTAGTTTACATTAGTTTACACCTTTTTCTTGAAAAGTTATGCAATATGCTGAGGGTTCACATGATTTTTTTAGACTCGACTATCATAATTATATGTACAATATCTTGAAATTTGAATACACTAATATTTTAAATCATTCCTAGCATCTATAAAGTATCACCAGTAAAAGAAAAATTATTGGCGGTGTTTCAGGGTCACCAGTTAAAAAAATATTGCACATTTTTTCAATATTTTTTACAAGAGTCATACAAATTAATAATATATATGAAAATAGAAAAGTAGTATATAACATAAAGAATACATACCATATGGATAACACTCTAAAATTAGGTTTATAAAAATTGAAAGGTACTCTGAAGCTAGATTATCATATCTTAAAGAGAAGCAATTTGAGCCTATATCATAGCCTTTACTTGAGTTTTATTATAACGAGTTTCATCGTGCAAACCTTCATAGACACTTTTGGAGATTTGGGTGGGTGTTGATTTCATACCAAAAGTCCATAAATTGGTTATACTTCTTACGCCCAAAAATTTGGGCATAATTTTATTTTGAGAGGTAATGTTTGACATAAGACTTTGATGCAACTTTCCATAGTTATGTAATTTAAACGGTATAAAATGCGCTTTTTTCACATCTGCCTTATAGTTCTCCTCCAAATTTGTGTTTTTCTATATAGTCAAAGATTAAATTTCTATGAGAATAATTAGTTGTAAATATGCCAATATACAAATTATAAATATAATATCAAATTTATATTAATATCTTGATGTATTTTCATATCCTTTGTTTGTTTGTCTCTGACATTACTCGCCAATCAGTGTAATTCAAGGACAATTTATTCCCCTTTTTGGTCATTATACCCAATTAAGTAGAGAACTTGGCTGAATTGTGCTTGATAATTTATCATTATCGGTTAACGATTAGCTCCAATTGATATCCTACTAAGCCTCAAACTCTGATTGGCCTATTAGGTTCGTGACATGTTCTATTTGAAGATTGGACAAAACTCGGATCTATAAAATTCAAATATTGCATGACAATGAAATAGTTAATAATCCATAAAATAATAAATAAGAAAAAAATTTGTTAATTCAAATTATTCAAATCTTTGTCAAGATACATCTCCTGATTCTCCGTTTTAGAGGGTAAGGAGGTTATGCTATTTTCTATTGAAGTGTGAATGAAAACCTCCACTAGAGGAGCATTGGATCTCCAACACTGGCAGCTCTATATCTATATTTTCAAAAGCATCTACAATAATCCCAATATCCCTCCATGGTCAAACTATTGCAATTTGAAAATAAAGAAAAACACATAAAGTTAAGATCAATATTATAGTTTAGATGTTAAATTAATCAATAAAAGATATATGCATATTTTTTTATATAAGTTAAGATGTCAAATTTTGTTCATTTTTACCCATGTCTATCATATCCTATAGGTGTTCTCTTATATCCACTCTGTAGCCTACTCATTTTTCTCACATTCATCCTACATTCTATATGTATTCTCTTTTGACTATCATGTATTCTACTTATATCCTATTTATGTTTATCCATATTCAACCTATGTCCTATCCATGTTATTCTTGTATTCATATGTGTTCACCTATGCCCACCCCATATTCTATTTGTGTTTTCCCATATTTGCCTCATATACTATCCATGCTCGCTTTGTGTTCACCTGTGTTGGCCCTATGTTCCACAGTGTTCGCTTCGTGTTTATTTATATTCGCATTGTATCCAACCCATGTTCTCTCATATTCGTGCTATGTTTGATCCATGTTCTCCCATATGCAAAAGACCTAATTACTTTTAATAAATAATTTTAATTCAATCCTAATCTTTTACATTAATAATTAGATATATTAAAATCAACCATTAATGCCAATAACTTACTACTAGTACTAAAACCAATAGAAATTGAGACTTTCAAATATATCTACTTAAAAATAGACATGTTCTTGAAAATCTAAAATAATAAAGAAGTTCAACTACCATGAAAAAAAAGTAATAAGAGAACTTGAAAGAAGTATGAAATTCAAGTATGGAAGAAAAAGAGGAGAGAATATAGAGCATACCTTATGATGAGGAGGAATGAAACTTGGGATACTTATAAGGAAGAAAAAGGAGGTGCTAAATTAGAGATGGAGATAGAGATCTAGCTGGTTGGATGCACAAAAAAAAAGGGAAGATAGACAGAAACCTGTGTGCTAGAGATTGGGGAGGAAAGAGTTCGTATGTTTAATTTTTAAAGTGAGAATTTTCAACATTTTTAAGTTAAAGATACTGAAAAAACTTAACATTTTCTATATAAATGTCAAGAATTATCCAAAGTTTGAACAACTAGACTGATATGTTTAGGCATTCGAATATAACAAAAATAGAGAATTATTTTTTATTTCTAGAGTTTGAGCGATTTGATCGACCTATTTGGGCATCTGAATACAACAAAAATAGGGAGCTATTTTTAGTTTTCAAAATTTGGGCGACTGAACTGAGCTGTTCAGACAATCGAACCTAATAAAAATGGGGAGTTATTTTTTGTTTTCATAGTTTAGGCGATTGAATTAACCTATTCTGGCGATCGAACCAAATAGATAACAAAAAATATAAATGAATGCCTGATTTTTTTAATGAACGTTGAGAATTACTGGCAAAATTCTTGGCATTTCATGAAAAAATGTCAAATTTTTTTAAAAAATTTGAGTTGTCTACTAGGTTGAGTCGGTTAAACAAGTTAGTTGGGTCACTCCATAAAAAACATTAGGAATTTTTATCATTCCATAAAGAAAGGTCAGAAATTATCGGTGTTCTATAAAAAATATTAGAAAATTTTGACGTTAAGGTAACTGTCATTCCTTAAATGCTAAAAATATTTTTATCATTCCTTAAATGTGATTATGAAAAAGCCACATATCATAGTCCCTCGAGGCATGATATTAAAGAGAATAAGCCACAACCAAGAGGTTATACTGATCTTGGTGTAGATGCTTGTTGAGTTGTGCGAAACTCAATGCGGGATAATGTGATGACTCACCTCATTGGTCTAGTGTGGTGCCTAAATTTGATGTTAGAGTATGAGCTGACTACTGATTATAATGAGTTGGTAGGCTTAACACTCCTTGAGCTTGATTTTGCAAATCAATTGAAAATCTACTCAAGAGGAATTGTCGAACCCCATTCATCAATGCTCCTTTTGCAAATTTGAACATGAGACTAATAACCATTTACTCTTCCTATGTGACTATTTTGAGTATGTTTGGGAGGAGTATATTAAGGTTGAATTCAAGAATTAAATCTTGCATACTCTCATGGGTCATGCCCTGGAAAACAATTATAACTTATAAAACTTCAATATATCTATTAGTTTTTTTGCATTTGTTGAAGCTTGGGAAAAATGCACAATCAAGCATTCAGACTTACATCACATAGCAAATATTGAGACTTTTATGCACCATATTGTTATAACTACCTAAACATAGATGAGCTAGGGTCTCGTTGGGTATGTGTTATATTAAGAAGAGTGGGATTAGACCAAGTCTATTATGTAAGTCTTCAGACTTTGTTATTCTAAAAAAAATCAATCATTGCATCATGCATAACATCTCATAATGGCTATTGCATACACGTCTTGGTAAAATATTAGCATGTCCTTCATGTTATTGCTAATTGAGATGCAAATTTTTTTTGAAAAGTGATGCTAGGAAGGAGTCCAAGACAGAATGATTGAGTTGTATAGAGTTACTAATATTTTATTTCAGCAAAATCAAGAAGTCTTTTCGATGTGTAATCATTTTATTTTAAAACCTTATTATGTAATGTAATTTTGGGGTTATTATGCTATCCAAACTTGTATGATAAGTCTTTAGGATACCGTTTAGTTTGAGATCAAGTTTAAACTTAAGCTCATGATCAAAATTAAAGTACAAAAAATAGTCTAGTCAAATTTTTAGTATTTGGATGCTAGTCTGGTTAGTGAATGATTTAAATTTTTTTTGAACTTTTATACCATTAGATATATTATTTATTAAAGTTTGAATAATAAATGTAAGAGTAATATGATCATTTACTTTTTAAAGTAATGTAAAGATAGTTTGATTATTTTTTTAGTGTTTGGATGGTAGACTGATTAGAATAAGATGATTCTGATCCTAATCCTAAACCAAATGCACCTAAATAATTTTTTTGATAATGCAATACCAAACTAGCTAGAAAAAATTGACAATAAAATATCATTTATTTCTAACACTTGGTAAGTAGAAATAACAATTAAAGAAAATATTACACCAAACCTTTCTTTGAAGAGAGATATGAATTGCCACAATTATATATTTGAATAATTACATAAAGATCTTAGCTATTTTATAAACCCCTTCTGCCAATAATTAGAATTTGTTTATTTTTTAAAGATATTTTGACATATTTTTTGATTTAACAAAATTTAAATATTTTTTAGTAAAATATGTCTCATCTATTTAAAAGCAAGGTTGAGAACGCATGCCAATTGCATTTTGACAAGATAGGAGTCATAAGAAAGACATGTCTGTTGATTTGTAACAGAATAAATTAGTTTTTGTTTTTCTCAATGCATTTATTTGGGTGGAACCATTTTTTTTAATAAATTTCAAATCAAATTAGGCCCAAAATTCTCAAATTTAAGTTTGGGTTTGATTTGTTTTGGTCTTCCAATTTTAGAATGAAACCGAAATACAAAATTAATCAACCAAAATTTTAGAATATCATATTATATAATTATTCAAACCCTTGTACCAAACCCTCTTCGAAGAAGGAAATTGAATTGCATATAACCCCTCTAGAATATTCTTGACATTTGAACTGATTTCAACTATTTTATAATCGAGAAATTTTTCAATATACCCCTACAAAATTCTAATATTTCCTTAATATTTCTATAAAAGTTATACTTTTTTATACATCTCTTAAAGGTGAAATTTATTTTTTATATATTCTTCTAAATTTTTTATATGCTCTCAAAAATTCTGTTTTACGTCAAATATCGTTATTGAAAAGATATTTACTAAAGAAAGTTAGCTACTATGCATAAAAAATAATTATTTTGTAAGATTATAGTGAAAATATCATGATTTTGTAGAGATATGTAGGAAAATTTTCCTTTATAATAATACTTTATGATCAATTCATTTTGTTTTTAATAAATGCTCTTGTGAATTTTCTGATAACACATAATTTTTTATTAATAAATTTTTTTAAATTGAGATGATGATAAAAATAACAAAACATGATAATTATGAAATAATATTAAATAGGATAAAGGAGACAAATTTATAAGTGGATCAACCAAGAGAATATTAAAATTTAAGTCTATAAAATATTATAGTGATTTGTTCTTATACCGATTATGTTGAAGGGCAGACATTCTCCAGATAAATATTGAAGCCCAGTGGGTTTATATACAAAAGTCCCAAAAATAAAAATTGCTATAAACCCCCTATTGGTTCAAGAATTATCTTGCAGCGAAAATATCATCGTAAATGACAAATAAAGCAAAGCAAAACCCGTCCTATTTATTGCTGTTCCGCTCACCTTGTCTCTTCTCTTTCTCCTGCTCTGCTCCCCAGGTCGGATCGGAGAGGAAAAGATCGCACCTTGGGGAGGAGTACCTCGCCGGGAAGCACAGCCATGGTGGAGACGCGAAGCTCCTCCTCCAAGCGCCTTCCTCCGCCCCCGACCTCGTCGTCCCCGTCCAAGAAGCGCTCCAAGGTGAGATCTTCCCCCTTTTCCATTTTTTCCTCTTTTCTGTGCGATTTTTGGTGGTTGGCTCGGATCTTTTGGTGTTCTTTCGATCAGGCTGAGGTGAATGATGCGGAGACCCCGAGGGAGGAGCCGGAGCCGGAGCCGGAGCCGCCTAAGGGAGATACGGAGGTGCCGGCAGATCCAGGGAGCGAGGAGCCTGTTTCTCAGGCGCCGGAGCAGGAGAAGTGCGCCGGAAATGGCACCGTGGAGGAGGCTGCGTCTAAGGACCTTCGGCTTCCCATCCAAGGTTTGGTTGTGTTGGTTCATTTTTCCAAACTTGATCTGTGTTCATGTTGGCCCTTTTCCATTAATGGCTTTTCTTTTTGGGAGCGGTTTTAGAGATAAGTGCTACACAGGCGGTCGTGGAGGTGCACAGAAATGGGCGAAAAGCGCGTCCTGCTGTCGCATGGGGCAAGCTTCTCTCCAAATCTACTGAGGTGTGTTCTGCTGTTTTCCATCAATTGTCTTTGAATTTTCCTTTCTGAAAGGTTTTTAGATGTGCTGTATTTCTCGTTCCTTGACATTATTTTAGCAAAAAAGATTCTTGAAGATAAGTGTAGACTCAGATAATTGTTGTGGATGGGGAGGGTGCCATATTCATTTTTGAAAGCAATTGCTTTTGTTGACTTACAGTGAGGAATAAATGTCATTTACGAACAAATTGTTGCTATTAAAGAAAAGAAAAAGATTTTTCCTGTTGTTGATAGGAGAGTGCCATATTCATTTTTGAAAACAATTGCTCTTATTGACTTACAGTGAGGAATAAATGTCATTTATGAACAAGTTGCTGCTGTTAAAGAAAAGAAAAAAGATTTTTCCTGTCTACCTAAGACTTTGAACATAGAAGCTAGAGTAGTGCAACATGCAAGAAGGAGCAATAGTCACCAGCCTTAGTTGTGAGAGAGGTACATTTTTGGGATTAGCATGTCCATTCTAGAGAAACATGTTTGGTCGAAAAGCAAGTAACAAGTGACTAAACATTGAAACCTAGGTTGGCACATCCCTTCCTGAGAAGTTGCAGGGAGTGCCAAGTCCCTCTAAGATGTTTCAGTTATTATCATCCTAATTGCTAGAAGACTCATTCAACAGTTAGACGCATTTTGTAGTGTAGAATGGCTGGTATGCTTCAAATTAGGAACACAACTATGTTCTAACATGTCTGCGTGGTCTGGTGCATCATTGTAATGTCAAAGTGCTTATACTTTCTATTCTAGTTCTTTACATAGACATCAAATTTACATGCTACCCACCAGATATTGCAAAAGCAAATCTTTGGTATTGGCTTATTGCAATTATTTGACACCAATCCCAATCCTACTTGCTGTTAATTCATGACCCATTTTGCATCTTGTTATAGCATGTATGGTCATGCCAAACAGCTTCCAACAAAGGTCCATACTCTTTTTTTTTTTTGTAATCAGGACCTCGCAGGTAAGGCGCGTGGGACAGAATTTATTTTATCCCACATTGTGGAGCTTGTTCTTGCGCAAATTTGAAAGTGATGACGGAAAGAAATATTTTTTTTTTAAGAACTGATTTCTGTGTTGGGGTTTACTTGATTTTGTAAGAATTTAGTGAATGGGATTTGAAAGGGAATAAGAATAATGGCGATAGATAATTTTGTTCCTAGAGAACAGATGCAACTATAGTTTAATGCCTTCAACAAATATAAGTCTCGGTGCTTTTCGACTTTTAGATAGTTATACTCTGCATCCTTTCATGCAGAAGTTTGGGTCCTTATAAATTATTATGGGACAGAAGTCTGGAGAGGCATGCCAATTACCTAATAGTGCTATTCCAATGCACAATTACTTTTAGCATGCCTTATGTTTTAGTCAGAGTTCTTTAATTGGTTAAGTCGGTTTATGTTGCAAATGGGAATGATGGCAATCTAAATACTGGGAGTGCTTTGGAACGATCTACTAAACTTGTAGTCAGTTAAGCTAATCAATTTTAACCTTTTGACCAATTTTAGAAGGCATTGAACTTCATGAAGATCTTGTCACAAAATGGAAATGGGGGAGGATACATTTCATAGTTGAAAATTCAACCTTTTATTATTATTCATATGAAATGGCTTGTTTGTTATTTCTGTAGTTTTTTTTTCCCCTCCAAACTTACATGAAATACTGCTAGGATTGTTTTTTATGCCTGGGGTAATTCCTCTGAAGTTGTGGATGTATGGTATATGGAAGATACAAGTAAGCTCTAAATTATTTTTGGGCTTATAATCAGGACATATGATGGGAAAAACTCAACCAAATTAAATTAAGATGTTCAGTGTGGCTACATGACATTGAGCTTATACTCAAATTGCTGGCATATTTTTTTCATAATTCTGTAGCTGTGTTTTAGCATATTATGGTTGTATTTTGATATTCTTTTTCCTCCTAAATTTGCTTCCAGATTTCAGAAGTTCTTATCTCTGGTTCTATTTTCACCATCGGTCAAAGCAGAGCCTGCAACTTACGCTTAAAAGATTCATCTGTCAGTCCAATTCTATGTAAACTGAGGCACGTTGAGGCATGTATTGATCAATTTTTTAGGACTTCTTAAGTTCTATGCCTCTGATTCAAGTATTGCATTTTTTCCTAATGCTTCTGTAAATTGTGGCAATTATTCTGGTCAGCATGCTGGTGCATCAGTTGCCTTGCTGGAAATGTGTGGCAACAAAGGGACTGTACATGTTAATGGAAGGAATATTCAGAAAAATTGCCATGTCCTTGTTACTGGTGGAGATGAAGTTATTTTTAGCGCTTCTGCAGACCATGCTTATGTATCCTTCTTTGACTTACATATTCAAATTAGATCACGCATCAATACTACAACGTTGATTTATGCTTCATTTATTCTCTTTGGAAATTTCTTGGCAGATCTTCAAGCAACTGCCAAATGACAAATTAAGTGCTCCAGTTTTATCTCATTCGCACATTTCAGAAGCACAAGCTGGGAATGCTAAAGGTCTACAATTGGTAACACGATCAGGCGACCCATCAGCTGTTGCTGGAGCATCGATTCTGGCATCACTATCACATCTTCGAAGAAATCCAGCTGTTCTTCCTTCACCATCCACCAACGGTACAATGTTGAGCAAGAGAGTTTTTGTTTGATGTGCCAGATGAATCATTTAATATATGGATATTGATGTCACAATGCTGTTTCTTTTATATTTGTTGTTCTTTTCACTAACAAATTAGTCCACCATAACTTGAGATTTGGCTGCCTGTCTTATGCAGAAAATGGGAAGATTGTTGGTATGAAGGAATTAGGGTCTTTCTTTCGAACATATGCAGGATCTACTTCTAATTTGGATTTAAGTGGTAACATTTATAAGATGCTTGAAGAGAATAGGGATCTGCTCAAGGATCTTGATTATTCAGCACCTATGCCTGCAGCTAGGTGTCAGGCATTTAAGGATGTCTTAAGACAAGGGATTATTTGTTCCAGCGATATTGAAGTTACATTTGATAATTTACCCTATTACATAAGGTACCATAGTTGTTTAACTTGGTGCATTCCAGTTCATTAGATAAGTTAGCCATTCTTTCATTTTTCATTTTTAATTGATTCTTACAGTGTTAGTTTCCTTTTTTCATTTTGCTTGTTCCATCCTTAGGCTGTATATCTGTTTCATCTTTTTAATGGTCAATCTATGTGTTTCTTTAGTCTGTGTTTCATCAACATTTTGTAGAAGTATGTATGGTGGTTCTCTATAAGTTCAGTACAATTTCATTAGTGTAATTTGCTCCGCCAACTGTTTTTCATAGATGGGGGTTTTGAAATGTGGTAAGCATATGTAGGCAATCAAAGACTGTTAGCAGATACCATATGAGGTTCTGAACTAAAAAATATATATAATATATTCAAAATATGACCAGTTTTATCAAAACTATATAATGAACGAAAGCATATAAATGGATGAAAAAATAAGACTAGCAGAAATTAAATTTTTTGATGGCTTTGTACAAGCCTTAGTATTTAATCATTTGTAATGATCATGTTCTGATAATACATAATAATTCCAACATGCCATTTAAAAGAATTGTTTACCACATAATTCAACAAATGATCCAAATATGACATTAGACACTTACAAGTGTTGCCTCAATAAGTTGATCCATAGCCTCATATGCAGCCAGATAGGTGGGTGCATGGCTATATTTGTGGCCACATAGATTGTATTGTAAATTGCACTGGAAGCTAATACCACAGTGTTCGTCCAACAATACTGGTAATGCAATTGGATTTGCACGTCCCTTTGCAGTATCTTATAGGTCAATTTATATTCACATGGGATATGGTTCAATTTGATTTTTCAAGATCAACTTTGATTTCAGTTTCCTTCTTTTGGGTTAGCAATTTTGACTTTTAGGTAGTTCTAATCTGATCAAGCTGGCCTTCTTTTACCATGGAGCAGAAAATGCTAAGTTTGTCAATTTTATTGTTTGTTCGATTTGTTTCGTGGTTGTTCTTTCAATTATTCTTGTTTCCAATTTATCATTCTAATTTTTTGTCTAGGGACATCTATTTTGGATTTTCAAACCTTTTTCTCACCTAGTTGTGCTTTTTCTTTTTTTCAAATAAGTGGCATCACTCAAGTACAATATCATCATTGCACTTCTCAAGAATGTCCAAGTGACATGGTATCTACTTGTTTGGTTGGTTTTCTCATTTATGTATCTCCTACAACTGCTGTCTTCCATGCTTACAGCATTTTTAGTCTAACAAGGGTTTTATCAATTTGGTTCTTGAAATTCTATATGTGACTGAGCCAATACTAAAATCATGGTGCACCATTCAGTGAGGACACGAAGAATATGTTGCTCTCATGTGCCTACATTCATCTAAGATGCAAATCGTTCGTAAAATATACCAAAAACATTTCATCATTGAACCAGAGGATGCTTTTTTCTGGTCCAGCAGGTAAATTATGGTTACTTTTTTGGTTTGTTAGCCTTCTGAATTATCTTTGAGTGCTCTGATCTCTGACTATGCATATGTTCGTCTACCTTATTTACAGGATCTGAAATCTATCAGGAAACTTTGGTAAAGGCACTTGCTAAGCACTTTGATGCTAAATTGATCATTATTGATTCTCTTTTGCTACCAGCTGTAAGTTTCTTGCTTATTCCATTTTTTTGCCTGACTGGTGTTGGTAAATTTATGCGCGGAGGGTAGAGCTTGAATTTTGATGAATTTATCTTGAGTATTTGGAAATTGTTCTAGGGATCATTTTCTAAGGATCCTGAACCCACAAAAGAAAGTACAAGAACCGAAAAATCTGGTTGCTTCATGACGCAGCAGTCCGCACAGGTTGATAATATACACCTTAAAAGACCTGCTTCTAACATAGAGGCTAATATTTTGGGGGCATCTGCATTCAATTCCCCTTCTTTGCCAAAGCAGGAGGCATCAACAGCACCATCAAAGAACTACATGTTTAAGGAAGGCAAGTAATAAGTTGCCAGCTTGTTTTGCATTCATCTTCATTAAGTTTCAAAGGGCCTGTTTGGATACTTCTAGAAAAAAAAATCATTTGAATCTTTTTCCATAGGGTTTGGGTTGGTATACATCCCAATTTCTATGGTTGTTAGCTGATGGTCATTAATGATGGGTGGTGGTGTCATGCAAGCTTCATTCTGCATGAAAGGTGGAAATGGGTTGGGCTCTTTTTATTTCTCTTATGGAATCACATGATTCCAAAGGAAATTGCGACCCTTAAAAGGTGAAATCAAACATGTATAGAAAAGAATCCTGTGAAGGAAAAAAGTCCACTTCCTGTTCCTAAGGAATTTGGTGGTGTCTAAACAGGCCCTAAATGTTGATTTCAGTTAACATCTTTTAGCTTTCTAAAACCCAAGGAGATTGTCAATTCAAAATTAAAATTTTGTTCCTTAAAAAAGGAAATCTTAAAGATAGCATAACTGAGCTGCAGGAAACTATCATGGAATTGTAAAATTTTCCCTATTCAAAATTTCAATTTCATGTTTGATTAATTTTTGATTTATTGAGGACATGCCTGTTACTTCTATCTGTTTGCTTGGATTGGTGGTTTTTTTGTTTTGAACCAAATTACAGTGTTTTGATTTCATTTAAAAATAAGTCTAATGCTTAGATTTCTTTTTATTATTGTTGCCTTCAGTTGATCACTGGGCTGATAACTATAATTATTATTTGTTTAGGCGACAGAGTAAAGTATGTTAGCACAATGATTACTTCGGAAACCCTTCATCGAAAGCGGTGAGCTATTGATGGTGATTTTGTGATTGATGTTCCTCAAAACAATTTGTTGGGCTCTGTTATGAATACATTCAAGATAATTGCTCACTAACCATATTAAGGGGAATGAATTTTTATACATTCTATAACGTGAATGATTGCCTATATAATGAAAATTTTTAATGAATTGCAAGAAACATTTTTATAAAAATTAAACAAGTACACTTTGGGACATGTGTTTGTGAACCATGAGGACCATGAGCATTCTAATAATCTTTGGTATGTGCTGGCTGGTATGATTATTTTTTTAAAATATTTCTAGGGTTTTTATTGATTCATTCTGTGACTTTATGGTACATTTAATCATTTCAATCCAAGAAAAGAGGTCATCTGATTAGAAATACTAATCTTAGCTCTCAAAAATCAAATGGGATTTGGTGGAAGGTTTTTGGAGTTTAATTCCATTTCAGAGAACTTTCAAGAAGAGATAAAAAATTTACTTCAGAATCATGTTTGGTGTGTATGTCCCTGCATCTCATATCATAATTTCTGCAAGCATGACTACATCTTATCCCAAGGTTGCACCTTCTGGTAACGTTTGTCTAATGTTTGAAGCTGAAATTGCTTCCACCAAAACAATGTTTATCCTTTAAATTTGTGTTCAGCAATTTTGTTCCACTCTTTTTCAGGAATTTCTATATTCTGGAAATAATTTTCAGCCTTTTTCAATGTAATGGAAAAAAAAGTTTATTGTCATGAAGAACAAGAGGTTAAATACCTTGTCGTTTAAATGCTGATCATGGGTTTAATTTCTATGGATTAGTACATGTATCCTTCTTGAACTTGTTTGATTACAAATAATTTTGTCAATCTCTTGATGAACTTGGTATAAAATATGCTTCTTATTTTTAATTTTTGTAGCATTCTTTATACTTGATTTTATTTAAAATTTGGTTTTTTCTTGGATCACACCTCATGGAGTAGTTAAAAAACAATGATGTCAATGCCATTTACAAAGCTTCCCTACTACTTAATAGTGAATAATAGTTTGTTCTGAGTACTATGTATGCTAATATCATTTTTTTTCCCTTCTATTGCTTATTCTACTTGTCAAGGCAATCCTTTTACCAAGTTTTTCTTTTCACACATCTATTTTCTAGTTAATGATCATTTGTTTATTTTTTAAGGCTGCCTAATTGTTGCTCTAATTATGCTTAGAGGTCCAAATCATGGTTATCGTGGCAAAGTAGTACAAGTGCATGAAGAAAATGGAGTCTCCAAAGTTGGAGTTAGATTTGATAAGCAGATTCCTGGGGGCACTGATCTAGGAGGCCTATGTGAAGAAGACCGTGGATTTATTTGTGATGGTAACTTCACTGAAATGAGCCATCTTGATATTTACCTATTAGAAGAGGCAACTGGATGGAACTTCATAATTTTGTGATGTTCTCTCTTCTTCCCTCACATTTTTTACCATGATTTATTTCCTTCATTTCTGCTTTTAATTAGCTGACTTGCTCCGCCTGGACTGTTCTGGAGGTGACGAGGTTGACAAACTTGCCATCAAGGAGTTGTTGGAGGTAGGCTTTCTTCCCTTGTTAGGACCCTTGAATCACATCTTTTGTTGATTGTGTACTTAAAATTTTCTTGCAGGTTGTATCTGAAGAAAGTAAAAATGGACCTTTAATATTATTCATGGAAGACATAGAAAAGTGCATCACAGGAGGCACAGAGTCATATGTAACTCTGAAAAGTAAACTTGAGTTGATTCCAGCAGGTGTTCTTGTTATTGGCTCCCACACTAATATGGATAACCGCAAAGAGAAGGTATTTTTGTCGATCCTTTCAGTCAATGTATACAGATTGCTTGTGGGGGTGATGTTTGGCATGCTTCTCTGTCAATAACTTGCTTACTCTCTTTGCAGTCACATCCTAATGGTCTTCTCTTCACGAAGTTTGGAAGCAACCAAACGGCATTGCTAGATTTTTCTTTCACGGTAAAGCATGATTTTTGCTTGATTTATTCATATCTGTCACTATAATGGTTTTTTAAGGATGTAATTTTTATCCTCCTTTCTACATCTGAAGGCCCTTGTATACTTTGGTGTGCTTTTACCTTTTCCGATCAGTCAGTAGTATTTTGGTCTCATAATACTATCATTTTGAGGGTGAGTTACTCAAAGATTGTTTTCTAATTTGTTGCATCAGAGATTGCATGGAAAGATTGGCATTTAATAATAATTTTCTGTAAGTTATAAGCAACATAATGTTCAACAGCTACACTGTATTCTAGATCAAGTTTGGAATATGGTCCTTTCTGCTTTTGTTTTCTAAGGTCAAAACTTGCTCTAGTAAGGGGATACACTATTCAACAAATATAGTTACATGCTGCTGGAAACTAATAGGTCAAGGTGCTGATGATTATCTAAATTGGGTATTGAAAAGCTGATAAAATCAATACCAAATGCTAGGGATTGACAACGCTTATGCAACATCCACTCAAAGTAGGCATGCAAATGATGACCACTAGAAAATTTGACTTCTGGAAGTCTATTAATTTATACTTGCATCTCTTGATTGTATTCTCATTGTCACATGTGTACCCCAGTATGGGTTAAAATGCATCTTGATTGTATTCTTATTGTCACATGTGTACCTAAGTGGTTTAAATGACATATTTAAGATAGCATATCTAATGCATGTTTGCTTAAATATGTACTTCCCAAGTAATTTCTTTTTTTGGTCACTCTGATTTATTTATGCTAGTTAAGATTGAAACTAATTTCCTTGTACAGAGAAAATGCCCATGCTTTCTATCTTTTTCTCTTTGTAATAAAAAGGTATTTGATTGAAAGGGGGGTGTCGTCAATTCTGGGTCCATTTCCTGCCAGTATTTGGTGAAACCAGTTAGGTGTTCTGTTCTGTTGATGCTATCACAATGAGTAACAGCAATAACTCGATCTAACTGAGATGCAAATGTATACTTGGTGGGCTTTTTCATGATCTTTTTTTATCAGCCACGCCCCATTTTTTGGCATCAGTTGTTGCATGATGTGAGAATATCTTCTTGATATATTGTATGTTCTTGCTTTCTGGTGGCATGTCTAGTCTAATAACTTGCATCTCAACCAATACTATAACAGGTCTGTAAGCTTAGTTTCTTGATTAGGATGAAGCACACAATGATGAAGATTCTGACAGAATTTAGATCTATCTTTATCATAATTGGGTTTTCTAGATTTTTATTTAGCTGGTCAAGATGTTGTATATATGTGTACTATTTTTCTACTCTCTCTCATCTATGTAGAAGCAATTTGTTTGTCGGGTGAAAAGATAGTAAAAACACATATGAGTATTTCTTATTTTGTCCTAAGGGCCCATTTGAATATTTGGAAAAAAAATACATTGGAATTTTTTTCATGGGAATTTGGAGTTGCATATTACTCCACTTCCTATGAGAAATCCTATAATTGATGAGGAGTGGTTATTAATAACAGGGAGGAACTTGCATGCAAGCTTTATTTTATAGGAAAAAAAAAGTTGGGACTTTTTTAAATTTTCCAATTAAATCTTGAAATCAATTTCTTATTTGCTTGAATAATTGGTAAAGGTTTAAATATATAGGCAGTGCACAACTAATCACAGCTCCTAAAAATCAAGAAAAGATTATGCTTCTGAAGATAAAATAGGAAAAATATACAAAATAAAAACAGAAGTAGCATCCCTTAAATTTAAGGATTTAATTCTAGATTTCTAATACTTTTCCTCAAGCCAGTGAATAGATATCTATCATTTTCAGGTTACCCACAAAGAATTCAAAATCAAGTTTGTGTAGTGCCTTATTTAGGAGATTAACCTTTTGAAATTTGATTAAAATATATGAAAAGTTGACAGTTTCGTATTCAACTTTTCCCTTGATAAAATGTCTATCAATCTCCACATGTTTTGTTTGATTGTGATGAACTGAATTGTGAGCAATGTTGATTGTTGATTTACTGTCACTATGAAGCTTTATAGGATTTGTCTAGGAAATTTTTAAATTTGCTATTAATCTTTTCAGCCATAATAACTTGCATACATCTTGTGCTAAGGCTTTAAATTCTGGTTCAACACTACTACAGGGTATAGCAGACTGTTTCTTACACTAAGTAACTAGATTTTCCCAAACCTTAGTGCAGTAGCCTGTAGTTCTTCTATCTTCAACAAAATTTGTCCAGTTAGTATTTACAAAGCCTTTAACTCCTCTCTGTTCAATTTTTTAAAATAATAATTCTTTTCTTATTTCAACATATGATTAAATGAATCTAAGTGTTGTTGGGTTAGTGAGTGCATAAATTGACATATAACACTTACAATAAATGCTATGTCTGATCTCGTATGTGATAAATAGATAAGCTTCTCTACCAATCATTGGTATCTTCCTTTGTCTAGCTGTAGGTTTTCTTAAGGTTTCTTTCCATTTTAGCTTAACTCTAGAGGTGTTCTTGCTGGTTTGTACTTAAGTTTACCAGTTTCGATTAAGAGGTCAAGAATATATTTTCTTTGTGAAATGCAAGTTTTTTCTTACACCGTGTAACCTCTATGCCAAAGAAATTTTGTAGTTTACACAAGTCCTTTACTTCAAATTCTATTTTCAAGTAATTCTTTAGGTCTCTAATTTTTTAGATGTCAATCTCTTGTTATTATGATATTATCAATTTACACAATTGGAATGGATTTCTTACGATTGTTGGAATGCTTAGCAAACAGTGTATGATCAATTTTCCCTTGGCTGTATTCGAATCCTTTCACAATTGAATTAAATCTTTTGAGTTAAGTTCTTGGAGATTGTTTTAATCCATCCAACGATTTCTTCAATTTGGATACTTTTCCTTCTTGGTCCTTTCCTTCAAAATTAGGTGGAATCTTCATATAGACTTCTTCATTAAGTTCGCTATTTGAAAAGGTATTTTTATTGTCCATCTAATTTAACTCCCAATTAATATTAGCTGCTAGAGATAATTATATTCTAATAGAGTTTAATTTAGCAATTGGAGCAAATATTTTCTCATAATCTATTTCAAAAATTTGAGTGAATTCTTCTGCAACTAACTTGGCTTTGTACCTCTTAATAGCACCATCAGATTTGTATTTCACAATAAACATCTATTTGTAGCCAATAATCTTCTTATTACTAGGTAATTCAATGATCTCTCAAGTATCATTTTCCATTAAAGCATTTATTTCATCCAAAATAGCTGCCTTCTATTTTGAAACTTATAAGACACTCTAAATATCTCTAGGTATTTCAACATCATCTATATTCGCAACAGAGTCGTTATATTGATCAAACAACTTGGAATATATAAGTTTGTAATGGAATGTTGAGTACATGATCTTACCCTTTTTCGAATGGCAATAAGAATATCTAGATTACATGGTTGTATATTATATTGATTAATAACTCTCACCATAGGACTTTGGTTTCGATTTGATGTCTGGCCATGAGAAAGAACTCGTGGTCGTATTAAGCAAACCAAAATTTTTTTTTTTATGCTTGAGTGTTTGTTCTACTAGGCATATCACTTTCTGACTGGATTGAAAAAGATGTACCGTTATTGAATAATGGAAGAGGAATCGGAAGAGAAATGGGAGGATCCCAATGTGAGGATCTTGAATTCGGATTTCCCCCTTGAAGAGGAATAGTGGGATAAAAAGGTTGACATTCAAAAAAGGATATATCATTAGATACAAAAAATTTTCTAGAAATAGGACAGTAATACTTATATACTTTTTGAGTAGGAGAGTACCTGATAAATACACATTTGATAGCTTTAGAATCAAATTTAGTGAAAGAAGAAAAATGGTTATATTTATAAATAATGCAATCAAAGACTTGTGATAGAATGAACATAAGAAGATGATTATTAGAATAACATTTTTTGAGTAAACTGAGAGGTGTATAAAACTAGGACTTTTTGAAAGACGATTTACAAGGTATGACACGTTTCAAACAATTTTTTCTTAGAAATAATTTGGAACATGAAAAGAGAACATTATTGACCTAGCAATCCTTAAAAGATGTCTACTCTTTAGATAATAGAGATTATTTTGTTTCTAGCATTGCCAATCATCGTCCTTGAAGATAGGTCTTGAAATTCATAATAAGCGTGAAAAAATGTTACTGCACAATTTAGATTTTTTGAAAGTTTACTAACTGATAGCAAGTTGCAAGAGAAATTAAGAATATAAAGAACTGAAGTTAGAACCAAATTAGCAATATGAATTGTCTCACATCCTATTGCTTTGGAAAATGTCTCATCAGCCATTGAAACTTGAAATACTATTAGTACTTGGTCTAAAAGAGGAAAAAAATAGAATTTAAACCAATCATATGATTAGGAGCACGTGTGTCAACTAGCCACACATCGTTGGATAAACTTTGAGATATGAAAGCATAGCCAAGAATACCTCTATTAGTCATAATGGCTGTTGCAGTAGAGACGACAATAGGGCTGGTAGTAGTGGCATTCGGTGTTGTTGTCAAACTATTCTAGTCAAGTAGAGTTTGCAGTAATTCTATTTGAGAGACAGTAAGTTGAAATTATTGGGCTTTGGTGGCAGATTCCATAACAGGGCTAGTAGCATGAGCAAAGGAAGAATTAGTCCCTTCTTGTTGACTACTAAGATGTTGACTGCGAGGTTTTCAATCTGCTGGTTTTCCATAGATCTTCCAGCATTTGTTACATATATGACATGGGCAGCTACAATGATCACATCATTGTTTGTTAGCAGGACGTTGGGTGCAAGAGTAGATTCTGTAGAGACCAAATCAGGTGTAGAAAATTCCATCATTATACGTTTATGGCTCTCTTCCCACTGTATCTCTACAAATACCTCGTGAGTGGAAGGAAGGGGCTTAACAAGAAGTGAAAGTTGAAGACCGTTTCTTTTTTCACTCGTTTATTATACTTGATGCCATCATTAGGACAGTGCCAATTTGTTTTATAATACGGATCCATCTCTTGCTAGAGTTCAGTAAGGTGAGTAAAATACTCTTGTAACTGCCATTGATCCTTGCCTTGTGGTACATAAAGTAGACTAGATTTCGAAGCATTAAGCTATATTCTCCATATTAGAATACATTATTTGAATTCTATCCCAAATATCCTTTGCAGTCTTGTAATAAAGATAACTCCTGCCAATTCTGGGCTCCATTGAGTTGATAAGCCAAGCCATAACGATGAAATTCTTGGCTATCCATTGATTGTATCTAGCAACAGTTGGATTGGATTAAGGAGTAGTGATATCCAAATAACCAAGCTTCCCTTTCCTGCAAATGACCAAAAGCACAGATTGGAACCACTCACAAAAGTTAGTTCCATTGAAATGGTGCTGAGTAATCTGAAGAGAGTAAGTATTGGTTTTAGGTAATAAAGCAATAGAGGGACTAATGGTGGTGGAAGAGGAACCAATGGAGGTTGTTGAGTTCTGGGAATCAATAGTCGTGGGGAGAGAGAGAGATGATCAGAACTAGGTGGGTGAACTGGTCGAAAAAACCTGCAAAAACTTGAAAGATGGCCGGAAAAAAAATGGTGATTTTGAGGCATCAGTAAATCACCCAGAAGAGGGACCTCAAACCCAAAAAGATGAACTCAGAAAGCCTTTCAGCTTTGATACCTTGAAATCAAGAAGAATATGAGAATCATTTCTTACTTGATTAAATAATCGGTAAAGGTACAAATATATAGGCAGAGTATAGCTAACCATTACTCCTAAAAATCAGAAAAAGATTTTGCTGCCTAGAGATAAAAACGAAAAATATACTAAATAAAAACAGAAGATAATATTGCTTAAACTCTGGGATTTAGATCCGAATTTCTAGCAAATCTCATGATTCCAAAGGATTTTCAGCTTGTTAAAAAGTGGTGCCAAACACCTCTATAGGAAAAAATTCCTATTAAAACTAAAAAATCCTTTGCAACTCTCTAATTTCTATGGAATTTGGCGATATTAAGATGGGGCCTAAGTAGTTTTTGTGCTGCTGCACATTTTTCATCATAGCATGCATGCTGTACATGTGTCACATTTCTGGCAAACATGAAGGACATTTGTTCAACTTGGACTTGACTTCATAGGGCTTTAATGCTGATGTCCTGCAATAAGTCTCATCTTCTTGTTAGGCAATTGTTTTTCAATATTTCTTCTTTTTCTATCTTGTTAATCCTTTGGGTTTTTCTAACCCATATACAATTGATTGTATGGAACATTTATTTACTCACTAGAACATCTATTGTATCTGGTAATTTGTGCAGGACAACTTTGGTCGGCTTCACGAGAAAAACAAAGAAACTCCAAAGACAATGAAGCAACTTACTAGAATTTTTCCAAACAAAATTACCATCCAGCCACCTCAGGTATATGATTGGAATCTGGCTATTTCCAACAATTGTACTCAGTTCTTTTAGATAATGTTTCTTAATGAACAATGGCTGGCAGGATGAAACTCAACTTCTTGATTGGAAACAACAATTGGAGCGTGATGTTGAAACTCTTAGAGCCAAGTCCAATATTCTTAACATCCGCACAGTGAGTTGTAATTGTTTAGTGCTCTGGAACTTAGTTGATTATTGGTACCAAAATTTTTATTTGCTGGCTTGAAATTTCAATGTGGAAAATTTATCTAGATAATGAAAGCATATATTTAAAAGAAAGGGAGCTCTATCAAGATAGGGGCTTATCCTTCAACTTAAATTATTTCTCTAACAAGTTAGTCATTATACAAATCCTACAATTTGATGTCTTATGATATACACAAATATGTTGTAGCAACTTCCTTAAAGGATTATAGGATGGAATGGAGGTGATGGCTAAAGTTAAGTTTCTTGGGTTTAATCTGATTTGTTGAACTAACCTTTGATTTATATAGCATATAATGTCCATAAAATTTGAATCGTCAAAAGATTTTTCTAGGGAACAATCTTTGTAGTTGTAACTTGTACCTTGAAGTATAATGAATTGTTGATGTTACATGAATATTTCTAGACCACTTAGTATATTTTAGTCCTATGAGCGTATATTCGTACTATTGATCCTTGTATGTATGTATAGTTACACTGCAAATCCTAGTTATATGAATGAGTGGTTTGATGGAAATTGGCAAACAGCTCCTGAATATTAGCTTAAATATTTTTTGTCTCAATAAACAAGATGTGACCTGAGAAAAATTCATTTCATACTGATTACTTTTCTGAAATTTTTGTTCCGAAATCTCTTTTAGATTTTGGAATACTGATGTTAAGCTATGTTGCTAAATGAACTGACATACTAATATCGTAGTTGAATGTGTTATATATGGTTTTGATACAGAGACGGAGGTGCATTGCTGTTTCCTGTTTTAGTATCTCATTACCACTAGTTTGCAAGGGACATTCATCATTTGTCTGGCTATCCACTGAAGGATATAGCAGCACAACTTCAAAATTATCTTTCTTACTCTTGAGGCCTAACAAGAGTGAGGAAAGTGGTGCAATTAATGCATAATGAACTTTCAAAGAATTTAGCAGCTAATAGTATTTTTTTTTTGAAGTCAAATAAATAATGTTGTGCCCTATGTTGATGGCCAGATTAGAAGGATATGTGGTTTGGTCAGATTTATTGGTCTTTGAAAATTTTGAACTGTTCTTGTGCAATAATTTTTGTAGCAGCACGCTTTCAAATATTATTTTACTAATTTTGACATCTGTGTTGGAAGTAAATAGTTCACGAACTGCAAAAGTTCAGCAGCATATAATATTTGCAAAAGTCGCACCTGGAGTAAAAGGATGTGGTTATCACATTTATTTTAGTTTTTTTGGACTTTTAAACTGTTTGTCTTATGTGGAATATTCTCCCTCTTGTTGGTTGGTGTCTCAAGCGATCAGACATCTTCTCATAAGATAGTGCTATGGCCTCAAACAGAGGCTAACATGAATTTTCTGTCCTGAAATAAATGATGTTCCCTTCCTGTGATGTGAGTGGTGTCTTTTTGTGTGCAATGTTTTCCTCTCAAAATTTGCACTTCGTAGATCTTCAATTTCTCCTTGTCAATATCTATTGTGCAATGTTATTTCATTTTTAGTAGATCTGGTTAGGGACTCACTCTGCTATATCCATGTCTATGATGAGTTTGTTCTTCTATGTGGGGTTTCTGTTGGTTGATGGCTCCTAGAAGGATACATTTGCAACATGCTGACATCCTGTATAATGTTTTTCAGTTTCTAAACCGCAATGGATTGCATTGTAGTGACCTCGAAACACTTTGCATAAAAGATCAAGCTCTAACAAGTGAAAGTGGGTACTATTTGACTTTTTTTAGTTAAACTAGACATAGTTATGTTGCTTGTTGATGTTATCTATAATAATTGTTTTTCCTGTGCTTTACAGATATAGACAAACTGGTTGGCCTTGCTCTTAGCCATCACCTTAAGCACCACAGAACTGATGCATCTGAAATAGACACTAAGTTGATCATTTCTAGTGAAAGGTAGTGCTAGGAAACCAGTAACTGTTTTCTTTCTGCCTTTTCATCTGCTGATTCTCATTTATTGTGACAGCCTTCAATATGGAGTTGACCTTATGCGAAGCATGCTAAATGATTCCAAGACTTCAAAAAAGTCGCTCAAGGTATTATACAATTACATATTCCTTTAATAGCTAGGCTATGATTAGCTAATTAACTTGCCTCTGCTTGATAACTGTATCTTAGAGGTCTTCTTAAGTGCAAGTATGTCAGAATGGTTTTATCTTTTCCTTTTATTTTTCTCAGAGCTGGTCCTTATTTATGTTTGTTAAGTGAAAGGGCATTCATTTTATGGAGTGGTCTCAACTTGCTCATGTGAGGTATTTTCTCCCCATTTTTGGGTTATCAGGATGTTGCAACTGAGAATGAATTTGAGAAGAGGCTATTGGCGGACGTGATTCCACCCAATGATATTGGGGTCACATTTGAGGACATTGGAGCCTTGGAAAATGTGAAGGACACATTGAAGGAATTGGTGATGCTTCCTTTGCAAAGGCCAGAACTGTTTTGTAAAGGCCAGCTGACTAAGGTAAGCAGCAATGAATGCATTTTGGTTTCAATGTTAACCTAAATTGGATTTGAATTAGTGTATGACTGAAAATATCAGGGATGTCTCTGTCTTTACAATGGGATTGAAATCTAATTCCAAATCATTCAAGTTGTACACCATTCGAAATATTTGGAACAAGAAGTTGTAAATGTAGCAAGTTGATCTGCACTATTAATTGGGTAATACGATAACTAGTAACATTTGGAGCAACAATACTAGAAACTACTGTGTGGCAGGCAGTGGCTATGTTATTAGAATATTACAGTTTACGCATTTGAATTGTAAACTTTTGAGTTGAAGTCCATTTCATCAAGAATAAGTTAGTCCAATGTTCTTCGCACTAAATGGATTCAATTACAAAAATTCAGATTCTCTATTGCACTCAATAAATCTGGTAGAGTTGGTCCTGGGTACCCAATCAAACCATAATCCTAGTATCTAGCAGAAAACTTCATATATCATTTCTATCTAAACTGGTATTGGAAAATGATTGTTTTTTGTGAAATTTCTACTTCTGACAGGGAATAGCATCTTAGGAAGCAAAACTGGATACTTTTCTAACAACTGCAAACTAGGACATGCTTAAATCCTGATGACAATGTTGGAGCTCTCTGTTCAAATTTGCAATGTGTCCTCAGCATGCTTTCAACTCAAAACCTTTTTGCCCCTTTGTTATAGCTATGAGTTTACCTGAGATTCTTGCTGCAAGAGAATTGTATTATTCTTGCATTTAGTTTTATGTGATAGGTGACATATTTGAATATATGCCAGAAGTTTGTTACTGAAAAACTTGTGTGATGTACATCTTTATCTTTTCTTCAGCCTTGCAAGGGAATATTGCTCTTTGGGCCGCCTGGTACAGGGAAAACAATGCTTGCTAAAGCTGTTGCTACAGAGGCAGGTGCAAACTTCATAAACATATCAATGTCAAGTATCACTTCAAAGGTACTCTATCACTTATAAGTTGTTTTAGTTGGTATGTCTTGTATGTGCCCTTCTTTTATAATGGAATAACACTAAACTTCTCTTTTTAACAGTGGTTTGGCGAAGGGGAAAAATATGTCAAAGCAGTTTTCTCATTAGCAAGTAAAATTGCTCCTAGTGTGGTGTTTGTTGATGAGGTTTGTCAAGTGTACCTTCTTATTTATCATTCTTAATATCTTAAAAGCCTGGCCCAAAACATTGGCCTTGGCTTTTGGGGCTGTGGACTCGTTTGTGGGCTTTGTCTTCAAAAATTTTGGGCTAGCCTGGCCAAACTTTAAGCAGTTTGGCCCTGGCCCAGTATAAGGCAGGGTCATGCTTGGGGCCAATCCATCTTCAACTTTTGTTTTAATTATTATCTTCTGAGTTTTATTGTGGGATTTTTATGCTACACCTTCTAGGATTTCCACTTAGTGATGATCTCTTAAGTTCTTCACCTTAGATATGTTTCATAGTCATGTTTTGATGTTTTCCTCGTATAGGTTGATAGTATGTTAGGCAGGAGAGAAAACCCTGGAGAACATGAAGCCATGCGCAAGATGAAAAATGAGTTTATGGTTAACTGGGATGGGTTAAGAACAAAAGATAAAGAGCGAGTATTAGTGCTTGCTGCAACCAACCGGCCTTTTGATCTTGATGAGGCTGTTATAAGGAGGATGCCCCGGAGGTAAATACCTGTGACTATTAAGTTTTGAATGAGAGGTAACTGTTTTTCTTGCTATGTAACATATGAAAGCAAATGCAGATTGATGGTGAACTTGCCAGATGCTTCAAACAGACAAAAAATTCTTCGTGTAATTTTGGCTAAAGAAGACTTAGCCTCAGATGTTGATTTTGAGGCACTAGCAAATATGACTGATGGATATTCTGGAAGTGATCTCAAGGTTCAAATATCTTAATTCATTGATGATGTCCGTCATACTTTTTTTGAGAGTCTATAATTAAGTGTTTTTTCTATCTTGTTTTTGGTGACAGAATCTTTGTGTTACTGCTGCCTATTGCCCAATTAGGGAAATTCTTGAAATGGAAAAGAAGGTATAGTATCTATGTGGAAATCACATACAGAGAATTCCATAACTTTCTGTACTATACAATTAAGTCTTTTAGATTTCTATTTGCCCTGGAAGTTTATCTTTGCATCATTGCAAGCGGTAGGAAATATTTGTAGCCATTCCAACCATGAGCAAGCAGTTCAAAGATGAGCAGCTTGAGATTATGATCTGTACTTCAACAGTTTAAATTTTGAGCTAACATTGACTAATCATTCTGGAACTCAATAATTATCTCCAAGTAAAACTGACTATATTGGAATTGAACTAAATATTGTCCTTGAATTTCATGTTGGAGCATTTCAAGCTTGTTCTCAGCTTTTCATTGATGGTAGTTTAACTATCAACTGAATTTGGGAGTTTGTTTGCTGGAGAACGTATTGATCTTGATTCTTAGTATCATTTGAAACAATCTTAATTTAGGTGTATCTTGTTTTGGAATAGATTATAGAATGACCTTTGTGTGTCATTTTTGACCAGGATATGTAGCAAAACAAAACCTAGGTCAACTCTAACTGGACGAAGGCACATTGCATTGGTCTAGTTTTGTGTATGAAGCCTCACCCAGCCAACTGATTCCTGGGAGTGATTCCTATGATGTGACTTTTTGCATAGAGCGTAGCTGATAAGGTTGATATGCATATGGGTAGCACATGTGAATGAGACCCATTTGTTGGGAACTCCCAAATTCTCAAGACATTTTGGGGATGAGTTGGTGGGTGGATTGTGTTTATAATTTTTATAATTTTATAGCCAATATGCGAATATATACTTATATCAAAGTGGTGGTCAACAAAAGAATCAGTTGCATTGACAAATTGGTTTACACAGAAATCTAAACTGACAGTGTATGTTTTTTATTCTATTTACACAGCTTTTGTGAATTAGCTGTCTTTTATGAAATGAATCAATTCATGTAACTACTTTTGCCTGTTCCTATATTTATTCTACAAATTAAATCTTTTATCTATTTTATTTTATTAACAGCATAATTAAATCATATACAAATCATTTTGCATTATTTGTTAGATCAATTTTTAATTATTTAGGACATATCTTTTTTCAAGTAAAACACTCGTTCATCTACAGGAGAGAAGTTTAGCCCTGGCAGAAGACAGACCATTACCTGCGTTGCACAACGGCGATGATGTTCGTCCTGTAAACATGGAAGATTTCAGATATGCACAAGAACAGGTGCATTTGATCTTCTGCATTATTTGTGCCTGCTTTTTTGATCCTTTGCTCAACTTAAAAGAAGTATATGTATAGTTTAGATTAGATAACTACAAGTACATGCAAGATGTATGGCGAATCCTAACCTTCTCTCCTTTTCTCTCTCCAAAACAAAATGAAAAAGGAAAGTTAGTTACCATGGAACCTTCCTCTCTTGTTACTGTTTTGAGAACATAAATCTGTTCCCAGCTCTCTGTTTTCATTAACTCATATTTTGTTCATCATCAGTACTAAAGTGTCCTTTTCCGTTCTAATGTTTCCTTTCCTCTTGATTCATGACCCAAGCCTAGAGCATATAATTGTACTCTATGCTTCTCTGGGCAAGTTACTTAAATTAGCTTATGTAAATCCTGAAGATTCAAACATGTGGATTTCATTTACGATGGGATCCACCTTTGTGCTCCTTACCCTGTTATCTGCCTACAATATAGTGGGACCATGGAAAACCTCAATAGATGGTTCATAACTTTGGAAGAGGATGTCCTACCAAGCTTCCAAGATCCACGTGGGATGGGTGATGGTTGACACTGAGAGATACACAACATTTGTAGGCATTTTTCTGCAAGAATTACTGTAGTGCTCGCCTACTCGTGATATTTTGATTGTGGTATGTGGTGTTTGGAACTCTAATAGGTTCAGGATTTACTTCCAAATAAGAAGCAAATTCACAGGGCAAAAGGACTTCATAGTTAGCGCCAAGCAGAGAAGCAAATATGTTCCTAAGACATAAGGGTCATTATTTTTCATATGCTTTTCATCCATTGGTTCCAAGATCAACCACTATGATCTCATCTTGTGGACCTTTGAATTGGTTTGTGCTTTTAAAACCAATTAATGCTGTTCTCATGGCCAAGTTTGTCCGTTATGATTGCATTTTAAAATGAGCATCATGCTTTTGCTCTGAAAATAATTTTTGCTTGACAATGAGCAATCTGAAATTTTGGAGGTGATTTTTCATTTCAGTGAACCCCCTTTTGGAATCATGTATTAAAACTGCTTGCTAGTCTGGATTTTCTTTTTGGGGTCGCCATGGAACAAGCATATTATGGTTATAGTCCTCTTAATAACTGAGTTCTCAAATTCTATGAGCTCTGCCGAAGATCTAGTCTTATTACAACAAGTTGGCTATTGAGCATGGTGCTGAAGTTTTGACTTAAAGCCTACTCATATATGCTTGTTATGCTCATCTAGGTATGTGCGAGTGTATCAATGGACTCCACAAACATGAATGAGCTTATCCAATGGAATGAGCTTTATGGTGAAGGTGGTTCAAGAAAGAAAAAGGCCCTCAGCTACTTCATGTGAGAAAAGCATCGCCCATTCATGTACAGCGTCATCACTATACTTGTTTAACTAAATGGCAAGGAGGCCTACCCATGTCCAGGTTTTGCATTGTATTATATGCATGGTAAAGAAAATTGTGTCAGTTTGATTATTAGTTCATGGGAACAAACATTGTAGCTGAGTCGAGGTTCTTTATCTAAATATTTGATTTTTATACATCATGGCTTCCTGAGTTGTCACTATTGTTTTCTCCCTGGAATCAGATCTCTTGCATTTGTTTCTTCAGGCTAAATCGCCTGTAATAGTTAAGCAATCGTCTCTTCAATGTGGAAAAATTAATTGGGGTTGGCATCTGGTTTTGGTACCTATATATGCTTGTAATGATCAATATTTGGTTGTTGACTTCATCTTCTTTTTTATTAGTGGGGTCGTATGGCTGAGTGTTTTGGTTATATAGAATATTGTGTTTGGTGCCTTTTGTGGCCGTCAAATCATTTAATTTTAAATTGTGGCCTTGGCCTCTGCCTGGACTCATGAAGATATTGCGTTATTTACAATTTTACTGAGCGTGATATTCTTGGCTTATCAACCTCTTTTTCAGAGTTCAGTGAAATTCTTTCATGGTTCAGTTTAATGAAATTGGATTCGTTTGCTGCCAGTTCAAATTCAAAAGCCTAAAAGAAAAAAAATAAATAAATTTGGCATTTTAGAGAGATTTGGAAAGTTCAAACAAATTTAAAAGTGTATGAAATTAAATTCAAACATCAGCATACGGAATCAAAGTAAGACTTCAGCCTCAAACATGTCAGCGTGATTGTACCATGACTCCTATCTCTCGGACCTTCTATGGCGAAGATTGTGAGCTTGTCTAAGTTTTTAAAAAATTAAGAGAAGCAGATCTTTGACAATCTCAATTAAAATTAAAAGAAAAAAAAAGGAGAAAATTAAATCCTGTACGGAGTTCCAACCGAACAGTCGCGAGATTTGGAGTGGCTTCTTTAAAAGAACTTTCTTTATTTCATCCAAAAAATTGTACTGCCTTCTTTTTCAAACCGGTGATTTATTGCTCATAAAAAATTATTGAGGTGGTATACTGCCTTAGTGTAATGGATTTAGTCCATAATATCCCCCATAAAATCGCAGCAAAGTTGCATAATTCTCTATATTAGTTGCACAACAGCAGCAACTCGCAAGGCTCCATTTTGAAGGAGATCCACAAGCTCACCGAACAGTAATGCAGTGCGCCATCCCCATCCCTTCGGGGCTTTTGGTAATAGCGTCCCTGTCTGCTTGAAGCTTCCGAAAATCATTACCTCTCTCTTCGATGGACAGATCAACTGGAATGTGAAAACTGAGGTCATTACTTGTTTCTTCGAAGAAAATAGGGTAATGAAAATTAACAGTAGTCTTCAGATTCGAGTGTACACCTGATAGCGAGCTGTAACCTTTTCCCTGGAGTCTATGTACAAGTTAAGCTGAAGGAAATACAAATTGTTATAAACTGTAACCTGTTTCAACTAGACATTTAGAACACGATGTACCTTTCTTAGGGAATCTGTCAACTCAGCCTTCCGCCTGTGGAGGAACAATCCTGTCAAAAAATATTTATGAGAATGAGTTTAACTTCCACTAAAATAAAGGATGGTTAATGTTGCAGTTGGTGAAATCAATACCTAATGTTCGTCGTCCTTGAGGGTCTTCATCATTGAAAGCTTGAATGCTTACCTACAACAGTTTTGAGTTTAGTAGTGGTAATTTATCTGCAACTAGCAAGGAAAATGCAAAAACTATCAAATAGTATACCTTCCATAATGATCCTGCATAAAACACCTCTGGTGAGTGCTTCACTTGTCCATCAGTAAGTCGGTGAACATCTTCAAATTCCACCCTGTAATGCACAAATTGAAGTCAAGAATGGGAAATATCCAGAACTCACTGCACGAAAAATCTTATTCATATTCGGAACAAGCAACATTTCCACTGGATTCTAATAATTTAAAAGCATGACTACTCTAGAAACTGAAAGATTGCAAGGGACTAGGTACTACAAGCTTGAGCATGAAAAATCAAGGCATTTTCTCGGGTAGGATATCTTACCCAAAGCGAAATGGAGGAAACTGGCGCAATGGTGTTTTCATATCCAAGCAGATAGAACCTTCTGAATTTTCCCTTTCTAACCCAAGAGCTTGCTCGCGTGATTCCAAGATCTGCACTGGAAGGCCAGCAGCAGTTGGAAGAGAAGCAGACACACAAAATCTACTCTGTATCTCTGGATCATATGCTCTCTCTGTTTGCTCAGTTTGACCGTATGCAACATTGTTCCCCTGGCTAAGACCTACCAAAGCAGTCAAGCCATCTCCTGATAGTTCACCATTAAGATCAACTCTGCCTTCTGGCTCATCATGTGCAAGTGATTGCTGGCAATTTCGGTTGCCAAGCCCAAAAGGAACACGAGAAAAGACAAAACGTGTGGGAGGCCAAGTTGCACTTGGCACTGATGTGGTTCCTCGCCCAATGCCAGCAAGCCCATCAATGGCACCTCTCACATGTACACGTACAGGCCCAAATAAGCCATTTCCTTCACCTTGACCATCAGAAACATATGCATTTCCCACACCACCATAGATGTTACAATCGTATTCTTGCCTGTAATAAGCCTTTGGAGCTCCATCTGCAAACACATAAGCTTGCCTACAAGCACATGCAATGCTTGTAAGACAGCAATTTTTGCAGGTATCAGCACCTATAGCCTGGACTCTTTGACATAACAGCATCTGCCACAAAAACTACACATATCTTAGTTTTCACATTTCTATGCATAAATTTACAAGATTAGTAACTACAAAATCAATTTAAGATTTGACTTGCACAACGACCATAGCCCCTAGTTAAGCACAGCAGAAAAAAGCTAGAAAGTATTAGGTGCCATAATGAATGCAAGTTAGGACCTGTAGCCAAAGACCATCATTCACAGCTTTGCAAGGAAACCCCAGTTCCTCCAGTTGCCTTCGAACATCTAGCAGTGCCTCAAAAGACATGTTAGAGTATAAAATAGAACCCCCATCAAAAATGTTGATAAATGCATCATAGTCTTCGCTGCATATGCCACCTTTCTCTTTGAAAGTTTTGACCTGTCTCTTGCCCACAGTCCTACCACCCCATAGAGGTGGCACACTGCATCTTCCTGAATCATTAGGCATCACACGATTCCTAGAAGAGCTAGATATAGAGCAGTCCCTTGATTGATCCCTCGGGAGCCACATAGTATTGTCTAAACCATAACAGGTACTTTCACCAGAAGGTCCTTCCATGGCAACCTCAATTCCTCCCATTCCAGTTACTTCAACATTGTGCGTTTCAATATAAGAAGTGGATGCTCTATTTGGATTTGGTTCAGCAACAGTATTCAGACTAGTGGGCTGCTCAATCTTGTTGTGGCAATATCTTGAATTTAGAGTTGGTTGAGAAGACGTTTCTTGCATTTGATCTTGTTTGGAATAAGAAACATCATTGTGGAAGTCTACCACACAGTCTGCAAGCTCAACTAGAATATTGTGAGCAGCTTTACGTCCTTCTAAACTATCCTGCATCCCCGGGTTCTGAAGTTCCGAATCCAATGCCTCTTCACTAGCCCTGTTCTCAAGAGAATTTTTCCGTTTTGACACTGAGGATTCAGATGACATTTCCATCTCGGAAGTAGAGTTTTCTTGTTCTGGTTGATCTGCTTCACCAACGGAACATTTTGCGAGCAATGTGTACAAAGCCAGCTCAAATCTACAGAAGAAATAACATGAGAAGACGTCCAAATTTAAAAGGACTACCGGACAAAATTTAACCAGGGCACAATACAACACAAATATAGAGCACACCTCTTCTCTTCGTTTGGTACCCAAAGTTCATCAGATGTAAGCAGTGCATGTAGAGTTTGAGAGGAGAGTTTTGGTAGCACCTATTTATTGAATTCATCAAAGTGAAATTTAGCTGAACTAGTAATGAAATATAAAAAACATGGAAGGACAAGAAAGAAGCAGAAGGGCTGGAGAACTCATTGTCTAGGCAAAACCAAAGACATTAGTATTAATGACACCAAAAATAAATAGCAAGGAACTAAAAAGTCAATTTTGGGTAAAGGGTGTGAAGCCTTCTCTTGCTTCAAAGCTAGTGCAACAGGAAAAAAGGCAGAGGGCAGAAAGAAAAAACAGAAAGTAATGAACAGTTTTGAACTCGAAACTTGTATAGTCATCCAACATTTGACTATGTCATGTTTCATGTGCTTAACTCAGTAGAAACCTGCTTAATTCATCCATCATTGGTCAAAAAAGAAACTTGTTTAACTCACATGTTAACTTGGAGCAAAAGAAGCAAATCTTGACTTAAAAAATCACTTCACTTTTGATATGCAAATAAAACTACTTTGCACCCTCGTCAATAAACAAATTCTATAAGAAATGCCCAACTTGCATTAGAATTACATATAGTTATTAGACATGCCTCAAACAGTTGTAATAATAAAAAACGCCCCAGTATTAATGGACACAACTTCCCGCATAGATTTAGAGATAAAAAGATTTATCTGATGAGTTAACTTGAACTAGAAAAGAAAGACAAAATCAACCTACAATTTCAAGAAATAATGATGCGGGAGCATCTATATTCGAAAATCTAGAGTTATGTAATGAGTTGGCCCTACACCAATACACTCTCAAGATATTGTCATGAAACTTGAACATAACCCAAATTAGACTAGGTGTTTGGATTATCAGCCCAATCCAAAATATGGCCCAAGAGTAGTCAGTAGAAAACTCTAAAAGTCTAACTTTAGAAAAACCAAAGATCACCTGATTTTTATATTGTATGATTTTTTATGATATTTTCTTTACATGTTATCAGCAAAATTATGATAAAATGTTAGCCTTTATTGAGAAACAAAAAAGACTCTTGAAACTTGTTCAACTTGTTAAAAACAAAGTTAGGGTTTTATTTTTATAATTGCCTATGTTAGAAAGAATGTTAAAGACTATCAATGTATATATTTCTCATGTAATATGAAAGAGGATCTTTGGTAATTAATGAATCCAAAAACAAAAGAGTTTTGTGCATCTTTCTTTGAGTTGTGTATCTTTTTTGGTGGATTCCATTGAGTGGTGACTCATCCTCTAATATTTCTGTATCTTTTTGGTGGATTTCAAAGGATGGTGAGTGCTCTTACTCTATATCTTTAAAGGATTAAGAGTTTTTTGAAGTGGTGAGCTAAATTTATTAAATTATATTTTCAGATTTTGCTATTATCAAACTCTTTTCTATTCGGGATCGGTTCTAGTCCATCTGAACTCCAATTTGGGTGTGTGATGAGCCATTTTTGTAATGTAGAATCTCTTCTTTCATCCCAATTGTGAATCATTCAATTTCGGCATCTTTACACAAAGTTATTGTAAAAATAAAACCTGATGTCTATTCAGCCTACAACATGTCTTCTTACCGACTCTTCTAGCTATCTCGCATTAAGTTTAGTATCAAAACCTAGGTTGTCATAACTGAACGTAGATGTCATTGGAAAGTTCTAGAAAAGAATATTTGTGATCTTGAAATGGATGGGATGAGGAGACAAATCCAATAGTTGCAGTAATATCTCAACAGTTATGAAAATTTAGGTGATTATATTGATAAATTTACTGATTCTACTAATGTAAATTCTTTTTAAAATAATGTTCAGAAGTCTAGTAATGGTTTTTCTTCTCGGAAACACAGTAGAAAAAAGATATAGGAGTTTGATATGAAGATTTAAATTTCTAAATTTGAAGAAAAAATACAACTAGATGAGTTTCTTAATTGACTGAACACTATTGAACGTGTATTTGACTATAAGAACTTTTTAGATAAACACAAGGTGGAGTTAGTGGTCTTGAAACTCAGAAAATATGTCTCTATGATGGGAGAACTTGAAGAAATAAATAGGTCATGAGGGACAAGATAAGATTGAAATTTGGGGAAAAATAAAGAAAAAGTTAAAAAAGAGATTTTTGTTCGAGAACTATCGAATGTAAATGTTTATAAAAATTTACTCTTTGGAGCAACAATCTAAGATGAACGTGGAGGAATACACTGTTGAATTTAAGCATCTTATGTTGAAGAGTGATGCGGTGGAACGAGAAAAACAAATCATTGCGTGTTATTTAGAAGAATTGAAAACAAATATTAATAATGTTGTTCATTTGTAACTTTATTGGTCTTTTAATGACGTGAGAAAATTTGTCTTGACTGCTAAAAAGCAAAGAAAGGAGGCCCATAAAATTATTCCAAAACCAATTATCATAATATTCTCTTTAAATTGAGAGAGTATCTCTAATTTAAAGTTATCCTCTTCAGCTAAGTCTTTTGATGATCGAGGCATTTCTAAGGATGACGAACCAGCTAGTTTTTCTAATACCAGTTCAAAGAAGTGCTTCAAGTGTTAAGATAATGGTGATATTGCTTTTAAATGTTCAGATTGTAAAGTTATCACTTTAGTGGAGGAAGATGTTAATGAAAAAATTAAAAATATTGGAGAACCAATTTATGATGAGAAAATGATATATGCATATGAGAAAGGAATGCGAATGATTTAAACGAGTCTAAATATGACTTCTACGCTAGAGGATGATAAGTGATTGGAAGAAAGCATCTTTCATATCATATGTATTTTCTACGGTAAAATTTGTGATCTCATTATTAATAGAGGAAGTTATTCTAATATTGTGGCAACTAAGATGATGGAGAAACTGAATCTAAAAACCAAAGGGCATCCTCACCCCTACAAAATCCAATGGTTTCATAAAGAAAATGAGATAAGGATAAACTAAAAAGTGTTTGATTGAATTTTCTATTGGAAAGACTTATATAAATGAAATCCGGCGTGACATTACTTATATGGATATTTTTCATCTACTTTTACCATTTGGATAGACTGTGATTGTATAAAAGAAAAGTAGTTAATAATGATTTTAAAATTATTTTTTCTTTTGTGAACGATACTATTAGAATAGTTTTGGCTCTAATGAAACTTGATCTTATTCACAAGCCTTTTAAAGGAAAGAAAAATGCTTTGCTATCTAAAAACTTAATTGAAGGAGAATTCTTAGAAAATAAAAAATTCTATGTTATTATACTTGTGGAGGAATCAATTGCTAAACCAAGTTTAATCCACTCGTTTAAACTCTCTTGGAGGAATTTGCAAATATTGTTCCAAAAGAAATACCACCCGGTCTTTCACCAATGAGAGACATTCAATATTACATTGACTTGATTCCAGATTCTATTCTTCCAAACAAAATGAGCTATCACATGAATCCTAAAGAGCATGAAGAATTACAAAGGCAAGTTGATGAATTGATAACCAAATGATTGGTGAGGGAAAACATGAGTTCATATACTATTTCAGCTTTGTTGGTGCCTAAAAAGAATGGATCATAACGTATGTGCGTGGAAAGTAGAGCAGTCAATTAAATCACAATCAAGTATAGGTTTTCTATTTCTAAACTTGATTTACTTGATCAACCACATAGTATTGTCATTTTCTAAAAAATTAACCTCCGAAGTGATTATTACCAAATTAGAATAAGAGGTAGGGATGAATGGAAAATAGCATTTAAAACTAAAGTGAGTCTCTATGAATGACTGATTATGCCATTTAGACTCTGTAATGCACCAAACACATTTATGCATTTTATGACTCATATTTTCAAATCATTTATGTGTAGATTTGTAGCTGTTTATCTTGATGACATTCTTGTTTATAGCAAGTTTGACCCTAAACATGTGGAGCATTTGAAGCAAGTGTTTTAAGTATTGAGAGAGCAAAAACTCTATACTAACTTTAAAAAGTGTCATTTCTACACAAATAGCATTGCGTTTCTAGATTATGCTATATCTACTCATAAGGTAAGAAGTTTTCATGATCTTGTATCTTTTTATTGCAGGTTTATCAACGCATTCAACACTTCTGTTGCTCCCATTATTAAGGGCTTGAAGGGAAAATCATTCCAATGAACAAATGCGACCCAAAAGAATTTTGAGTTGATTAAAACAAATATGACTGAAACTCTAGTCCTTGTACTTCCAAATTTTGACAAATCATTTGAGGTAGAGTGTAATGCTTCTGATGTCAAAATTGGTATTGTTTTTAGTTAAGAGAACAGATTAATTACATTCTTTAGTAAGAAGTTGAATAATGCTAAAATAAAGTATTCAACTTATAATAAGAAATTCTATGTCATTGCTCGTACTCAAAATCAATGGAGTCATTATTTGCCACCCAAAGAATTGGTCATATATATTGATTATAAAGCATTAAAGTATTTGAATACACAATACAAACTTAACGGTTGTCATGCTAAATGGGTTAAATTTCTTCAGCCCTATACTTCTCCATTAAGCACAAATTTAAAAAGCTCAACAAAGTGGTCAATGCTTAAAGTAGGTGATATTGCCTCTTCAAGACAATAAAAACAAAGGTACTAGGTTTTGAGGTTGTGAAAAAACTTTATTCAAAAGATTTAGATTTTTCTTCTATTTGGACATCTTGCTCAGAATTTAATTAATTATTTTTTTTCTACAAGATGGCTTTCTCTACAAAGGTAATAGGTTATGCATTTCTAATTATTCATTATGTGAAGCTATCATTAGAGAAGCACATAGGGGTGATATTACTGGTTACTTTGAAATGAATAAAACTCTGGCCCTTATGGAAGAAAATTCCTTTTGACTAAAGCTTAATTCCGATGTGATGTAGATTATAAGGAGGCATATTTTATGTTCCAAAACAAAGAGTCATAGACAGAACATAGGTTTTTATACTCCACTTTCCATACCTAATGCTCCTTGGGAGGATGTTAGTATGGCCTTCGTTGTAGATTATCACGCACTCAAAGGAGAAAGGATTTAATTCTTATTGTTATTGATCAATTTTCTAAAATATCTCAGTTTGCTCTTTGTGCTAAAACTTCTGATGCGTCTCATGTTGCTAATCTTTATTTTAGAGAAATTGCAAAGCTTTATGAAGTTTTAAAATCAATCACTTCAGATCGTGATTTGTAATTTATGAGTCACTTTTAGAGAACTTTATAGAAAAAGTTGAACGCTAAATTACAATTCAATACCACTTGTCATCTACAAATTAATGATCAAATTGAGACTATAAATAGAACCTTGGAGGATTTTTTGAGGAGTTTGATGAAGAAGAATATAAGAAAGTGAGATTTATTTAATCACATGTTGAATTTGCATATAACAAATCCCCTAGTCAAATAACTAGCAACAGTTCATTTGAGATTATTTATAGTTACAATCCTAACAGTCCTCTAGACTTTATTCCTCTTCCTACTAAACATCTAATTCAATGGAGATGCAAAAAATAAGAGCAAAATTCATCAAAAAGTTGCATACGCAGGTTAAAGATGCACAGTATCAAACTCAAGCTAACAAGCATAGAAAGTTTGTTGAGTTTAAAGGAGATTTGGTATGAATTCAAGTTCAAAAAGGGCATTTTTCTCTTGGAAAATATGCCAAACTTAAGTCTAGAGTTGATGATTCTTTTAAAGTGCTGAACCGTATTAGAGAGAATACATACAAGCTTGAGTTACCAATTGAATATAAAGTATCAAACATTTTCAATATTGCAAACCTTATGCCATTTCATAAAGATTATGAAGACTCGAGCCCAAGTCCTTTTCAACGGAGGGAGCATGCTACGGGAGCATCTATATTCGAAGATTTAGAGTTATGTAAAGAGTAAACACCACTCCAATGCACTCTTAAGATTCTATTAAGAGACTTGAACATGACTCAGATTGGACCGCGTGTTTGGACTATCAATCCAATCCAAAATATGGTTCAAGAGTAGTCATTAGAAAACTGTAAAAATCTAGTTTTAAAAAAATCAAAGGACACCTGATTTTTATTATTATATAGTTCTTTATGGTGTTTTTTTTACATGTTAGTAAAGTTATGATACAATGTTAGCTTTTTATTGGGAAGCTGAAAAGACTTTTAAAATTTGTTCAGCTTGCTAAGAACCAAATTAGGATTTTATTTCTACAATTATTTATGTTAGAAAGAATGTTGAAAACTATCTATGTATATGTTTCTCATGTAGTATGAAATAAGACCTTTTGGTTGTTAATGAATACAGGAGTAAAAGAGTTTTGTGCATCTCCTTGATAGATTTCATTGAACATTTCTATATTTGTTTGATGGATTTCAAAAGGTGGTGACTGTTTTTACTATGTATCTCTAAGAATTAGGAGTTCTTTAGAGTGGTGGGCTAAATTTATCCCGTCTCATTCTCAAATTTTGTTATTGTTAGATCCTTTTCTATTCTGGGTTGGTTCTAATCCATCTGAACTTTAATTTGGGTGTGTAATGAGCCATTTTTTGTAGTGTAAAATTTCATCTTTTACCCCAATTTTGAATCATTCAATTTTAATATCTCTAAATAAAGTCTAATCTCTTTAGCTTGCAATTTGTCTTCTCACTAACTCTTCTAGTTGTCCCACGTCAAATAGTATCTCAACAGGGGAGACAAACACTTGCAAACTAATGAGATCCATCACTTTGTGACCTGAAAACTTGCATCAACCAATGTTTATTTTTTTACATTGTTTGATAAATTGGACAATAATTTTACATACTAGAGAAACCTAGACAGAAAAGAGACACCCCTTAGATGTCCTTTCCATCATTGTTGGAGATTTTGCAGTGGAGAAACAAAGAAAAAAGACAAACTCTAGGTGTCCCACCTTTCCATCATTGTTGTAACCAAAAGAGGATTGATGAAGAGATGATCATATTGGGTTACAACTTCTGAAAGTTTATGTTGTCACGATAATGACCAGATAATTAAACCAACCAAATGTCAGATTACCTCAAGCAGCAAGTTTGAATTGGAAAAGAATGTAAATCTCAATAAACTTGAACAAAGAATAGCAATAATATTGTTCAGAGAACAAAAACAAAAACCAAAAAGACCTGAAATTGGCTGCAGTATGTAAATCATCTATTTCACTTTTTTGCATAACAACAATTCATGAACTAAATTGTGTTCCTACCTGTCTCAACTCTGTCGTGCCACTTTGACAAAGGTAGCCCCAGCATGCATTTCTAACCCGTTCTCCATGGACACCATAATCTTGGCTCTCTGCAAAAACCTGATTGCAAACAAACAGAGTTCATGTTTCAACCACAATTAACAGATTTGAAGTTTATGTGAAATCTGAAAGACAAAATCACCTGGTACGCTAGAAAGTTTGAAGTCCACAGCTCAGAAATAATAAAATCCGTGCAAATTGCACACAAGTCCTGCAAATGCAGGTCATGATCATAGTCTAGAAAATACATAATCGCAGCCACTGTAATAATTCAGGAATATAAATAACATAAGAGATCTAGTGAGGGAATTCAAAGTGATACCTGAAGATCAAGAAATGAGGCAGCAGCAAGAACCCGAAATGCATTGTTGTCATTAAGCTTGGGATGATGCCCATAGAGATAAGCTAAGGCCATTAAGATCGCTTCCGAATTAACATTCAGATCATCAATTTGCAAGACCAAAGTTGGTGCACCAGCTTCTTTCCAAGGACCATGAAGCATGTTTCTATAAAACAATTACAAACTATTTAGGACCGAAAATTTCCATTTCTACGTAATTCCACACGATTACAAGCATAGAACACTCAGAAATGCGATATAAATCATTAAATTTTCAGAAGTTGCAAATTGAAGAAAACTACTAAATTCAACTAGAATTATAGTAGGTCAGCAGAAAGCTTAAAATTTCAATTATAATCACCGCATATCAATTAGAATTATCATAACACAACATACATAATCCTTTACTATTAAAGGTTATTTCCCTATGATTTTTGGCCTCTAGTTCACTCCATGCACTATCCAACCTTTTCATCTGCTAAACCATCACTACATACTCAGCTATGCTTATTGTCATCTATAATTTAAAATAATCATGAAAAAGACATTTAATAGATGGTAGCTATGAGGTTTTACAATCAATACAAACGAGTTCCAGAAAAGGCAAAGGAAAGAAGAAGACAAAGGACGATGATCACAACAGACGAACTTATCACTATAACCAATTAACAAATCATCATAAACTCAAACCCATACAATAAGAAGCTAATCATGACGAAGGAAACAAGAATCTCTGAACATAAGTCACCAATCATAGTAACTTCTCTATAACAAGGATACAAAGTCAAAAATCACCAACATTTCTAAAAAATCCAAACCTCAACAGAATTCCCATTAAAAAAAAAACTTCACGAAAATTCAGACCACCTGAAGTAAGAACTGCGGGACAGAATCAGCCGATGAAGACGATATGTGGATCCCATCGCCTGCACCACGACATCCGAGAACGCCCCGGAATTGAACCCCTCCATCTGGATATGATCACAAAGCGCAGCAAGATTACAGTCCATAGCTCGCAGCTCCCCGCTGCTCCGATCGTTTTCCTGCGGCAGCGTCGGTGGCTGGTGGAGAGCCTGCGGCGGCGACGGGGAAGCCACCGGCGGCGACGCCATTGCCATCACGATGGTTCGGTGGCTACTTCACCGCAGCCGGCGATCGCGATAATGAACGGAATCGAGGGGAACAGGGGGCATTGGAGATGGAGATGGAGATGTGGTTTTAGGGTTAGAGATTCAATTTTTGGGGAAATTTTGGGGACTTGGGGATCGAGTTGGAGTACGGCGACCAGAGGAATGATAAAAGAGGATCTTCTAATTCGAAAGAAAAAACCTGGACTTCATCGGGAGGAGATGTTATTTGTGGTTTTACGAATACACCCTCAGAAGATGTCTTTTTTATTTTGTCGTCTTCTTGAAATAAAGTGCATGTTAAAGACTTATATTGAAAACTCATGGGGGTATTTCTGAAAATTCTATTATTGATTTAACTTAATTTTTCTTAATCTATGGCAGGACGTGCATTATCATAAGAAAAACATAAAATAGTTTTAGAAATTTAAAAAATATGCAAAATCGATAAAATGGTGATAAAGTAATACAATAGATTTTGCAATGTCGGATACTATACAACCAGATCACGGGATCGATGCAATCCAAACAAGCCCATATGAATTTGGAATGGTACAAAAAGCTGTCGACCACAACTAGATATTTGAGGGTTTTGCAATTCATGTGATTACAAAAGAGGATCAATTCCCCTGTCAAATTGAATTCAAATACTACTGGAAAAGAACAAACATAGAAACACTTTAAACCAATCTCATATTAGAAAACTTTCTTGAAGAAATTATGAGTTTTGATTTTACCTTTTGATATAAGATTTATGAGAAAAACGAGTTTAAAATTGAATTAAATAAATTTATATATCTAAGGACCTGAAACGAAAATTTGAAACTTTTATTTATAAATTCCAACTGATTCGTCTTGAGTCCTTACCACTCTTTGATAGAAAAAATTAAAGAGGAAGAAAAAAATTTCATAATAAAAAAAAATAAAAATGGCGACAAAAAGATGAAGAACAGAGATTTTTCTCTTCCTATTTTCAATCATGAATTCTTAATTCTCAATTTGTTCTATTTCATTCGATGACTTATATTTGTCATTTTGCAAATAGGTCCCTAAGTTCATTATAATTACAAATCAAATTTTTATAATTATAAATAAGGTCAAATATTTACAAAAAAAATTCAAACATCAAATAATTCAAATAAATCAATTTAAATCTGATTTTTAATCGGATTCAACCTCATAAAATTTATCCTCCTCCAACCAGGCAATCTTAATGTGAGACCAAATAATAGGTATACTGTAAAACATTCTGACCCATCACGGAACACTCAAATGAGTACACATATATAAAATTTAACTACTGTTTATACTGTCATTCATTGTCATACAAATATCCATCAGACAGCCAAACTTGAACTACTAACTACATTTCCAAACTATCTGACCCGAATTACACAATCAAACTTATTTTAAAAATAAATCAATAAACAGTCTATAAGGCCACAGGACCAACAACCCCCTACTTGGCCTATAGATATGTTTATTCATACATATATAGGTAGATGCATACTGAAAATAATTTTTGAAAAATTATTTTTCACATGGGATTCCAACTGTGCAATTTAGAGACAATGGACTATACCACTCTTTCTCAATAGTCCCCATAAATACCCAACCATGGATGGATGTATACCAATAATATACCAACCATTTTCATGTCAAAGCAAGTAAAGTACTACATCAGTTGAGCTAAATAATATCAAACATAAGCATAGACAATGTGCTCGTGGAATAAGGCATATAATAAAATATAACGATAGTGAGAATTTTCCTGTCTTTTTCACTGACGGTCTACTCGCTTCGTGCTTCTCTCAGAAACACATCACTTAGATGCACAAACTTTACCGAGGACATCCCATAAGTGCTAATGCATTTCATCTAAGTGAGAGATATAAAACGGATATGATGCTCAGTCATACCTTCATCTCAAGTATTTCAGGAATCACTTATACATGGTCACTAGGTCCTCATGTAGGTGGTCATCACCGACCTACCTAGTGACCCACAGTATTCCCAAGGACTTCATCTTCCAAACTAAAAGATTAAGAATAAAATACATCAATGGAATCAATTCATATGGGAAAAGCAATAGTTTACTAATAAACAAATTGTAAATTGATAAACATGCACGTAACAATCAAAACATGATATCATCTTTATAAACATGACATGCCCTTTAAATATTTTTACCGTCAGACTTTTAGTTATTGAGTCAACCAAATTATAAGCAAAGGAGATCTGTGAAATAATAATGTCCTTTTTCTGAACTTTTTCATGAACATAATGAAATTGCAGCTCAATATGCTTTACCTTGGAATGACATCTAGCATTCTTAGTGAGAGATATAGTTGTATCATTATCACATACTATCTATATTATTCTATCAATATAGTCAATCACCTGGAGGTCAGAAAAAAAATATTTCAACCACATAACATGTTTACTAGCTTCACAACAAGATATGTATTTTGCCTTTATAGTTGACAAAACAATAGTAGTTTGTTTCATACTACGCTATGAAATAACTCCCTCTGTCAAAGTAAACGCATATCTAGATGTAGACTTCAAACCAAGGTTTACCGTTTCGGTTTCGGTTTCGGTTTCGGGACCCAACAAAACCGATACGTTTCGGCCGTTTCGGTTTCAGTTTCGGCCGTTTCGGTTTCGGCCGAAAGATTTTTTAAAATTATTAATTGGGTGTTGACCAGAGTTTGACTATATTTTGACTGTATTTTGACTTCAAATTAAAAATATGATAAAATATTAAAAAAAATTTGGAAAAATTTGAAAAATTAGGAATGAATTTATACTTAATATTACCATAATATTAAATATTATTTTAGTTAATTAATATTAATTTTGATAGTTAGTCACTGATATTGTCTACTTTTAATATATATTAGTATATTAAAAAAACATATAAAAATAACATGAATATGATTAAAAGTTAAAATTAGCATAAGCACATTTAACTTTTCATTAAAATGTACTTCACACATACATAATTTTATAAATTTTAAGATAATACAACTAATCATCATAATCATCATCAGTTGAGTTTGGAACATCTGGGTGTGGAACTACAAATTCAGTACCTGGATGATCCGGACGAGCATTTGTAGACATATGAGCCAGAACAACTAGTTCTGCACGGTCTCGTGGCAGCGGTTCTGAAGTATAATCATATATCGAATGTCTAAAATGAAAATCATATTTTGACTAAAATTTAACTTTATTTCAATTATTTTTTAACTTCAAATTAAAAAATTATAATATGTTTAAAAATTTAAAAAAATAATGAATAATTACGTAAAAAATATTATGTACGTGAACAGTATCTGACAGAAATCGATACTGACGCCGAAATCAAATTGGCGATAGTGTTGGCCTCAGTGTAAGGCCGGCTTCATCTTGCGGAAGTACGGATCAGGTCGGTGAGGGCACGAGATAGGCGATAGAGTGCCGACAAACCAGCGAGTGCGTATGGCCCTTGGGCTCGGACACGAAACCAGCGCGAGTTCCTCTCCCTGCCCCCCGCCCCAGCCCCCTCCCCTCCCACCCCCCCCCCTCCCCCCGGCGGCGGCGCGACCCGCCCGCTCGCCCGCCCGCCGCCCGGACTCGAGCCCGACGAGCTCCCGCTCCCGCGCGCTCGTCAGCACGCATTCCCGCCCGCGCTCCGGTGAAGATGAACAGTAACTATGAACAGTAAACCCTAACCGAAACGAAAAATTGGGTTTCGGTTCGGGACCGGCCGAAACCGAAACGTTTCGGCCGAAACCGCAAACCATGCTTCAAACTATCCTCACATCCTTTCCAATCAGAGTCTATATATCTAAGAACATTTAATAGTTTATAACCATCAAATAAGAGCACATGATTGTGGGTTTTCTTCAAATAATAAAAAACCTTCTTAACTACTCTCCAATGAGTCATTCCTAGATTACTTTGATATCTGCCAAGAAGTCCCATAATAAAAGCAATATTTAGATGGGTACATATTATCAAATACATTAAACTGTCAACGGCTGAAGCATAGAAAATTTTTTGCATCTCCCATCTCTCAATTTCATTTTGAAGACATTACTAAAGATTAAGTTTATCACCTTTGACTATAGGTGAATCTCCAGTTTTACAATTATCCATACCATATTTTTGAAGAATTTTAACAATATATGTCTCCTGAGAAAGCCCAAGCAATTGACACTTTCTATTTCTGTATATATTAATACCTAAGACATATGAAGCATTGCCAAGATTCTTCATTTTAAAGACTATAAATAATATCTTTTTAGTTTCTCTAAGGAAATTTAGTTCATTATCGGCCAGTAAGATATCATCAATATATAATATCAATATCTGAACTTTATCCCCACTAACTTTCAAGTATATACAATTATCAGTTGTATTCTACCGAAAGCTAAATTTTGTTATTGCCTCATGAAATTTAATATACCACTATCAAGAGGTTTGTTTTAAACCATAAATAGATTTATGTAGTCTACAAACTTTTGTTCACATTTTCTAACAAATCCTTCTGGCTGAATCATATAAATTTCTTCTTCAAGAATTTCATTTAAAAATGTTGTTTTATCATCCATCTGAATGAGATCATAATCATAGTGTGCAACCAATGCCATAAAGATCCTCAATGAATTTTTTCTAGAGGCTGGAGAAAAAGTCTCATCATAATCGATTCCTTCTTGTGAGTGTATCCTTTAGCAACCAATTTTGCTTTATACTTGTCAATGTCGTCATTCGCTTTCAATTTAGTCTTATAGATCCATTTACAAAAAATTAATTTACAGTTCATAGGAGTTGAGACTAGAAACCAAACCTCATTCTTCTGCATTGAATCAATTTCTTCAATTATTGCATTCAACTAGAATTTTGCATTCTCACTACTTATGGCTTCTAAAAAATTCAATGGATCATTATTTTCTATGATTAATGACACAAGTATCTCATCTAAACTATTTAAGTTCTGAATATGCATATCTTTAGTTTCCTCTAAATATGTAACATAGTCATCTGATATAACTGATTTATGAATTCTTTTGGGTCTATCATTTGACCTGTCTAGCATAATCATCGGTGCTTCACCTTGTTCAGCTCTATCTAACTCATCCTCAGTTTCAATTCATTTCCTCTTACTTCCTGTGATAGATGTGCCCTGTTCAAGAAATTAGACATTTCTACTTTCAAATATAAAACCTTGAACATGATTGTATAACTTGTAATCTTTAGATCTTTCTGGAAAACCAATAAACTTACAGCTTAAACTCCAAGTTGTAGTTTTTGGCATACTAGGTTCAGCAATTCTAGCTTCTGCATCACAGCCCCAGATTCTAAGATGATTCATACTGGGTTTTCTGCCAAGTCATAACTCAAAAGGAGTTTCAAGAACATATTTGGATGGTACTCTATTTAAAATGTATGTAGCCATTTTTAGTGCTTCGCCCCATAAAGAGCCTGTTAATTCACTGAAAATTAACATACAACATATCATATCCATCAAAGTCTAGTTCCTCCTTTCTGCTACTCCATTTTGCTCTGGATTTCCTACAATGGTTGTATTGCAATGATTCCATGCTCCTGTAGAAAATAGCAAAAAAAAAAATGAAGTGTATTCACCTCCTCTGACCTGATAGCTTTAATCTTTCTGCCTAGCTAATTTTCAACTTCAGCTTTATACACCTTAAATATTTCAAATACATCCGACTTTTTGTGCAACAAATACACATATCCATATTGTGAGTAATCATCAATGAATGTCACAAAATATCTTTGGTCATTCCTTGTGACTATTCCATGCAGACCACAGACATCTGTATGGATTAGATCTAATAAATTATGAGATCTTAATGCCTTTGGAAATAATTCTCTTATCATCTTTCCTTTAATACAATCCACACAGATACCAAAATCATCAAAATTTATATTATGTAGAATTTCATCATGACATAGTCTCTCCAACCTGTCTTTACCAAGATGACCCAAATAATAGTGTTATAGATGAGAAGAATTCTTATTCAACTGCATATTCGGATCACAAGGGCATATATGTCTGGAATCAACATTATAACACTGTACTATAAAGTCAACTTTCAGTTTTACATGCAATTTATACAAACCATCAGATACAGTACCAATAGCAACAACAATGTCATACATTAGAGATACATAGTCTTTGCCAAAAGCAAAAAATAACTAGCTTCTGTAAGTCTGGAAACTAACAGTAAATTACGCTTGATAGTTGGTGCAAAAACTGTATTTGATAGTAAAATACTATGACCACCATGAAGAACCAAAGTGTATGTACCAACACTTACAACCTCAACTCGCACATTATTCCCCATGAAGACATACTTCTCCTGATCATATGAGTTCCTTAGGTCTAGGAATCTCTGCATAATAGTTAATATATGAACCGTTGATCCTGAGTCCACAATCCATGCATCAAGAGAAACATTAATATAATTTGACTCAAAACAAATCAAACATTCCGACTCATGTCCTTTAGAAAACATTGCCAAAATATGCTCTTGAATATTCCCATGCTCAACCAATTTTGTATTATGCAGTTTCCGAGTCAAAGACAATTTCTTCGCTTTAGACGACTTAACAAATCTGTCATGAATACTCGGAAACAATTCTTTGGCAAAATAAATATCTGGCAAACTGGCATGAACTGTTTCAAAAACTATTTTTCTTATTATTAGTTTTATTAACTTATCTGCTCTGTGCCATTTTTCAAATTGACTTGACTTAATAGGCGGTTTGGTAGTATCAAGAACAATGTTAAAATCTTGAAATACCAAATAAGCCTCTAGTTCACTTCTCCAAGTCAAGTAATTTGATCTATTCAATATCTTGATTTTGAAAAGTTGACTACTAGATTTCATGCTGCAAATTTTGCAATGGATAGCTCAAACACACAATAAATGTATTTCAATAATAAATAATCCGTGATTCCATTAATTCAAATAGAGATTATCATTGTAATATTATATTAACTCCTTTGGAAAACTAACACAAACCACGACATCTCATAAATCACAAGTAAAATTAAAATTGGGATTGAATTATGATATTGTACTACCTCTTTTGAGAGAATAATCTAAATCATGAGATTCTATCAATCACCAGTAAAATTAAAATTAGGATAAATTATGATCTTGTACTACCTCCTTTGGGAGAATAACACCACGAGATCCCACCAATAAAATCCATAATAATCACAATAAATAATAAAAAAATCACTTTGACTTTCTTTTATTGTCATAAATAAAATTTTAAAATATTATATATTTATTTCTTCTCTACACGAATTCAACATTTGGGTCAAATTAGTTAGAGTTGAAAATAAATACAGAATAATAATATTTATAAATAAAAATAACCTCAAAATCATTTGGGAAAATATTTGGTTATGTTAACTCATAAATATAATCACGAGTAAATAATAATGAAATTTTATTTTTTATTAATTCAAACAGTCATTAGCTTAATGTTAATCAAGATTAATTAATCTTGATTAACATAAGTTCAGCATGAACCAAACCGAGATTGGAATCCAAATTGCAATTCCATACGATTCATTTCAAATTGAATTGCAATTTTACATTAAACCCCTTCCAAATTTTTAATTTACAAAAATTTCAAAAAATTCAAAAGATTGTTGAAAAATCACCATAAATCAAAATTTTGGAAACCAATCTCGAATTTTCCTCCACTAATTATAAATACTAATTGACTATTCAATACCATTTTCAATCAAAACCCAAGATAAAAACTCGATTTTCGTAAATTGAGTTTCGAGAAATTCAACTAAAAATAATTATAATTCAATTTCTCGCAGACCAACCATCAAAAGATGGCTCTGATACCAATTGTGAGCTTTGATTTTACCTTTTGATGTAAGATTCACGAAAAAAACAAGTTTAAAACTAAATTAAATAAATTTACATATCTCAGGACCTGAAACAAAAATATGAAATTTTTATCCACAAATCCTAATTGATCCACTTTAAGTCTTTACCACTCTTTGATAAGAAAAATTTGAAGAGGAGAAAAAAATTCAAAATAAAAAAAAGAGCTTCGAAACGGCGACAGAACGATGAACAACAAAGATTTTTTTCTCTCTGCTTTCAATCACGAATTCTCAATTCTCAATTCGTTCACTGACTTATATTTGTCATTTTGCAAATAGGTCTCCTAAGTTTATTATAATTATAAATCAAAATTTTGTAATTATAAATAATGCCAAATATTTACAAAAAAATTTAAAGCTCAAATAATTCAAATAAATCAATTTAAATCTGATTTTCAATTGGATTCAACCTGATAAAATTTATCTTCCTCCAACCAAACAACCTCAAGGTGATACCAGATGCTAGGTATACTGTAAAACGTTTCGATCGATCACGGAACATACAAATGAACATACACATATAAAATTTAGCTTCGTTTATACTATTATCCATTGTCATATAAATATCTATCAGATAGTCAAACTTGAACCACTCACTATATTTCCAAACTTCCTAATCCGAATTGCACAATCAACTTATTTTAAAAATAAATTAATAAACAGTGTATAAGACCACAAGTCCAATAGAAATGACATAGAATGTGTCCAAAATTCAACCTATTTGATCTCCATGGGCTTCTCATGCCCTGGAAGTGAATCTCCACCATCTTTCATCGCTCATACACCTGCTGCAAATCTTCATGTGGATCTTTATCACCATCAAAATCCCAATCAGAAAGTGTCGATATAGAAGAAACATACTCTTCTGAAGAAGGTGTCCTTGATACTGTTTCATGTCCAACTTGCTGGCCATCAAGTACAATATAGAAGACATGCTCGATCTTGGACCAATCTTCACCGCCTTGCTTGCACCTCTGTTTCAGGTAGCGGCATCCATTGATGTCCAATATAAGCAGGGATGCAGGCAGACCGTTATCTGGTATGGACTGGATTTTACGGCATTCATATATGTAGAGTTCTTCCAGAGAGGGGATGCTTCCAAGCTCACGAGGCAGGGACAGGAGGCTGTGGCATTCGTGAATGTGCAGTCGTTTGAGGGAGGCAAGGCAATGCAGGCCCTCCTCAAACTCCTCAGAGAATGATACTAAATCATTGCACTTCAAGATCTGGAGCTCTTGCAGAGATGAAAGTCTTTGCAGTAGCTCACTAGTTAGCATCTCCAGTGAGCTTTCCTCGATCTCTAGATATTCAAGAAGCAGTGGAGCCTTAAACATGGGTGATGAGGATGCGGTGAGCCTTTGACAGCCTGAAATCTTCAAGCGTTTAAGTGAAACAAGTGATTGCAATCCAAGAGACAACAACCATTCACAGTCCACAATCTCTACTTCCACAATTGCTGTCAAATTTTGCAGTAACTCTGCAGGGAGTGATGTGAGTGGCGGGTATGTGGGAGGCTGATCCACTTCAACCGCTGGCATGCCTTTGATCAACATATAAGAGAGCAAATGAAGTCTTTCTAAACACACAAAGAATGAGTCATTGATGAGAGAATCACATCTGATTATTTTAAGCTCAATTAGTGATGCAGGGAGAGCAAAGCCATTCTCTGGTAGGTATCTGAGTTTTGGGCAATTTTCTATACATAAGGACCTCAATGACACAAGGGCCGAAAATCCATGTTCTGGCAAATAAACAAGCTCATTGCAGTCCTGGATAGTAAGACTCTGAAGAGCTTGTAATTGGGGTTGGGTTTGGTGTTGCAGCAGTCCAGCTTGAAGGGTTGCTAGTCTGTGACAAATAGATATAGTCACTGATGAGAGTGATGAATATGATACCGAGATTTCTCTTTGCTGCAGTCTAGGTAGTGCAATTAGCCCTACCATATGCAGCCTAAAATATTCTAGTGTAGGAGGAAGGGGGATGAATTCTCTCAAACTAGTGCATATGCTTATGTTGAGCACACGAAGGCAAGGAAATAGTTGATCGAATCCGAGTCCCTTATTATGTGTCTTCTCTATTGAACCATTGTCACGACCAATTTGCTGTAACTTGAGCAGTCCATCTATCCTGAGTGACTCTAGTTTCTGGAGCTGCCCAATTAGTGCAAGGTCCCAATTTCTGCAATCAAGTATTGTTAAAGTTTGTAGATCTGAAAGTGATCCATCTTTTAACCAAGTTGGAATATTCGCTCCAAAATGATTGCAAATAACCAGCTCTTTCAGGTTTGGATGTGGCCTGAGACCCTGAACCACTGCATCATCCATTTCTCTAGGTCTGCCATCCCAGGTATAATCCCATGTCCACTGAAATACCAGCTTTTGCAGGTATTCTTTTTCATTCAGCTTGGCTTCTGTGGCTTCTTCCTCACTGTGCACATTCTCTAGCTGAGAAACAAGAAGCTCCCCATGGAGCTGTGCCATGTCCTTGAGCTCTTCTATCTTGTGCCCTTCTTTACTGAACACAACAAACTCGTCTAGTTCCTGCAATGATTTTAGCTTCCCAATCTGATAAATCCTAGCAATTTGAAAGCGATTTCCAGACAGATGTCGCAAGTTGATCAAATTTGACATGGCCTGAGGTAAATTCTGCAGTGAAACAGCAAATGCACTAAGCTTCAGAGTTTGTAAACCATGCAAGCTACACAGCTCATCTGGCACCATTCCAATAGAGGTATCAGAGAGATCCAGGTACCTTAGTTGTTTCAAGTTGCTAATAGAGTTCGGCAGGTGTTTTAAACCTTTGTCACTCAAACATAGTATTCGGATGAACTTCAACTTCATGAACAGTGTATGATAATCGAAACTTGAACCAACCGTTCTATAGAAAAGAAGTGTTCGTAAGCTATCTAGCATCTCCAAAGACAGAATCTGATTGAATGACAAGTTGTCAGTCTGAAGTGATAGATGACGCACCTTTACATTCTTCCTCATATTATCATGCGCATGTTTCGTGACCTTGGTGTATTGATCAGTCCCAGCAAAGCAAAGTGATTCATCAAGAGAAACAGATGCTGCCAAGTTCTGAACCAAGCTGTGAATTATATACATGTCTTCCGAGTTTTGAAAGAAGGATCTTTGCAACAGATAATCAAAATATTTGCTTCCCACATCTTCCATCCGAATGCTTTCACAAGATTGAATCAAGTACTCAGCCATCCACATTTGGATCAGCCTATCCTTCTCAAACTTATAACCATTAGGAAACACAGAACAGTAGGAGAAGCATTGTTTGATGTTCGCTGGTAAGTGCTGATAACTTAACATCAAAGCAGGAGGGACACCATATTCAGTTAATCTTGTATTCCAAACATCAGCATCCAAAATCATCTTCCAGTCGTCTAGCTCCAGATTCTTGCACAAGAGACACCCAACCATTCTTGCAGCCAATGGTGACCCCTCCAACTTTGCCACTATCTTCTTTCCCACAGCTTCCAAGTCTTTGATTTCACTGGGTGAAGCCCGATCAAGAAATGAGTACTTGCAGAACAATGGCCAGCAATCTCCCTCAGATATGCGATCGAGATAGTATGAGGACAACGGCATACCCATCATACCTGCAATATCCTCTTCCTGAGTTGTGATCACAACCTTGCTTCCGCCTTCTCCAATCATCAAGTGCCCATACAGCGTGTCCCATTCAACTCTTCCACTCTGAACATCATCAAGAACAAGCAAGAAGCGATTCTCTACTAATTTTCCTTCCAACGAATCAAGAACTCCATCCATCTCTAAGTCCTCTCTCAAAGGATATCCACTTGCAGATTCCACTATCGATCTCAACAGCCTATTCATATCATGGATTTGCGACATGCTGACCCACATTTTCAGGTCAAAATGTTCTGCCACTATGGGATCCTCGAAGACATGCTGTGCAAGCATCGTTTTCCCAACTCCTCCTCTACCAACAATTGCTACGCAAGAGACTTTCCCCTGATTAGATTGTTCAGAAGTCAATTGTTGGATAAATTTTTCTCTATCATCGTCCCTAAAAACATTTGCGATTCTTCTGGCACAACACCTGTGGTTTCAATACTGCGATGATTCCTAGAGAGCAAGTGGACATTGCGAGGTTGCTTCCTCGCTAGCTTCTCTACTCGTTTCCGAATTGCTTCAATTGACGATGGAGGTGGACTAGAGGAAGCGCAAGTTAGGAATAAACAGCCATGCGGAACCATGCTCTCCATGTCAAAAACCTCAGCTTCTCCGTCTCTGCGAAGCAAATGATCGAGAAGGTTATCGACATCATAAACAGCCTGCTTGAAATCCCGCAGCCACACCCGGAGAGCCCTGATCTCCCACAGCTTCTCCTCCGCGGCCATGAGCGCAGGCAGCTGGATTGCCAGCAAGGCCCCAAGCAACCTCCCCAGCTCCTCAAGGACGACAAAACGGAGCTCGCCAGCGGCAGAAGCAGCCTGTATCCGATTGCAGAGCCTCCGGACGGAGCCTGAGGCCCCTGCATCTTCCGCCATAACCGTAGCTTGCGCCGCCGGACAAGAACAAGAGAAAACGAAGAAGGTGGTTGACTAAGCAAACAGCTTCAGCAGTGTTAGGTTTCACGCTCTCATAAGCTGCTGAAAGAAGCTGAGAGGGCGGTGGGCCCGCTAAACCCACCGGGAAATCAACTAGGGCTCGTTTGGAAGCGGGTCAGGGTTAGGTTCGCCTCACCTTGATCAGGCTATTTTTTAAATATTAAAAATTTAATCATATTAATATTATTTAATTTAATTTAATTATAAATAAAAAATGACTAAAATGCCCTCGTCTCGTCTACAGGCGAGCTCTCCGCGCGAGTTCGCCGCCCGATCTAGCCCGGCGAGCTCCTCGCGCGAGCTCGCCGCCTGAGCTACCCAGTGGCTCTCCGGTACGCCGGACCTCGTCGGAGAAGACAAAGTTGACAGCGGCAACGAGGATAGCTACTGAGGGCAAATTTGTCCGGAAAAATTTAAAACACCCGCTAGCCATATCAATAACCAAATAAGATTTACTTAACCGTATTATCGTTTTATATTTTATCCCTTTCTTTGATCTTGACCCGAAACCAAACGGGTCTCTAGCGGTCTGAAACTGGATAAAACCGCAACCGGCTCGGTCCTCCGCCCCGGTAGGTACATCAATTCGGTCAACTTCGGATACTCCCATTAACTATTACAAAATTCTTTTTATGGCAAAATTCTTTTTATCACTCGACACATGAGCAAAAAGGGTTTAAAAAAATAAAATTCTGTATTTAAAGATTTTAATAATAAGTTTATTTTATGAAATATATAATTTTAAAATTTTAAACTTTTGTATTTATTTTATGAGATTTGTAAATTCTAAAAAAATAATTTTTATATTTTATTTAACTATAAAATTTAATATGTAATATTATATGTTGAATTTTAAAGTCTAGGATTTAAAAGTTTTAGAATGTTAAAGTTTTGTATAACAAATACTGAATTTTATAGTCCTCATAAATTAAAAATTCAAAAACTTTTAAATTCTATAAAACAAACAAGTCTGCGATATTTGCGTATAATTTTTTAAAAATATTAAAAATATTTCTTATTCTTTATCAGTTAAAAAATTATATATAAATCCTTGTTAAATTTTATATGAAATTCCAAGTAAATTTTAATCTTAGATCAGAATTTGCAACGAGTCCTTTGTTTTATCTATACCTCTAGCATCACCGATTTGGGTTTCAAGATAGAGATTCGCTGTTCCATGAAATACAAATCCAATAAGCCCTTGAGGTACAAAAATTGCTCAAAAATAAATAGAAAATAGTGATGGATCTTAAAGAAGAAGGGACACTTAATTATCGGATCATGGAGCTCAACGGAAAAGGGAATATTCTATTAAAAGCAATAGTAAATACAAACCCTCCAATTTTTATATAATTTAATTGATCATAGTTTCACATTCTGATTGTTGGAAACAATCAACTATAATCATAATTTAACATAAAAATATTTTAGTTAATAGTTAATAATCAGAAATTAGAGTATTTTGAATATTACACATATTTTTTTATAGTGCGGGATACAATATTTTAAAATATTTTTCGTTGCATCCAAAAAATACAATTGGATGAGGTATTTACGGCTTCATGGACAACTTGAGGACATATATGCAATATTTCAGTTTAGAATAAATTACATGCAATTTTTGGAAATTTACGAAAAATTATATACAATTACTTTTTTTAATATTCCTTTAAAATGACCAATATTATTCATTGATCTAGAAAAAAAAAAATACGTAAATAGGATTTAAGAGTAATTTGCCCAAAACATTTATTATCTTTGGTTTTGGTTTTCAATATGAGAAATACCAAATTGTAAATGGAAGTTTTATCCCCTGCAGGCCCTCAGGGATTATAACGTAGCGACAGCCCGGATGGCTGCAAGAGCTGACCAGAAGACATGTTGGCCTTTAGCTCTGTAATCACAAGCGAATTCCATTTTGTTGATGCGTTGCAAGGGAGACAAATGGAGGCGCCGGAGGTGGATGCTAATGGCTTCCAAATGGCATTTATTTATATAGAGTTTTCTAGCAAAACAAAGTCAACATTTTCAAATGCTAATCCTACTAAATGCCATAATCACATTCCAGGTCTTTGTTTATTTGGTAATGAACAGGCATTAGAGGAGCCGAAAGAGTGTCGAAGCGGAATAATATAATGGGTCGGACACCAAATCATCCCAAAAATTTAACCTCATGAGATATGAGTTTTTTTCCACTATATATATTGGACCCTATATATCCAATATCCAATGTAAAATTAATTTATCACACCTGACATTATAACAAATAGGCTATTAAACAACTTTTCAATTGCAGTTCAAGCACTTGACAGGGCGATTTAGTTTTAAGAGAATGTGGCTAGCAAGTCAATGTAATGTATTTAGGAATTACTAAGGATTTTGCAACCAACAGCGATGGCAATTCTCGTCACACAGTTGCAACTCTATAATGATCAAGACCGAATTGCCTGTCTTAACTCCATTACCAACCTTGTGCTAATGATCCAATAACTCTGCCTCAGGAGCTGATACTCTTCGGAAGTATTTATGATAATCCTGCTCCCAATGTCATCCCTCAACTCACCTCTAGCTTAGTATCTTCTTCCATCATTCAATTGGCTAACTGCTGGATCCACATCAACAAATTTTCAAAATAGAACTACAATACCATTGGATAATGGTTGCGTTTATAAAATGTGGACATTGCACTGACGCCGTTTTATTGAGATGCTTTAGAGTTTTGTCTTACAAATGATATGACGCTTATAAAGCGCCAATAAAACCCATTTACTGTATTTTTTTTTTTTATAGCATTTGAAATACATTGGCAAATGTAGTGTTATCGGTATTTTTTTGAAAAGTACCACCAATATTATAATTGGAGCATTTACAAATGAGCACGCCTGTAACATATAGATACTCAACATTAGGCATTGCTTATAATGTTATTCATTGCACTTGTAGAAGTGCCACTAACAAGATTATTGGCAATACTTATGCGTAAAATGCCACCAATAGACCTTAATTTTTGCCTATAATTTTTGACAAAGTGTTGGTGAAGAAATTTTTTTAAAATAAATTACATATTTCCGTCAGCATTTCAAAAGCAACAACAAAGGTATACATGCTTGTATATTGACATTTCTTTCAGTAGAAAACAATAGGTAAAATTAGTAATAAAATTTCTATATTTATAAAATCCAAAAATTTACAATAATCCCTTTTCAGCAATCACAAAATAATAATAAATTTTGAATAATAATAATTAAATCGACAATTAATAATAAAATTATGAGTTAATATCCAAATCAAGTACACTATTCAAAAAAAAAAAAAAATCATCCTCATTGATCATTGCCGAATAGCTCACTCATCTTGGAGTTCATTTCTCTTATGCTGGCAAAGCTTTTATATACTTTTTTTGAGTTATGCTACTATTCTGAGTATGTCAACTCATCTTATACCTTTTAGTATGAAATATAAAATCATTTATAACATATTGTGTAAATATTCTCACTTATTTAGTAGACCCAATAGCTAGGAGCAAGAATTCTTTAGGTATATGTATAGTCTTGCCCTTCTTTCCATAGCAGAAACTTATAATCACGATAATCAAATTGTTAGTTAGTCAGATCATATCCTATATCAAGAATTCAATTAGTGTATTTCATATGTACTTACATGATCTCTAAACTACTTGACAAATGCGTTATTATGAATTTTCTCACATTTAAATTTTTCGTTCTATCGTTGTTTGTCCACTTTTATTGTCCTAAGATATTTCTTACATGACAGGTATGTGCTCCTTGTTTATTAATAATTACTTTTGCTAAACTATATCACACTCATTTAATCTTATCATTTGATAAATACATCAACAATTTCCAAATTAAAAAAAATATCAATGTGTTTGCACCCATTTAACCGAACCAAAATATTAAACATCTTCTAATGTTCTAATTGGTCAACCATCTTTAACTTCACTAACCTCTCCATGATTTTGAGATGGTAGATGGAATTTTGAGTAGAGGTCATTCAAATACATTATATAAAATATCATGCATTCTTCTTACCATTTTGTTATGGAACCCCTAGGATAAGTTGAATTTTACACATAGTCTTTTAACTTTGACATATATCTATGTCAAAACTAAAAGCCTAACTAGATAACCTAAGAGAGGGTGAATTAGGTTTTACAAAAAATATTAACTTTTTAGCAAATTAAAAATAAATTTAAATCACAAATAATCACAATAATAGAAAAGTGCAAAATATAAATAGAGAGGTAGAGAAGTGTAAGCTGATATATGTGATTTAATGACTAATTGTACCTACTCCACAGCTTTTGCCTCAATCTTGATAATTTCAATTGCTCTATTAGTGATATCACTAATAGAGGTGAAATTAAGTCTTTACAAACTTTTATTTTAACTGAGTAAGTGTCACTATACATTGAAACTAACACTTTTCTAACACCTATAAGAGTACTCAACTCTCTTTTAACAATTTAAAAGAGTTATAAGAATATAGAATGATAAAAATAAAGAAGAAAATTTTCACCACAAGAGTTTCTCAAATATTGACATATAAAAGCAATGATTATATGCAAGTTAAAGTCTATTTGAGTCTTTGTTGAGGCTAGATAGTTTGAGAAACTTGAATTTTGCTCTAAAGATATTGAAAGTTTATTTTTACCTTGAACAAAGAAATCTCAAACCCATATAAAACCATTGGGGACAAAACTAACCATAAATGACTATTTTTTTTATCTTGTTCAGATGTTTGATCTTTCATGTTCATACACGCATCTAAACCACTCTAATGGTCGAAAGAATATAGCCGTTTAGATATGATGTCACAAGTTTAGACACATGGCCTACAAGTTTGGACTTTCGAACTCTCTACTTTGGACGGTTGAAGTAAAAGACAAATAGCTGAAACTCTAAAAACAAAGAGTGAAATTCTATGTCTAAGAACTTTAGTCATCCAAACTAGAAGGTTCAAACATTTGAAATTGTCAATAACATTCAATGGTTTTCTGATACGTTTGAACGTCTGAACCATGAGGTTCAAGTGTCTGAAACTTACAGAAAATCTACACTCGGTTATTTGTAACTTCATCCCATTTTAAGACCAACTCAAAACTTATCTTACATGAATGATAAGTTGATAAAGGCATTCCAAGTTAAGTTAGAGTATCAATTAAAAGCTTAAATAAAATAACAATTAAATTCTCGAGTCAGCAAAAATGAAAAGCTAAATCTATAAGTTTGGGATTGATCTTTCACTTTAAGCATCTTTGAGCTTCCATATTTATCTACATGCTTCATGTTCAAATTATCATTTTTTTTATTTTCGAATCATTATTTTCATGATCCAACAAGATTTATCTTGAGATTTAACTCTTCTTAAGTTTGGATGATCATCGATAATACTAAACCTTATCATAATTAGACAAACTTGTTAAGCTCTAATTTGATGATTATCAACACCCAAAAGGTAACAAAAACACTCCCATTAATATGATTATATGCTAGAAAGAACAAATCACATAATGATGCCAATATAATTGATATCAAATTTAGTTCACCTCTCACATTGATCAATTCGCTCAACAATTGTTGCTTTTTCAGCCAAATGTATAAATAAATGTTTTATAATATCGAAGAAGGAAGGACAGAATATCTATTTTATTTAGCAAGGTGTCATGACAAGTCTAAAATACAAAGCTTCGAACTCACATGGCCAAGCCACTTTAATGTACAACTATTTGAAGATACTACTTATTTCAATAAGAGCTTTAACTATATTCTTGGGCAAACATCTCCTCGCTACAAATGGAAGTAATTGTTTTATTAATATATGACAATCATGACTCTTCAAATCAAAGATAATCTGATCATTTGTATTTTGCATCTAAAAATATTTGAGGCATAACTAAAGAAACTTTCATACTTTTCAAATATTTAGAAAAATATCACTCTCCTGTTTGCTCATTATAAATGCAATGGGAGGCAAATATGATCTTGTGTCTGTATGTTATGGGTGAAGTGATTTGCTAATACCAATGTCCATAATATTTTTATATAACTTTAGGTTGTCCTTTAACTTGTTAGGAGTATCCAGCAGCGTCCATAACAAATTCTCTAGGAAATTTCTCTCAATATGCATAATATCTAGGTTGTGGTGAATATGAAGTGTGGTCCAATACAATAGATCAAAAAACATGCTCCTTTTCCTCCAGTTATTTCACACATTTAAGGTAGCATCTATCAACCTTTTGGTTCTTTTCCTCTTCTTAGATAACAAACCTTGATCATTTTATAGAGACAACTTTTTCTAATGTTATCCCCATCTTCATCATCAACTGCAACATTCTCATGATCCAACCTTCTACAATATCATGATTTTTCTCCATAAAATGTTTAATTAGTGTATGACGCATTCCAACCACACACTATTGCATATTTAAGCACTTCTTTTCTACTTTGATCATGTGTATTCATATAAGTTATTCATGGACATCGTATATTTATATCTGACCTTTTATTTATATAATTTACTTAAGAAATGCATTCACTTCCTTAATATATCTCTGACTAATTCATCTTTTATTTTGATCTAACTTTGGTCCATAAAATAATATAATTGACCAACTCTTGCATCTTGTGTTAAAACTCATGAATATCATACCTTAGAGAGTTAGGCGAACAAGTAATAATTGAAATATGAGGCTTAGGGAGGGAATAATTGCGTTAAGAGAGCTAGGTAACTTATCCCTATATCAAATACCCATGTCCTCCCATACCCTACCTATATCCCCCACATGTCATTCTATACGCTACTCATATCCCCCCACATGTTCTCTAGTACTCTACCTGTATCCTCTCCATGTTTTCACCATTTTCTCCTCGTGATCTCTCTATGTCTCCACCTTCACTTTTTCGTATCCTCCTCATACCCTCCTCTTATTCTCTCAGTGTTTTTACATTCTCTTTATCGTGCCCTCCCTATGTCAAGTACCCAAGTCCTCCCATACCCTATCTACATCTCCCAGTGTCCTCCTTTAGTTTACTTGTATCCCCGCGTGTTCTCGAATGCCTTAACCATATCTCCTTGTGTCTTTTTTTGTGTTAAGTACCCGTATCCTTCTCTACTCTACTTGTATCCCGACATGTCCTCCTGTATCCTACTTGTATCCCCAATGTGTTCTCCTATACCTTACTTGTATTCTACTCATGTCCTCTATGTATTCTTCCCACATCCTTTTTATATCCTTCACATATTCTTCTTATATTCTTCTCATATTCTACCTATGTTCTCTCTATATTTTACTAGTATTTTTCCTTGTCTTTCCCTTCTACTGTTTGTATTTGTTTTATATCCTATTTATATTCTTCCTGTTCTCTATTTGTGTTCTTTCCATCTTCTTAGAGGAACTATTAGAACTCAATGTGATGGTAGCATCTTTAGCTAAAATGGAGAGACCCAAATTGGGCCAACTTGTTGATCCCATACATATTAAAAGTCATGGACCTGTATAATTTGAAAATCCATCAAAATTAGCTTAATCGATTTGTATTTCACAAACATACGTGATGTTACAAAAGTTTGATTGTTACCTAGTATGTTTTCCATCCTATAACTCAATTAACAATTTTAACTACTCTATTTTCTATAATTTGTCTTTTTTTATTTATTTGCTTATGTGCCCCAAACAATATTTATGAGCATCTTTAGGGTTCATATGCATTTGGTGCAATTACCAAGTTTGCAAGGTACAAATGCGATTCCAATATTTATAGTCATATACACACAAAGAAAACACTTATTTAGGTTTTATTAAGCTTGAGTTTGGATATGTCAAATTGAAAATTGATATCAATGTTCCTACCTCTGAACAAATGCCATACTAGTGCAAGAGTCCTAGTTGTATTGGATGCTCATCTTGATGGAATCATATACAAGAAACTGGTGTCAGATTATGTGGATTTGGTCAGGACAATTTATGAAAGTTAGTATCATGCTCTAGTCACAATCAGCTGCAAACTCGAATAATATGGGACTAAACTAAACTTGTTGTATTGCCAGATGATTTTGGTGAGATTGTGGCTAATGTCAACTACTTCAATTTCAGTAACTTGGCTCCTCAAGACAGGATTTTCATTTGATAGGCCCAGGAACACGAAGCATCTATTCTTTTCAACAACTTTCAAATCCAAATCCAGATCCTCTATATTGAGGAGTCGAGTCCAAATATTTATTTTTGCTGAATGATGCATTTCTCTATTGTAGTAATAGCTTGACAAGCATATGTTGGCAAATGTGTAGCACTTAATCTTATTGTTGTCTTGATAGCAATGTAAATCATACGCATCCATTTTCATTGTGTGTATATTGTCGGTAGCACATACATTTCTTGCAAATTTTGGTACTTGTCACTATTGTCATAGTGTAAACTAGTTGCGCGAAATTGGTCCCAACTTAAACTTAGCTACACCTCCAAATTATTGACTCCAAGCTCAAGCAGCTCAAGGTCGAGCTGAGAGAAGCTCAATTTAAATTTAAAAATTTTAAATTAATTTTGATAATTATTTTTCATTACTTTTATATTAAATTATTTTTTAATAAATTAATATTAAAATAATAAATTAATATGATAATATTTAAATATAAAAACTATATCAGATATAATATCATAATTAGATAATTGATATGTTATATGTTATGGAATATTTTTTGAAATAATATTTTTTATTTTAAAAAATAAATGAGCCTTCAAATCAAAATCAAGCAAGCAAAATTCAGTTCAAACGCGAACTCATTTCATAAATGAACCAAGTTTTTGAATTCAAGCTTAATTTATTAGAAATTATATCAAGTCGAATTTAAACTACACTCCAGTTACTTGCGGATTACGAGTCAAATTGAGAAGAGACTGTAAACAATTTTTATGGGATATGCATATAATTTTAGGACTTTTATAGGGTTATGCATGCAATTTTCTCTTTACAGAGGTGTTCAAGCCAAAAATACCTATCAGGTTTTCTATGTGATTACCCAACTTGAAGGGGGTAATATGTAATTGTCCAATCGGTCATTGGACTCCGCAATGATCTATCTGGTCCTTTGCAATCCACTCTTCGACTGCTGACTTTTGTGGGCCCCACTCACCTCCAATTATTATTACTAATATGGGAGCCAAGTTATTTAATAAAATTATAACTATTATTAAAATTATTAAATAAAAATTACTAATATTCTATTATTATAAAAATAATCATTTTCTCTATTTTATTAAAAAATTTTAAAGAATAAAATTTTCATTCTTAATCAATTCATAGAGGTATTATAGAAAACACACATAATATTATAATAATTATCTATTATAATATTAATAAATTTTTTTATAACTTTTAATGAATTTCAAACAACTCATTATATAATCAACCAAACTAATTTAATTACATTAAAAGTTCCTAAACAATATCAACAATACATGAAAGAGTTCAAAAAATTTTGCTTTGCTTTTTATAACAGTGAAAATATATATTAAAATAGCTTTACTAAGTATATGCTCATGTTATTGATTATTTACTTCATTTCAAGAGACAATTTCTCCTTTTTCTTAAATTTTACTACTCTAAGATAGTCAAAAAAAAAAACCAAAAGGTACTATACTTTAGTAAAATATCCAAAAGTAATAATATTTATATTAATAAAATTCCATCAATTATAAAACATATGCAACGTGTGTAATTTTAAATTATAATTCAATAAAAATAAACTATGATATCTACACTATCATATTATTTTTCTTCTCAACTAATAATAAAACTAATTGAATAAAAAAAATTTGTTTTAAAGTAGTCTCAAAGCGAAAATCTTCATATAAAATATAGTTTTGACTCACATTAAAATAAAAAATAAAAAAAAATCAAAGATAAATGTTTACATCTAAGAAAAGAAAGCTAAAATTCACCTTAAAAATTAGACTCATAGTCAAGAGACAATAAAAAAAAATAGTGACTTTATTGTTATCCTAACACAAAAAATACAAAATATATATTTCAAGGAAAGCAAAGAAAATAAAAGAAAAGGACTTATTACCTGAAAAACAACATGGAGAATAGGAACAAAAGATATAAATTTTATACTTAAAAATTGGAGTTGTATACCTTCAATAACGTCATTTGGTGTACTATTCAACATAATAAGTGTCGTCTCAAACTCCTTTACCAAAAGCTCCACCTCAATGTTCAAAAACAACCTAAAAACTAAATTAAAATATCGACACTTAACAGCTGGCAAAACCAAATATAGATCTAAACTTCCACTTCGACAAGCTCTCACATTGAGGAAATTCAAAACAATGCAAGCTACCACATGGAGTGGAGCTCCCAACAAGGCATCAACGATGATGAGAAAGACTATGGTGCAATTCCAAAGCTTGGTGCAACAAAAGTATAATATGTCAACAAAAAAAAAACAATACAATACTAAATGTCTTCTGATATCAATATACACCAAATGCATAAATATCCTCATCTTTAACATCAAGTTCCTCAAGTGCTTCAATTCCAAAGACATAGGTAGTATTTTCCTATTAAAGATTTGTTCATTCATTAATTTTGAGTCCAACTATCAAGACTAAAATCAAACAAAGAATGGGAAGGGGTAAATACTTCAAACTTGCAAATGACTCACGTATACTACTGTTGAGTTTTAGGTGTCTTCAACTTGAATTAGAATTTGAGTTAAAGTAGGAATCCAAAGTTGGATTTAGATTTATGTTTGATTTGTAATATTAGAAATTATAATTAGAGTAAAACTCAAACTCAATAAGAGTCTATATAAAACTCAGACTCAATAAGAGTCTATAAATATACATAGGGTTTATGTATGACGTAGTATTGAGGTTGAACTAGAGAGAAATAGAGAGAGAGGAGAATAGAGAAAATAGAGAGAAGAAAAAGAGAGACAGTGTCGACTCTCGTGTGTAGATCTTTCTAGTGCTTCTTGGTGGTCTCTTATAGTGATTTCTCGTGGTGTTCTCTTGGAGATTCTCTCTGAAGGTAGAAGCATTGCCGAGACTTGGAGAAAGAGTTTAGTTGAGTAAAAAAGAGTGAAGTCTTTCTTATAAACTCTTGTAAAAGCTTTTTCTTCTGATAGTGGATCTCTCGCTGTCTTATCTTATTATTTTCTTTTATCTTATATTACTTCTCGTTTCTTGTGTTATTTGATAATAAATTATTCGTGAACCTTCCGCTGTAAATCCTAACAATTGGTATCAGAGCTTAGGAGCAAACAACCAAGATGACAAAGTCCTTATTCGAGGTGGAGAAGTTTGACGACAAAATAAATTTTACCTTATGGTAAAAGAAGATGAAAGCGGTTCTTACTTTTCAAGTTCTGCAAAAAATGTTAGAGGGAAGAAAAAAGAGGCCGGCGAAGATAAGCGATGAAGACTGGGAAGAGATAAATCAAAAGGCATTAAATTTAATTATTCTAAGTCTAACTGATGATGTTTTGTACAATGTCATTGACGAAGAGGCGACGATGGACATCTGGATAAAACTCGAGAAGTTGTACATGTCAAAAAGCCTCACGAACAAGTTCTATCTAAAACAACAGTTGTACAGATTGCATATGAGCGAAAGTACAACTATATTACATCACCTGAATACTTTCAATAAGATTATTAATGATTTGTTGAAAGTTGATGTGAAGTTTGAAGAGGATGATAAGGCGCTGATTCTCCTGATGTCTCTTCCTACTTTGTATGATCATATTGTGACCACAATTCTTTATGGTAAAGAAACTCTCAAGATAGAAGATGTGACAACTAGTCTTGTTTCTAATGAGAAAAGGAGAAACTCCAACATTAATTTGAAATTTGGTGAAGGATTGGTGACTCATGAAAAAGAAAGATTAAGAGAACATGGAGAAGGCAAGCAACGGTCCAAATCAAAATTGAAGACGAAAGTATAATGCTATTCATGAAAGAAATATGGCCACATTAGACGATATTGTCCTGAACGTGGAAAGATAGAGTCTTTCAATATGATAATGATAATAGCGGATGATACTTCTGAGAATAGTGCGAATGGAAACGTTCTTACAGTATCCGCAAAAATTGATACTTCTGGTAAGTGGATTTTACATTTCGGTAGTTTTTATCATATTTGCTCCAAGAAGGATTGGTTTATTTCTTATGAAGAGAATAAGAAGAAAAGTACTATTTGGTTGGGCGATAATTCAGCCTGTGAAATTGCCGGTGTGGGAATAGTCAAAATCCAAATGTTTGATGGAGCGATTCGTACTTTTACTAGAGTGAGGCATGTTTCCAAGATGCGAAGGAATCTAATTTCACTTGGTGTACTGGACTCAAAAGGTTGTAATTATTCAGCAAGAGATGGAATCATGAAAGTAACACGCGATATTAGAATCCCGATGAAAGGTGGGAAGTACGGCAATATTTATCGATTAATAAGGAATACCATTGCAGGTGAAGTTCCGATGACTACAGTAGTAAAGAGGAAGCATGATATTCGGAGTAATTTGATGAGAGATAAACGTTCTACTCGAATTACTTTTACTACAACAGTAGACACAGGTCATCCGAAAAGCTTCCAAAAGTACAAGACTATAGGTATGAAGAACGAATTCAAGTTTGGCTCGAGCTCGCATCTTACAATTAGCTGAATAAGCTAGTAGCCCAGGGGGCAGGAGCTGGATGAAAGATGACGGCTGAAGATTCGTGATGGTGGTACATCCGAGTTCAAACCAAGGTGGAGATTGTTGAGTTTTAGGTGTCTTGAACTTGAATTAGAGTTTGAGTTAAAGTAGGAATCTAAAGTTGGATTTAGATTTATGATTAATTTGTAATATTAGAAATTATAATTAGAGTAAAACTCAGACTTAATAAGAGTCTATAAATATACATAGGGTTTATGTATGGCGTGGTATTGAAGTTGAACTAGAGAGAAATAAAGAGAAAGGAATAGAGAGAAAAGAGAGAAGAGAAAGAGAAAGAGTGTCGACTCTCATATGTGGGTCTTTCTAGTGCTTCTCGGTGGTCTCTCATGATGGTTCCTCGTGGTGCTCTCGTGGAGATTCTCTCTGAAGGTGAAGCGTTGTCGAAACTTGGAAAAAAAGTTTAGTTGAGTAAAAAAGAGTGAAATCTTTCTTATAAACTCTTGTAAAAGCTTTTTCTTCTGATAGTGGATCTCTCGCTGCCTTATCTTGTTATTTTCTTTTATTTTGTATTATTTCTCGTTTCTTATGTTGTTTAAGAATAAGGTGATACGTGAACCTTCCGCTGCGAATCCCAACATACTACAAGGCATTGAAGTGGACAAGAAAGAATTAACTTTTTTTAGTAGCTTCACGTACCTCTGAATTTGAAAGCATCTTTGAAAGGATCATATACAAAACATGAGGAGAAAGCACTTCAAGTTTACAAATAGCTAACTTCATAGAAATAAAGCTAAAGGTCATTTAATAGAATTTGGAATGATTCCTCATGTCAAATTCCAATGTTTGGATCCACTCCTCTTTGAACAGCTTCCTCTTTTGATATCATTGAACTTAATTCAATAGTACAATAAGACCATACAAATAAAAAAGAATTCAAAAATCACAAACCTTAAGGTTTTAACACTTATCATACAACTTGATGTTGAACTGCTCCGCCTATTTATGCAAAATATCCAACAAAATAATCCATTAGAGACAAAATTTATAGAAAAAAAGATGAAAATTGATAAAATAGCATTGTCCATGCAAGATTTCTTCAAAATTCTTGCTTCTGTTGGGTTAGGATTTTATACAACGAATAATGATGATGGATTTGATGAGAAAAAAACCCCCTAAGTCTTCAAAAACAAGCTTGCAAAGAATCAATAGACAAAAAATTGAGAGAAAAAGGGAGAATTCGAATCAGAAGTGAGAAAAATCATGGGAAGAAAAATAACAAGAACTATTTACCAAACTAAAAATCTAAATAAAATAATATTAACAATCTTTCTTAATTAAAAGGCAATAAATTGATGAAAAGATAATGGAAAGAAATCTTTTGAAATCTGGAAATGGTAAAATTAATTACAAGATTGAAACGTTTGTCATTATTAAAAATAAAAATATATCCAATAATCTAATAAAGTTTTTAAGGGTGAAATTATCAATGTAAAAAAGAGGACGATAAAAAAGTGTTTTCTCATATTTCTATAGAAATGGTTAGATTTGAAAAGAACCAACCCAACTACACATGAAAAACTATAAGGAAAAACAAGCCACCTAGAATCATTTCCACCAAAATCATGTAATAAAGCAAGAAACTTGATGTTAATAAAAATCAGAATAAAAAAATCCATGGACATTGCACCATATCTAACCAAAACAACCAAATTTTTCAGAAAGATGAAAAGATAATTTCAGGAAGCTTGAAGATGAACAAAGAAATTGACTTTGGAGAAGCATGAAATGGCTTGGGAGTGGGTGGTCTTGGAGTGGAGCCTAGTGCTAAAGGGAATTCTCGAGGAAGCAAGAGTTGCATGGCTGGCCATTGCTGCAACTAAGACCAGACTGAACTATAACAACAACTTGAGGCTCCCCTTGGACCAAAACACAGTATAAGACAACAGGGATTATGAAAAATACCTCACATAATACCATTAAATTGATGCCATACCACAAAATCCATAGTGCCTAGTCCACTCTCAAGGCAAGTTGCTTTTAGAGTTATTATGTCTGACTATTGAATCTCAATCCTGTTCTTTAGACTGCCTTCAAGGACCTCCCAAACAAGCTTGTGTTTTGCATAGGAGCACTTTGCTACTATATTCCCCCTCATATCTTGAGACCCGCTGTTTGAAAAAATAGATTTTAGTCAGTGACAATATGAAAATCAATTTGACAAGGAACAAGAAGCCAATATGATATCTAATTGCAGAAGGTCCTCGCTTGCTAGCAACAACCATGATTTTAGCACCATGGCCAACACTACTATCAATTTTTTGTAATTATCCACTAATTTAACAAGTTATAAATGGCTCAAAAAAATATATTTAACACAAAAAAATGCTGCATAAAAAAGGGTTGAGAAAACAAATAAAGATTATTGCAAAACATAATTATATACGTCCCAAGTTCTAATCCTCAACAATGACACAGGAAAATTTGAAGCCTTCAGCTTGTCAGTATTAGCTAAACCAACAATAGATTTAAGTTCCTTCCTTTTCCCACTCTCAAGGCTCCCACTACTTGTGACACATGGGGCAGCAGAATTCACTTGAGAAAGCCTCATCTGAATTAGATCCAATAAAGAGGGGCTCTTTCTCAAATGCAATCCTAGTGGGCTGGGCTCCCCAAGTAAATCATACTGGATAGCCTTGGATGAGATCATGCCAGCACCAGCACCCCACTTCTGCAGCACATAGTATACACAAACAAAAGATTTTCGGAAAATAAAAGATCTTCAGAAAAGATCCTAGATTGGATTTGTCAAAAAATAAAAGATCGTGGGAAAGATCCCAAATTCGCCAAATTTGAGCGACGGATGCATCACGAAACAAATAGTTCAAGAAAAAAATCAACAGAAAGAAGAATCGAATAGAGACCTGGTGGAGAGAGTGAATGGGGTCAGACCTGTGAGGGCGAGAACTCGGGGCTTTGCCTTGCGGGAGCCGGCGGCCGGCCTTGCCCCAGATGTTGTGGCTCTTGGTTTTACTGTTTTTGTAAAATATGAATGATAAAAATGCGTTTTCTCGAATAATTTGATTATCATTATTATTTTTATTTTCTTTATATATTTTGCTAGGAGGAAAAGAAATTTAGGAGTTACTGTTTCCATTCTTACTTGCGGCCCAAGGTCGAGCCTCCCCGAGAGCACACTCTAGAAAACGATCAGTTCCTCCTCCGAGACCTCTCCATCTCGACCGGAAGCAGTGCTAATCGACGGTGGCCATGGCGGGGGGGGAGTGGATCGACCGCAGGGGGACGCTGTGGAGGGACCGCGCCCGGGCGCTGCAGCTCCGGATCCGCGATCGATTCCGGGTCGCCGTCGATCAGCACAGCCGCTGGTCGGAGGAGTCCGCCATCCAGCGCTGGGCCCTCCGCCTCCGCGCCTTCCTTGAGAACCCCTCGTATTCCTCGCCCTCTTCTAGGATGTATTCCAAGTTCTATCTCAAGCGAGGTATGACTCAATGGTCTTGGTGAATTATTCGATTTACTAGCTCTTCAGCGTATGCAAATCAAAGAAAATTTGATTTTTTTTCATGAATATTAGAAATTAGAATAGTTTAGCTAAAGCACTGAGGGTGATCAACGAAATTGACATTCTTTTCATGTCTTTTTAAGTATTCAAATTTTTGTTTGTGTGGGTGTTTATCTAAAACAATGGTGTTCTTGATTCAAGTGGTTGGTGGATAATCAGTTTACAAGATTAAAACAACGTGAAATTTCTCGTTGGATATATTCTTCAACTAACTATTTTCATGTTGGAATTAGTTCTTGTTTGAAATTGATATTGTTTTATGACTGGAATGTGCAAAAAATGAAATATGCTTGCATGGGTTTCAATGTAGTTCGCAAGGATGTTGATGCAGTTGATGATTCTATTATTGTTCGCATGCTTCAAGCGGTGGCTCTTCCTCTTATTGGAAATGCATGCCATGTGTTTATGCATGGGCTGAACCATGTTCAGGTACTTAGTTGCTGAGAAACAATTTAGTCTAGTTTGGACTTATTTTTTGCCCAAGTGTTTGATCCATTTCAAATTCGCAGGTATATGGCCTGGAGAAACTGCACCGGGCACTTTTTGAGAGACCAGAGGGCAAACCCCTTCTCACAGTATGTACTATGTTGTCACAAATTCTCTTTCCTACTTGGAAGATTTTTGTGCCATAAAATTGATTGAAATAATTGTCCGACTGAATATTATCCATTATTTTGAAACTGACAATAAGTCTGTGTCCATAAGGTTTTCTGATTGTTGCTGTGATTTATAGGTTTTTAGTTTACTTTCAGTTTTTGGTAAAGCATACTAACTTTCATTCAGATGCTGCTAGAACTATTTTCTCCTATTTTCTTGTTTTCTGAGAAATTGCTCTTCTTTTGCTAGTGTAATTCTATAGGGAGTTTGTTGAAAATAAGGAAATTGCCTCACAATATAAAATTTATAACCTCATTCTATAATTGGAAATAATTGGAAATTTGTATAATTACAAAAAATATGAACTACTTATATTATTGTTTGACCTAGTTTTGTCAGCAGAAACTTCATTCAGACTTTAATGGTGTTGGATCATGATGTGGAATGATTCATGTTATAAACTACACTCAAGTTAATGGGCTCTTCTCCTTTCGTTAAGTCTGCTCGGATCACTAAATTGTCTTACACTGCTGCTTGGTGGTGACACAGTATCTTTTGGTCTTCTGTCTCCTGCTTACGCTCACACTTATTTAATGTTGAATTATGTCTGTGATGTAATCAGGTTAGCAATCATGTGGCATCTGTTGATGACCCACTTGTTATTGCTTCTTTGATTCCACCAAATGCATTGTTAGATGCACACAATTTAAGATGGACATTATGTGCAACTGATCGATGTTTTAAGAATCCAATGCTATCTGCATTTTTCCGGAGTGTTAAGGTTTTACCTGTTTCTCGTGGTGATGGTATTTATCAGAAGGTATTGTATCATTCTATATAGTCTCAACCTTGCTTTTGATATATGAACATAACTCTAATTCCTTAATTTATTTTTTTTTATGTCACATGTGGTTTATGTACCATTTCTGTCATGGTGTCTCTTGATATCTATACGCACTTCTATTTTGCTACACCTAATTAATTACTGCCATTTTTTTACACATGTTAGCGTCTAATACAGAGGGATCTGTTACTCGCTCCATGGACTTAATTGTGTTATCTTTATGTGTAATTCGAGTTATGTTTCTTTACTCAATTTTTCGGAACATTGGCTTTGTCTGAGTTTCTTTGACAACAATATTAGTTTAAGACCTCTCAGATTAGGATTTTGCCTTGACACTTTTGACTATCTATGCTGATGGTTTTTTGTTGAATTCTAACCTTAGAATAACAGCAAACCTGACTAAAACTGTGTGTGTTTGCACAGGTATAATCTTGGGATATCCCAAGTTTTAGTTAGAGAGTTTAGGATATCCCTGGGTTATGTTTTTACCAAACACACCCATAGATTTGCTTTTGACTCTTAGCTGCACTTGAACATAGGAAACCACTTCATATGTGCCTTTTAACTTTAAAATTGGAAATCCCTTGATGATGGATATGACTCTTCATCTCCTGATACCCAAGAAGGACCTTGATTATGTGAAAGTTACCGATGGCAGAAATATCTCTCTTTTTTAAGTTGGCTTAGGGACTTCAATATGTGTACACTTCTTGTATTTGGAGTTTATTGAACCTCAAGTCCGTTGATGCATATTTAACAAATTATTTTGATGCCACAGGGAATGGATATGGCTGTATCCAAGCTGAACAATGGTGGGTGGGTTCATATATTTCCGGAGGGAACTCGTTCAAGGGATGGTGGGAGAACCATTGGTTCTGCCAAGAGAGGGGTTGGAAGGTTAGAGAAGTTCAGACAGATTATCATGAAATAAATTGATAATTCCTGTTGTAGATGGCTTGTAAAATTCCGTTCATATTTACAAGTTTGTTTGACATTTTGACCTTGAGGTTCAAATACAATATCAATGGATCAAAGATTCAGGATCAGCCTGGATCCTTTAAATTATTCTCCTTAGAAATTATTGATTGTCTTCTCATGCTGCATAATGGAATATTGATCAGGGTTGAGAAGCTGTTCTATTTGACTGTTTTATGTCTCGGGCTATTTCACCACTACCACAAAGATTTGTAATTGTGATAGCTCACCTCCAGAAGTACTTAAGCTATTGTATATTGCTACCTTATTAAATGTTCTACAACAGAAGTTTTGTTAGCCGGAAGCAATACCAGTCTTTATACCATGAGTAGCAAGGCTATCAATTGCAAACTTGGATTTTTGTCAATGAAATTGTACTATTTAGTATATAAATATGAAGATTATGTGACCAGGAAAGCTTTTCAATGTGGTTGATCTTTCATATTTTCAGAACTTACATTTTTTGTTACAGCTATTTACGGAGATTGAGGATATTTTTTCCCTTGGCTATTGTGTTAGGTTGGTGATGGATGCAGACAGTGTTCCCGTGGTTGTCCCTTTTGTCCATACTGGAATGCAGGACATCATGCCTATTGGGTCTAACTTCCCGAAGATAGGTAAAATGGTAAGTTTTATTCATCTTTCCTGTTATTTCAGTTGAAGCCTTTTATGTGATTCACTGAATAATTGGCTGGTTAATGTGATTTTTGCATATTTGACCATACTATGATCAATTAGTTATACTATATTCAATCTTGGAACCACCCATTTCTTTTCAGAAAGGTGCCATCTATACTTTTGCTTTATGTAGTTGCATTGCACTTTTGGTAACTGATAGTTTCTTGGTGAGTTCTTGGACACATAATTGTGGTTACTGTTTGATGTAAGAAACTATTCCATCAAATCATAATACTGTCCCTTTTGTCAATCACTTCCAATTTAAATTTTATATATATTGGTAATGTAATAAGCAGCGCCAACCTTTTTCATATTAATTGCTCATGTAGATTGCAATACCTTGTAGGTAATTGTTGTTGTGGGTGATCCCATCCACTTTGAAGATTTGCTTCATGACAAGAATGAGGCCGATCATGTTTCTAGAGGAATCCTATATGATGCTGTCTCATCAAGGATCGGTAATCACCTCCGACGGCTGAAAGCCCAAGTCGATAAATTAGCACTGGAGCAGCAATTTGAAGACCATGAGTATTATGCAGACAACGCTGTACGTGCCAATGGAATTTGGCAGCAGGTAGATTGGGAGGCATTTGGAATGGAAAATTTCATGTCATCAGACAATCTCCAGATCATTAAACAGAATGCACTGACGAGGCCAAAGGAAACTCTTGATCAGCCCCGTGAGTTTTATTCTGATCATAGAACCATCAGGATGGGTTTCTCTTATGATGGCGGCATTGTGTCAAGAATCCGAGGCTATATGAATCCAAGCGAGTTAATGGGATTTGCTGCTCGTGGCTTGTTCTTGAATGGCAGAACGTTGGATGGAGATCAACAGGAAATTCGAGAGTTGCTCCTTTGAGTATCTGGAAACAGTTCCTTGAAGGGAACCTGTTCCTCCAGTGGAATGCAATGGGAATTTCTAACTAGGGTTTTGCCCCAGGAGTTCTGCATTTTCTCCATTGAAATGTAAGAAGTTTTGACTGAAGCAGGATTAGTGTAACGGAACCTCGAATCTTATGGAGGACTTGAAGAGTTGAATTGATTTTTGACAAATAAATGGCTGCTGATTATTTCTAGCCAGTTGTTTGAACAATAGTTTTGATGTAAAATTTTCAGCTGGAACGGGCTGGATTTGGAGGTCTGATGTAAACAGTTTGCTTGTGCAAAACATCAAAAATCAAGAGTTTTTTCTACATCAAAGAGTAATAAATTTCAGATTTGGATGCTGCTAACCTTTTTTGTGGTTTGGTTAGCTTCCCACTATTCTGTATGCTGTTTTTTTTCCCCCACTATTATGGAGAGGTTGGGATTGAACTCAAATGAAAGTTAACAACCGAATCTTAAAAAATATGTTAAGGAGTTTTGTTGGTGATAAGATTTGTCAATGGGATTCAACATTGGCTCAAGCAAAAATTTTTCATAATATGTCTACAAGTCAAATTATTGGCTTCATTTGAGATGGCCTATAGGAAACAATCCCATGGGTCTATGAAAATTTATCCCATCTCTATTGCCAAGCATTTCAATGGAGAAACTGAAAAATGTGCTAAGCAAAACAAGCAGTTTCATCTAGTTCGCACTCAAACCAAAAATAACAATTGAAAATTTCAAAACAGCAACATTCAAGAAATGGGATCTAGTATGGATCAACCTCAACAATGACTACATTTTACATGGCAAACTCAATTCAAAAACAAATGATTCATTCAAGATACTCAAGAAAATTGGTAAAGATGCATACAAAATTGATCTTTTTATTACTTATGATAACATTTTTGGTATATCAGGCCTCTCACTTTATTATGAAAACTCAAATTTGAGAATAAGTTACTCTCAATTGGGAGAACTTGAAACATGAGTAATATTGTTCGAAAAGAAGCTAAATTTTCAATAGAACAATAAAGGAATGTCTCTCTTAATTGGATATAGATATATATATATATATAAGACTTGTTATATTAAACACTCACGAAATAAGAAAAGAGAATTGGAGGAGTTTGTCCTCCGATTAGATTTTAATTACAAAATATAATTATTTATAGGTTAAATAAGCACATTTCTCATTTAGTAATATGCCCTCTTGAGGTTCATTCATGTATCTCTTTAAAGATCATATATAATTTTTACGAAGGTTCATGCATTCACCACAAATCCAATATCGTGAATTCTCTAGGGAGTGGTTGTTTCATGGGATTTCAAAATGTTTAAACTTTCAAAATATGAAAATTATAAAATATGGTATTTAATATACATAACTTTCAAATTCGAGCAATTACAGTATTTATCGGTTTTTCAAAATTAATTGGATTTTAGAATTTTTAATTTTAGACTTCCGCATTTGAGTTCACATGCTAAATTTTATAATCAAATAAAATACAAAATTTATAACTTTGAAATTTATAAATTCACAAAACAAATACAAAATTTAAAAATTCTAAATTTACATATTTTACAAAATAAATATACTATTAGAACTTTCAAATCTAGGATTTTAAAGTTTCAAAACATTAAAATTTTTGGAACATTAAAATTCTACAAAATAAATATGCCCTAAAATATTCAGAATACATTAAAAATATAATTAATTTTTTAATACATTAAATACATATTTACCAATAGAGGTAGCATATTTTGTATGTTGTTTCTTCTCTAGTATTTTACAAAGTTTGCAAATTTATTGGGTATTTATGTCGTTCTTATTATTTTGATTTTTGCAGAAGACGCCCAAGAGTTTGGTGAAGTTGCAAAAAGGCCCTAGTTTTCATATTTACAACTAACACCCACTTTTGGGCTTATTCGCAAATCAGGTTTAGTTTTTTCAATTTATTTGCAAAAACTCCTCCACGTTGTGATGAATCCACTAATGGCATAAAACGGTTGGTGTATCGAGATAACGAAATGATGTCTATTTTATGATTTTGACAAAGTTTTGGGTAATTTTGAAGAAATCCTTTTTCATAAATAAAATGGAAATCGTTGCAAACTGCTGACACTCAGTTTTATTTTCTTTATTTTTTAAACAATTAAAATATTTTTTCGCTTGAGCGGTGTTTTGTTCTGATTTGGGGATCTGGATCGGGCTTCGGATTTTGGTTGTCCTCATCTGCGGATCGCGACGACATCCCCTTCCGTTTCGATCCGGCTCCTCCGCCTCGTTTCTCGGATCTCACTTCAAATTCGGCTCCAATGGCGAACGGGGGCGACGATCCCGAGGAGGAGGCCGCCTTCGGCGAGAAGCAGAAGAAGGAGATCGCGAAGTGGTTCCTCGCCAACGCCCCCGCAGGCGAGATCCAGTACGTCGCCAAAGGTCGCTTCTCCGGCCCCTTCCCCTGATTTCTAGAATCTGTTTTCGATTTTTAAAGGCTTTTTGTGATGTTTTGAGTGGGTTTCCAGATGTGCAATCTATTCTGGAGAATGACCGGTTGTACGAGATGGCGGCGGCGGAGGCGTTCCCCTTGTACAACAAGACCCATTTGCTGGCACTCGAGATGCCCGACCGCAGTGGCGATGTAAGTTTGAGTTTTATTTCTTTTTCCCCATTGGATGTTAACATGAAGTGCATTTAAATTTTGTCTTCGTGTTTCTGGTGAAATGTGGATTTTTTTTTTAATGGTTGCGGACTGGAAGATGCAATTTTTACATTGATGTGATAATCAAAGTGAAAATTTAGCTATGTGCTGAAGTTATTGAGTGAAGAACCACTGACGATGTTGGAAATGTGCTGGCAAAGGTTCTATGTAGTGCTAGAACTGAACATAAATGTGAACCCATCCTTAGTCTTCATCATATGTTAGGGACGTTGGCTACAAAAACAAAGAATCATATTGTTTTAAGTAGTATTCCAAACTTATATGTTTGAGAAACTATGTTTGTATGATCTCTATCCATTTATGTTGATATTTTGGAAGAAAGTCTGCACCTGCATACTGCAAATATGGTATGCTGACGTTTCGCTTCTTGCTTAGCACAGTGGCTGTTTAAAAAACATTTCTAGCTAGTTGATCTCTGTTTTCAACTTCCTCTTCTTTATGAGGTTGAACTCATTGAGCCTGGATGCACCCCCAATTGATTGGCTGTTGATATTAGCATTTGTGAGAGTAGGTCGATATGATTGTAGGGAATTCAGACGCTTCAACCTTTAGGGAAAACTCTTCATCCTCAAATTTTGGATGGTCTAATAATAGAGTAGTATCCTCAGTTTTCTCCCCCATCATTTTGCTTTAAGATTTGTACCCTCTGCCAAATAGTTGCTATATGGGACGTCTCACCCGATGGACGCATTGATTAATTTCAAGATCATGATTACATGATAGTGATGAATATGCTTCTGTACTCACTGCATTAACATCATGTTTAATCTATACAGAGGTGCTTGTACTAGTTACGGGATCAGCTTATTGTTTAATAAGTTATCATATTTCAAGTTGTGTCTGCTTGGCTTCTGATTTTTTTGGTTCTGCTTTACCTAATGTGCATGTGAAAGTGAATGGAATTTTGGCATGTTTTTAGATAATTATTACAACATTTGGGGAGATTGATGAATGCAACTATTTGGATCCCAGGACAGCCCAAGTTGCTACAGTTGATCATGTTAAACAAGTAATCATTTCACCTTGTCAGCCATATTTTTTTAATCCTTTTATTGATGAAATTCTTAATTCTCTAAGGGTAAAATTATATCTTTCTTTACTTCTTTATTTTTTAAATTGTTACTCTAACTGAAGATGCTGGTTTGAGAATTATCCTTTTTGATTTGATGCTGCCACTTGTACTTCTGAAGAAAAAAAAAGCGTCAAGGGATTCTCAGCTGGAGTAATTCATACGAGTTAGCTCGACTAGTTCGTAGTTCTTAGCTATATTTGGTCTGTGCAGTTCATGCTTGACATGTAGTGAAGATGCACTTGATTTGTCTTAGTCCAGGTTTCATCCCAAAGTTACCCGGGTACATAAAATTGAGTTTTCCTGTGTTCGATGCATATATGGTTATGAGCCAACACAAGTGGGATGAGGTTGGCTATTTCACCCAGCATGTGAAGCATACATTGCTACTTAAAACAAATAATAATTGAGGTCTTCTCTACACCTTCACATAGCTAGAGATACTTCTAGTTCAATCAAATAATTCTTCATCTATATATAAGATGTCAATCATCCATATTTAGGTATTTTATGTTAATATAATGCCTATGTCCATTTCCCTGTGTTCGTGTTTTCAAAGATTGACATGTCCAAGTTTTCAGAGTTATGCTAACTTGAGTTTAACTTGTTTATAACCCTTATTGAATCCTTGAAAACCTAGCTGATGTAAGCCTTTGAAACTTGAAACAGTAAACATACTAGTCTCTTTCTGTATTTTGAGCCAAGGGTTTTGCATAGTGTCAGTGTGTTTATTTTCTTTCACAACAACCCGTATCTTTTTGATCTTCTTTTCTTATCTATTCATAGCAAATTCATTGTCCTTATTTTGTTTTCTTTCTAATGCCCTGATCTTGTTATTTAATTCTGGAATATGAATTTTATCAGGTTTGTACAAGTTTGAGACCTGCCACTGATGAAGAGCTTCCATCAGCCTACATTGAGGAATTCCGGTACAGAATTATGAATATTACATTTTTTTTCTTTTTAACTGAGAATTTTTTAAAATAATGTTTCTAACATGTGAGGTGCACATGCTGGTAGTCGAGGAACCATATAGCACATATTCAGTATGCAACTACATATCTGTTACTGTATACTTTTTACTATTTGCAGCTACATATCAATAAGTGGTATCTCATTTAGGCATGCCAAGAATAATAAGTAGAATAATGTTGAGATTCCTATGATGGACTTAATGGATTTATTTCTGTTCATATATCCTTGTTTCATCTAAAATCTATGAATATGTTGTTATGGAAGTTCTAATGGATCATTGCTGCAGCTAAGTAGTTTATGGAGCTATTAGCACAAAATAAATTTTACATGTGGTCTGAAATATCAGTTTAAATGTGCTGACAGCAGTACATTCACCAGTGGATCTACCTTGATAGCCAAATGTTTCTACTTTCTTGAGACTTTAAACATCAACTGTCATGCATGTTGATTGTCAGGTGAATCACATGATTGCAAACATCAGAATTAGATACTTAACAATTTGCTAAAGCTTTCATTATCTTGTTGCTTTGGCCTCTACAGAAGGCATGGTAGGTGATTGCTATCCATGTAGTGATATTGTCTTTGCCATATTAACTGTATGCAGATCTGGTTGCTGATCTTCTTGTCATTCTTTTTATCCATTCCTTGTGCAATATTAGGAGTGCCCTGGATGCTGAGATCTACAAGTATGTTGATGAAACTTACCCAAAAGGAACGTGTTCAGTTTATTGCACCAGAGGGAAAGATGTGGAGGGCCTGGGATCTGGCTTTGAGTTTTCTGTGGTGATTTCTGCTGCAAGACACAGTCCACAAAACTTCTGGTATGTCATTTTTAGTCTGTCAAAACTGTTTCCCTTACTGTTAATATTAATCCATAACCTTCTGTGGTGGTGATCTCCTGGCTGGAAGCTCCTTATGAACTATGTGATGGCCATCTTAATTAGTTGTTTATACAACTGAGTTTGAACTGTTCATTTTTGAAATATGTTTTGATTTTTAGGGAGTATTAGAAGCCGTAACATGTTTCTACACATAAGCTAGTGCAAAGGGTTGCTGGAGTGTGGTCTGAGTGAGATAGAAGTGAACCTAGCTTTGTGAAAGGTGTAGAGAATATTTCAATTTGGTTCTTTATGCTTTTTCCCCTAAGACTATAGTTTTGTGTGCTTCATGTGCTCAGCATATCCATTGCCCTGTCAGTTGGGCATGCCCAAAATTTCTGCCATGAAAAACCTTGGATACATGTATCAAAGTAACATTTCGGCACAGAGTCTCAGAATCCTTGGCATGATGGCAAACCTGTATTCCAGACTTTCAGTTTATGATTTATGAGATCTTCCTTATTTGCTTAAGTTGAAGGTGTAACTGAGACATTCTTAAATTCCATTGAAGCCCCATAATCCAAAGCTACATATCAAAGAAATCTAAATTGGAATGAAGAAGAGTCAAACCATGTCTTTACTACTTACCAGCCTCGCTACTTTCCCAATGAGAATACAGAGCATCTTACATTTAATGGAGGAATCTGAACGGGATTAGAGTCTTATTTGTGGCAGTTCAGTTTAAAGTCCTATTCACTTAGTTTTGGTTAGAGTTTTAGTAGTGATATGAATATGTTCTTCCATTTTGCTGCAATCTTTGTCTTCAACCAATGCATGTTGTTTGCATTGATTGGATGTAGTTTAACATCCTCATTCTTAGTTTCATTTCTATAATTGTAAGCATTATATATGATTAAAAATGTGGATGTTTATATGGAAAGTCTTTTCTTATTGGGGTTTGGCAAAGGTTGCTGTATAAATTAGAATTTTGGCAATTATATTAGTTGTTAATACTAATTAAGGATCTATCTGCACTCTTACCTTTATAACTTCTGCACTCCTGACCCCTATCCTGATGAGATTATATCTATTGTTTCTTGTTTATCTTTGGACTACTTGTACTATTCAGCAATGGGAGTTGGCGCTCAATTTGGAAGGTGGACTTCAAAGTTGATTTAGAAGTTGTGGAATTAAAGGGAAGTTTGCAGGTACTTTTCCTTGTTTTCATGAAAGATAGTTGTAGAAAGTAATACAGTATTAAGCAGAAGGACACTTGGCTTTGCTAACACAGATTTCTTAACTTTTATGACATCTTGCATGAATTAGGATGCAGTGGATGTTACTTCTAGTAGTCTCTACTTGGCTTTCTTCTTTGACACCTTGTATGTATGCTAGGTGGGTGCCCATTATTTTGAAGAAGGAAATGTGCAGCTGGACACAAATAATGAGTGCAATGATTCTACTGTCTTGCAGGTCATTACAAGAAAACTTGTAGGATATGAAGTTGTTTCACTATTACAAGAATTGATTTTCTCCGACATTTTAGGGCTAGTACTCTTTATCAAACATTGAAGACAGGCCTTATTCTTTCCTCATTTGTCCCCATGGCTTTTACTTGAGACCATGTTGGTTTAAAACACTGGTATTATAATATGTTTGAAACTTCAATAGCTCAATATAATGATTGAAAAGGGTTACATCTTTTCTGCCTCAATCATAGGGATAAGACCCACATAGAATCATATCTGAAAAAAGAAAGACAATCTACATGGATACGCTACTGAACTTCTGTAGTTCTTATTTTTGGATGATTTCCCTATTGATATATTGGAATTCTTTTGCAGTCTCCTGAGGATTGTGCTGTTTTGATAGCATCAATGATTCGGCATCATGAAGCTGAGTACATGTCATCACTTGAGGTCTCATTCTGTCAATTGAGCAGTTTGTTCCTTTTTTAGTCTTCAGGCTCTAGAGTAACCTGATCTTCTATCCTCCCTCTGCAGGAATCATATATTAATCTGCCTGATACTACCTTCAAGGTACCATGGATATTGAAGAATAATGTTTTATTCTGTTCAAAATTACATTGATCTTTGGCAATAACAAATTCACCTTGTTTCATCAGTAAACCATACCTTTTCATTTTGGTTTTTGAAGAAACAACCTGCTTCTTGTTCTTCAATTTATGATGAGAAAATCCCACTTTTAATACAGCTGAATGAAAGCAAGATATGAATTTTTGACTTGTCCTAGTTATATAAAAATCTTAAAAGATCGTGTTAAGAAATTCATTGGAAAAGGACCATCATGAAACTATGCTGGGAGTTCTCGTGCAGAATACATATCATATTTGATTTCATCAGAATGATGTTCCTGCCTACAGCCTCTATACTTGGGTAGTTCTGCCTAGGACTTTTAAAGAGTGAAAAATATGAAGACTATATTTGTTTGATGTTCTCATGAAACCGGTTGTGTCATTTCTCATGCTTTCTTGCTTCTAGGTCTTTAGACTCATATTGTTATTATTGCAGTGTCAGTATCAGGTTCTACTTAATATGCTCATATTGGTTCGTTTCCTACTGCAGGATCTCCGGAGGAAACTTCCAGTTACTCGGACACTATTTCCATGGCACAATACTTTGCAATTTAACCTGACCAGAGACATGTCAAAAGAACTAGGAATTAGAAAATGAAAGCTACAAGGCTATAATGATCTTAACATACATTCTTTGTATATCAACTTGCTAGATTTTTATTTTATTTGAGAGTATATTTTTCTTTTTCATACAGATGTAAATTTTTCCTGACCTTCATGTAGTCTATACATAAATCCTTGTTTTCTTTTTGTAAGTTTTAGAGCCTCAAACTGATTTGGATTACATAGTTTTCAAAAGTTCTATTCATCATTGTTTTTCCAATCTTTTTCTCATTTATAATTATTTAGTTGCATTAATTCTGTACCTGATTTGATTTTTCCCAGTCCTGTGGTGATTGCCTTTTGACATATCAAAAGGGCCACGATACAAGCTATATGATGTCAAATTTCGGCTTATTCACCCCTGTTAAAATAATCTAGATTGATTATATATAACTCCTCCAAAAGATGTCAAATTGTACATAATTTCTTGTTTTTACCATATTTGCATATAATTATTTACATTTTTTACCGTGCAAAAAACTCTTTTCATTTGTTGCCATGATTTTTTTTTTTTTTTACTAACCTGGGATTTACCATTGCAATAGACTTGCTAAACAGCAAGGTATAAAAAGATACAATTATAACAGTTTGTATTATTACAAAACAAAAAATAAGGACATAAATTTTACAAAAATATTCAACAAAAACTGCCCAAAGAATGATCCTAAGACATTTACCAGCTCCCTAATTGCAGCTCATATGTCTGAAGAAAATTCACAGATTAGTATTTTCAAAAAACAATGATATAGCTCTCAACTTTTCTCGGACTCTGTTAGGAGGAATACAACCATATTTTTAGGAGAAAAGAAATATTATATAGAGTTTCTGTTTCAGCTTTCTTTTTGTTTTGGAAAATTCTACTATTCTTTTCTGTCCAAATCCTCCATATAAAGAGCAAGCACCATTAGGTCTAAAGCGCTTCTGACCTTTTTTGCAACAAAATTTCTCTAATTAGTCCATAGATTTTGTATGGATCTGGGTACAGTGAAACATTAAAAACTGGATGTATCTGTTTTCATATACTTTCTATGAAACTGCATTCACTGAACTGATGGTTAGTGTTTTCATGAGCTTTAGTACATAAAGAGGACATGGATGTATCTCACCCTTTCATCCTCTGTCAACCAGACAATGAGGATTTTATCATCGAATGTTAGTCATGCAAAAAAATTTGATTTTTAAAAAGCATGAAAGTTGCCAAAATTTTGATGGGAAGGTCAGAGATCCTGTCTCTATCTGTGAGAAACTTATATGCAGATTTCACAGTGAAAGTTTTATCCCACCTCCAACAAATTTTGTCTTCTTTCTATATAGATAAAAGGTGGACCAATTTTCTGATTTTGAGTTCCATGTTGCTGATTCCTAGTGGAGTTCTTTTACTGAGCAAGGGACCCTGCCAGTTAACCTCACACAACCTAATACTTCTTGTTTTTTGTGTATCTGAAGGCTTCAGGGAACAGTACGTCTATACTAAGCACCACCCAACCATCTATCTGTGAAAAAAAATTAAGTCAATTGCTAATCATTCACCACATAATCAGAATTGATTATGACTCTTTCTTGACCTTTAAGACCCCTCTCCATAATACAGAGTAACTTTTAGGATCTTTCTATGTCTGTAGTACAAGTAACCAAACTTCATGTTCGAACAACTAAACTTAACAAACAGAAGACTTGCTTTCTCTCTGCTAAAATTGAATGACCAAAATTCATATTCGGATGATTGAACTTAGCGACTATCTTCCCAACGCAAGTAGCCTCAACAATCACAAGAGCATAAATCGCTGGAGATGTTCACACTGCAGGCTCATGCAACCTTGCCCATTCGTGGCTGCCAAAATCGATGACATATCCCCCGCTATCAAACCAACAACTCATCAAAACAACTCATATCAACACTCCAATCACCTCATTGAAAAACAACATGACGGATAACTTCTAGCTTACACATCTGTGACCGCGAAGGTGAGGCCAGCCAAAGGGTGTGGTGCCTTGGGAGTTATGGGCGAAGGTGGAGGGAGGAGCTTGAGCTGCTCAACAAAGGCGCCAAAGTCCTACTTGATGACCTGCTTTAGTCGTCGAGTCATAAGCAGCACTCCGGCCAAGCCTATGCCGAGTAGCACCCAGATGATCATCGACAGGGACGTGGCTTCTCTCCTCCCCTTTGAGTGCCTGCTCTCCTGCTCAGTAGTGGTTGTAGGTTTTTGAGGAGAAGGAAAGAGACAACAACAGAGGAGAAGGCACGGATCATATTGAAGATTCGCCTCATATCCTATATAGGAAGGGATTTTTATGTGGATTAGATTTTGAACGTGAAATCGCATCCGACGGTGGTGGTTGCCGGTGACTTTTAGCTTCGTGCATAGGCTGACAATGAATCTTCTGTCTACTAAGTTTGATTGTTCGCCGTCAAAGATATTTTTGTTTTACAATTTGAGTTAAATCAAAATCACGGTCAACAAATGGTTAATAGACGGAAGAAATTTTTTACCCTAACAGTAAAAAAAAGTAAGTAATTATATATAAAAATGATAAAGACGAAAAGTTACATATAAATTTTTTAAAAATAAATTTAAAAGATAAATTACTAACTTTGATTTTATACTAAAATGAAATATTATTGATATAATGTGAATATGTATGCAAAACCATGATACATATCATACGTCTAAATCAGTACGTTGAAAAAAATAAATAAATAGAAAATTACAATCTATGTGAACAAATCTATCACATAATTATTGTCGAATATAGATAATAATTATGAAACATATATAATAATCTCTAATATATGAAATAGTAATGCAAAACATAAAATGAGATCCAAAATAATAAAAAAAGAAAAAAAGATGTGAAACTTAGAAAAAAGGCAAACATAATCAAAATCAAACAAAATAAAATACCTTGTCTAGTTCTTCCATTGACATTAGTTGATGCAAAAATCAGAAAATTGCAAGCATTTTTTTCAATTTACTTTAGACTAGCTACTAGGAACTAATAATAAAAATAGTCAGGAACTCAATCTAGACAGCAAACAAGTGGTAGGATATTTTTTTTTTAGGATTAGAATTTTTAGACAAACAAGGAGAAAAAACTGTAAAACATTTAAAGTGTGTAACAAGATTTGGTGTGATTTGTGCCATGGTGGACAAATGATAGATGACAAGAACGAAAAACAATAAGGAGAGTGAAACTCTAGTAAAACAGAGCAAGATCGATATAGAAGATTAACTAGGATATCGGAAAGTTGGAGAAGAATGGAAGCAAGTGAAAATCCTAAAAGATGGTGGAGGCTTTGAAAAATTTTGTTTTCAAAACTTGAATTACAAATCTATTCTCTGCTTGGTTTGATCTAAAACTGTATTCTTGGTTTTCTTCCCATGATTTGTTTAATTAGAAAGTAGTTGTCTATATAAACAAACACATAATTGTCATTGTCATTGTCATTGTCATGGTATGCATAGAATCGCTTTGTCCATCTAAAATAATATTTGAAGTAATATTTTAAATTTTGAGTTTGACAAAAAAGCACAATAAAACAACTTCAGAAAATTTTTTAAAAATTTAATATACTTAAAATTATGGAATATTTTGTAACTGTCGTCTTAACAAAATTGCTGAAACATATTGATTTTGATGGATGTCAAAATTAATTTTGAAATTAAAATTTAAAATCTTAATTTGTAGATTGCTTGTTCGAGAAATGTCCACAAAACTTGTGGTTTCTTGTTCTTTTATCTTTTGATCTCATTTTTTGTGTTTTTTTGTTGGCGGGCAAAGTTTGGATCGAAGAAAAACATCACCGCAGATTTTCAATGTTAGTCTCCTACTCTTAATTACCTTTTTTATGTCATCTGCTCTGAATTTTGCTCTTTCTGTTCAAAACTTCAATCTCCATCATCATCTACATGGATTTTTCCAAATGATTATAGTAGGATTTTCGTTTTATTAATTATTATTTGAGAAAAAAATAATAAAAAATTGAGTAGAGATGACCATTTTGAGAAGTGTGGGCTTCTTAATCTATGTACACAAATCTTCATTAGATAGTTTTGATTGTTTCGCTCAAACTCAATTTGGCTTATTTTATTTTACGTTTTTTCACATTCCAAGCAGGCCTCGCGACACCACCACAGTTGATCAAGTTCTCTTGCGTGGACGAAGAAGACGAAAACTGAGAGCTTTACAGTCGTAGATGGAGAAAAATATCGAGGAATTGATTCTCAAACTTGATCTGGAAAAGCCTTACCAGGTACCTCATTCCCTCTTCACTTGTCAAGCAGCAACCTCTTTGGAGCTGTGGACTAGCGATCTTGCTCGTCTCCGCGCACCCGAGGATTTCCTAGCTTTGAAACTACTCTTCTTTGTTGCATCGCCACAAATAACGATTGTTTTCAAAGCTTAATATAATTTGAGACATTTTTCAGAGTAGTTGTTTCAAAACATTGACGCTCCAAAACTAGAAGAATTGTTTGTGCTTGATAATAGATTTCCTTGAAATTATTATCGAGCACCGACAACCCTTGTAGTTTCTGCAGTATGGATTTTTAGAGGCAATGGCAACTTGGTTCATAAGAAAAAAGAGTACTAGGCGCTGAGGAGGCAGCAAAACTGCTTCCCATTTTACGTTGTATTGTGTCCTGACTCGTCTCAAGGTTGTGGAAGCAAAATCCTGAACCACAGAGGAGCTGAAGAATTCAGAGGTGTTATTTGCTATAGTCTCACTTACGGCTAGGGCTCAACTAGGTGCCCTACCATCATCTGGTCAGTGGTCACAGTTGCAAGAACTTGGAGACGTTCTAATTTTACTGTCACAAGACACACCAATCTGAGCTGCACAGATTTTATTTTGACCAATCTCCGACCACAAAATACAACAATGGAGCATTCTGAACCAGTTGTAAGCATTTACAAGAACAGGAGCAAGCCACAACAGTACTTAAGCATCACAATTTATTTGCAGAAAACCAGAGGAAATAGACAATTAGATAGTAACATAAACAAAGAGCTCAAATACCCACAAAAAATCGGCACTGAGACTCCCAATGCTGCTTGGCCTGCCGAACGCGCTCAGCTCTCTCGCTTTGAATCCGCTCCTCCCAGTAATCCGGGCAACTGTTTAACGATAATTAGTGAAAAAGCTAGTTTGAAATCAACCTGAGGAAGAAGCATTGTAAATGCATACCTTCGGCTTAACAACATATTAAGCTCATCCAAATGTACAGAGAGGTTGAACACACCCTCCTGGAAATACATTAAAAGGATACACACATTAATCTGGAGCAATCACATTTTCTTGACTATTTGAGGAAAAAGAGCTATTCATATGTGGCAGTAAGACCTAGAAATGAGACAGATAAGAGAATAAGATCCAGTTACATAAAGAAGATGCACCTGTCGACACAATGGGCACTTTGCTTTAGGACTCGCAGCTTTTAGACCATCAAAAATTGTCACTGATGCAGCAGAGCAACAACATGTGTGGCAGAAGATGTGGCCACAAGTAAGAGAAATGGGATCGAAAACTGTCTCCTGAGAAAACAGTAATATAGGTTGTGATGAGAACAAAATCTTGCCCCATATCTTCTCAAAGCCAAAAGAACCATATTCTGCTTATCAGAAAGCTGATGGGTATGTATTAAAAAAAAACACCTGTGCAGCTCAGGTGTAAAACCTTGTCTAGAGAACTTTCATGGTTTGGAAAATATAGAGAAACAAAATGTGGAAGTTCCTCAGGACAGTATGCCAAGCTTACCAAGCAGATAGAACACGTTAAATCAGTATCTAGCTTCACAGAATCAAAGAGGCCACAAGAGATTACTGGCTTGTCATCATTGAACTTGAGAAAGCAATCACCAAACAACCCTGGGAGTGAACTATTATTGATCCTCTTGCTTTGTCTTAAATTAATATAGAAAGCCATTAGCTCACACAACCATGGAGACTGAAGGATCTCAATATGCATACTTTGGGCTTTTGATCTAAAAGCTTGGCCTTCCTTAGAGTAATGAATCTGTGTGGTAGATTTATCCCAGTGAGTAAATAAGAATTCAAATAAAGACATACAGATATAGATATTACCAAGGTGACGACATGAGGCCAAATTCATAGCATTAGACAATTAAAGACCTAAATGTTACTTCATATGTGTGTCAGGTGTCAAACCTTGTCATATTTCTTGAGAATTTTTCTCATGGCAGTGGCATTAATGATAGCATAAGTAACCAGGTCTTTTCCTTGCTGCATCAGAACTCCATGATCCCGCCTTGTCTTACTTCCAAACCATTTGAAGTACTTCCAGAAACCAGAAGCTAAGTGCAATTCTACCAATGTTTGAGCTCTTTCATTGAAGCAACCAACAACAGCTGACATCTCCTTAAGTAGTGAGGGGAAGAAAGTGCCATCACACACTGATAGATAAATTGACAAAATAGTTAGCTCAGACAAAGGGTGAGCTTAAGAATGAGCTGTCATGATGACTGAACCTATGAACTCAGTCGCTTGTGCAGGAATTAGTGTATGAATTAACAATCTATCTGAACAGGAACTCTACATGACATCATAACAAGTCACAACATATAAGCTGAGTAAATTGCAGAAAAGGAATTCAAATGGACAACACCTTACAATAGGACCACCTCACAGTTGTCTTGCCTTCTTGAACAACAATAGCAACATTTCTCATATCAGTATTCTAGAAAAAGAGCAAATACAAATGTAATGGACTTTAAAAACCAAAAAATATAACAGCCTGCATGAATTAACCAACACACAGATAACAAAAGAACAAACAATAGTGCAGAATCTTTCTTACTCTATCAAGTATCAATGTCTAATTTGCTTAGTGATGTCAAAACAAGGAAAAGTTGGAGAGGGTTTTAAAGCAAAACCAGAAAGTTAAAGCCAACAGTAGGAAGAAAAATGAGAAACAGCCAATAGGTGGAGAATGACTGTCATTTGTTCAAAAGATTTCTCCCGAAATGATATGACTTGAAGATTATTTATATACACAAGGAATAAATTGAACAAAACCAGATTTTTTGGGAAGAGAAATTGTTTTCCTCTTAAATTATGCGTATACCCTATGCCTTGAGTTGAACTACAATAAGAATGAGACAACAATAAAAAAAATCCAAAAAAAGAGAGATGGTTTCTATCAGCTCAATGATCCAAAAAATCACTTTTATGTTATAAATAGATTATATGTTAAGATTTAGTCCTATACGGGAAGAATATAAGTCTAACTTATACTTTATTTATTGGGATAAGTTTTTTAATTTAATTTGGAATATGGAGGGAAAGTAAGAAAAAAAACTAAATTTAATAAATTTGGCTTCAAATTTAGTAAATCAAATAATTATATATATATAATTATTTATTTAGTCTAATGAAAATACACTTTGTATGTGCGCATATGCAAACTAAGTCTGTGTATTTAAAATATGAAAAGATGTTTACATATAATTATATTTGTCTAAAAAAGGTGTGATGTAACTAATTTTAACAGTCATTTATAGTAATAAATACACAAACATACCATCCTTAATACAATTATTTTTTTTTCTTTTAGTCTTCCAGAAATTCTTTGAGAAGTATTTAAAAATTGTTATTTGTAGGTTTTTAGACTTTATTGTGTCCTGTAAAAATATTAACATAACCTTACATAATAATTTTACTAGTGGAAGCAACTAATTCTTTAAATATACTGTACTTCATGTCTCAAAGTCTTATCAACCCACTGTCGTAACACTTCCTTCGGAAAGAACAAAGATCAAAACCGAAGGCCGCAACTTTCCTAAATTTAAAGAAAATTAATCGCAAAACAAACCTGTCTCCAATCCACAAAAAAAAAAAAAAGGAGATTTCTAAAGAAATTGACAAAGTACCCTGACAATGTCGCTGGCACCTGTCAGTCCGCATCCGAGCCGGCCCCGCGGCTACTAGGACTCCTTCCTCCTCGCCTTCTTCCTGCGATTCACGGCATTGCTGGCGGGCCTGGAGCTTGACGCGGCAGTGCTTGAGCATCTTCTTGAGCTTCTTGAGGCCAACGCCGGGGAGGCCCTCGTCCCTGCCCTGCATGTACTCCTCGTACCTCTTGCAAAACTTCATCTCGGATGATCCAAACCATCAAAAACCCAAAAAGATGGAAATTTTGAAGCGAACTCGGAACAATGGCGAGTGTTTCTGCGATTTCTTCCCGGATTGCGCGGATACGCTGCGGATATATACCGAGAAGCCCGAGTCAAGAGGATCTGGCGGGCCTGCTGGCCTAGTGTCCGTGAACTGTTTTACTTTAACCCCCTACAAACATATATTTCATATGAGCCCCTGCTTTGATAATGGACAGGACGCTGCACATTTAAACATAACACCCTGCGGCTTCGATGTGTTGCATTGGATTTTAGAATTTCAAAATTTTAAAATTTTTAGATATTAAAAGGCAGTGTTTATTATATTAAATTTTAAATTTTCAGAAAAATTAAAATTTAGCAGTCTACCAAAACGACGGTGTTAATCGCCGTTGGTAATACAAATGTAAATTCAAGGGCACGCATGCAAAAAACAAGTTTGAGAGGGGTATATATACAAAAGACCCAAAAACATATGGGCCGTTTAATTGATTTAAACAATGAACTGTAGGGCAATAGCGGGTTCTAAAAGATTCAATTCATGATTTCTGGTCCGCATTAGGAGTTTATTTTATGGGAAAGATAATGACGATGATTAGCGCATGATCTTAGTGCATCTTGAATTGTTCTTAGGATATGGTTAATGATTCTGTTTGATTCCTTAACGCCCATTGATCAGTGATTAATATGCATAAATTAACTGCTAAACGATTGCAAGCATTTGATTATTTCGAAACGAGCAGTCAAATTTCGGCTTTTAGAGCAGTTCTGCGAGTGGAAGCGAAAATTCGACGAGAAAACAGGGAGGAAAAAAAAATAATTAAAGAGTGCAAAAAATTGGAATTTTTTCAGCCCCTCAAATTTTAGTTTTTCATACTCTTTTTTATTCCATTTCAACTCCTCCTTTTCAAGAAATTATTTAAAATTTTAAATAAAATTTATACTCGTCGCTAAGGTACCGTTTAGTTCGAAATTATGATCAGAATCAAGACTAATGAATCATTTTTATAAACTAATTTTTTTTATCAAAATTAACGTTTCAATAATTTAAAATTCGAAAAATTATTTAATTTTTTATAATAATTTAATTTAATAATAATATAAAATAAGTAATATTAATTTTATAAAAAAAATTCTAAAATAGACTAATTTTGATCTTAATCTCAAATCAAACGAAACGTGAGATCTTGTTGCCACCTTCGCTATCCCACCACCATCCTCCTTTTGTACTTGATAGCCCCACCTCAACGCCAACCTTCGGCAATACTGCTCTCTTCTTTCCCTCGCCATTGGAATTTTTTATTTACTATTTTCATCGTCCTTTCCCTCTTTTTTATTAACAAATTTTCAAAGTAACTTATAAAAAAAAAGATTTTGAACACTAACAAAAAAATCAAAGCACAAACAAATAGATATTAAGACTAAGCCCAAAATAATAAATAATTAAACTTAAAATATGAAAATTTAAATGAATAAATATCCAATTTGAAACTCAAACAGTAATATATTAAAAATAACTTGAATACTAGTAAAAAAGAAGTAACTAAGCAAAAATTAAAGCAGAATAAGATGTTACAGTGGTGACATCTCCTCATTCCCTTTTTTTTTTTCTTTTATTCCTCCTTTTTTTTTCAGAATAAAAAAATATTGATGACGACGACAAATAAAATTAGAAAAAATTGCAGTACTCGTTTACGGTGAGAAATGCAATGGTATTTAAAATTTTTTTTTTCTTTTTTATGTGCATTTCTTTACGTTACTCTCGGAGTGATTTAAAAAAAGAATATGAAAGTAGCACAAATGAAAAAAATTTGACGTATAAAAAAATTAATATTGAAGACTAAGACTGAAAATCTAAACAATTAGACTTAAAATATAAATATTTTAAATGAATAAATAACCAGGACTAAAATTCAAATTATAATAGCTTAAAGTGAAGTTTAAATACTAAAAAAAAAAAAATTTAAGGAGAAGAAGACGTTGATGATGATAATATTTTTTTTATTTTTGTTATTCTCTGCTAACTTTTAGGATGAAAATTAGTACTAATGGGAATAAAAATTGAAAAAATAGTTATATTATAAAAAATGCTGATACGATGTCAATATCAACAAAAATAATAGTAAAATGGAAAATATGATAAAAATAATAATGGTAATGCTAATATCAGGCCGGAGGTAGTGGTGATAAGATACGTCCTTTTTTTTTTTTCTTCATTTACTTTTTACTGAGGGGTTGATCTAAATTTCCAAAAAAAAAAAAAAGAAAACGGAAATTATATGGTTTTAAGATTGTCTGTTTGGGACAGTTACATCGGCCAAAAAATGAATAATTATTTTTTTAGAGAAAAAGGGTAGAATCGAGTGCAGTACAAAAAGATACCTGATTTATTTCAATTTTTAATCTTTCAAGACCGTTTTGTTTGAAACTAAGTAATCCGATTAGACCATTTTTGAACTAAAAATATTACTAAAAAATTAGCTAGTCGAACTAATTAACTCAAATGGGTCTAAACACCAAAAACCATTGACAATAAATAACAATAAAAAGTGCAACTACAAAACATCAAAACTGAATACATTCAACTAGGTATCATACAAAGATGATTAAAGACAAGGTTTTAAGTATTGACCATCATAGTGCATATGCCTTGCATATATTATATTATAACATATATTATTTTAGTACTTAAAAAATTTTAACTTATTTTTTTTATCATATTTGTATCATATATATCAATACAAGTTATTATTTCTCATAATAAAAAATTATTTTGATATAAAAATAAAATAATTAATTAAAATGTGTTTCACTTTTATAAAATTTACTCTTTATAATCTTGATAGAGATAAATTATGAAGTTATAATATCTATTAGCTTAAACTTTGTCTATTATGAAATTTAGATTTTTTTTTACTTGACTTCAAGTATGAAATTATTAAATCACTACTCTTCTAATCCACCTTCGTTGAATCATTATCAACTCATACACAATAAATTGTAAAAAATATTATAATAATGATTCATGATTTTTTTTTTTTAATTTCAACATGCATAACTCAAAAAAATATGCAATAAATATAAATAAAATATGAAAGAAGACCGTGAGGAGGAGGGAGATTTTTGTGAGTGATAGAATCGATGCGGTTACCAAACTCTTCATCTTCATTGTTGGATTTTACAAAAAAATGAAAATGTGAAAAAAGACTACGAGGAGAAAGATCTTTGTGAGGGATATGGTCGATGCAATTATTAAATTTTTTTTTTTTTATCCTTGGACCTCAACATATTCATGAAACTCTTCTACTCCTATGATCATTAGTTTCTCAAACCTAACAAATTTTTTAAAAATCGTGAGGAGGAGGAGGACCTTTGTGAGTAATAGGATCGATATAGTTGCCAAACTCTTCATCTTCATTATTGAACCTCACAAAAAAATGAAAATGCGAAAAAAGACGGTGAGGAGGAGGACCTTTATAAGGGACAAGCTCGATGCAATTGCCAAATTCTTCATTTTATCCTTGGATCTCAACACAACATCCATGAAACTCTTCTACTCCTACGATGATTATTTTCTCAAACCTAACAAGCTTCTCAAAAACCTAAAAAAAAAACTTAAGAATTGAGAATAAAAAATAGAGATAATAACCTAGGGTAAGGAGAGAGATTTAATAATTGCAATATTTTCATGGGTTACTCGCTCTTTCTTTTTAGTCTCTTTCATCGAAATCTAATTTGAGAGAACAAAAATTTTAAAATAAAAGGAAAAAATCTCTTCCAAATAGTAAACCATGAATTTATGAAAAAGTAATAAAAAAAGGATGAAATAAAAAATCACTTATTTTACTAGCAAAAAGTTTTCATATTATAATAAATATTTATAAAAAAACAATTTTAAATCACATAAATAGAATATTTAGAGAATATATATTTTTATTTATTTTTATCAATTAATTTATGGTGTGGTTGTTTTGGATAAAAATAAGTACTATTGAAATATTGCAAAATTGAGAATTTTACTATTTGGTTTGTAGTAAATTTAAATTTTTGGAAAAAATTCTAGTATTTATTTTATAAAATTTTTAAATTTTTAGAAAAAAATAAAATATCAGATTTTAAGGATATTGATTTTTAACTAAAATGCTCAAAAATCAAAGTCAAAATTTTTTTTTGATCAAATCAACTCAGCCACACGTGAACTAAATTAATTTTTAAAAATACTTCAAGTATTCTAAATATTTATAATTAAGGTATCTAGATATTTAAAATATTTTTATTAATTAATTGTATAATTAAGATATTTATAGATATTTAAGGTACTTTTTAATTATTAATCTTAAACTTTAATAAGTAAAGTATTATAAAATATTGAAGGTATTTTTAAAATATAAAATTTAAATTACTTTTTCAGTTTTTTGAGTAATTAAATTAGTTCACTCAAACATTTCAAAATTTAGAAAACTAAAATTTTTCAAGGGTCAATTGTATATAACTCATTGAAATCTTCATAAATTACATATTTTTTTCTTGAAATTTTAAGAATTACATATTTCTCCTTTGATTATTAGTTATGTTGCAAAGACCTTCTTAGATATATATTTATCGTTAAAATTTAAAAATATTCAAAGAATATTTCATTTGATGCTATTTGTGATGAAGTGAAAAGATAAAAATATCTCTTATATTTTTAGAAATAATGAAGTATTTTACAAAGACATGACTTTTTATAAAGTTATTTGTGATTATGATCATTTCATTAGAAATTTTTATAATTTTATTTTTTAAAAAAATATGAGTCCTAAATCTAGTTTAGATCTATCCTATATTTAGTTTAGATTGGCCCTCAAATTCACAACAATCTTTTATCAAGTTGTCATCCAAAAAATAAAATAAACTTTTATATGTTTTTTTATTATTTTTTTCATCCAAATAACAAACCCAAATTTACACACATTCTATCATTTTTTATTATGGAATATGTGAGAATGTATGTAAATTTATTTTTATTATTTGGATGACAAAAATAATAGAAAAATATATGAAAGCTTTTTTTTTATGATAATTTGATAGAAGATTATTATGTATATGGGGGCTAATTTAAACTAGATCTATGGCTAATCTAAATCAAATTTAGAACTTATTTTTTAAAAAAATATAAATTGACGAAAACTTCTTATGAAATCATCGTAGTTATAAATAAATTCATAAAAAGTTATATAATTGCAAAAAAAAAAACTCTATCACCTTGTGGGATCGATTTCAGGAGCCTGGGAGTGGCGAAGATCTCAGGGAATAATCTCGATGCACAAATCAAATTGTATTTTAATTTAAAGTACGCTATTAGGTATTGTGATAATATTAACTTTCAACAGACGCAAACTCCTATTGTTAATTATCCTAATAATTGTTGGGAACCTCCTAAAGAAAGAAATTTAACTAAAAAAAAGACATAAAAGAAAAAGAAAAAAGTATTCAATTGATTTTAAGGAATGGTACATGACTTAAGTAAAGATATACCCTCACTTTATAACGGATTTCAATATAAAATTATTAAAAAAATGAAAGAAGCAAAGATAAAAAAATAGTAGAGAAGGAGCTCTGATGTGTGCTATTACTCCACCCCCGTGCGTTGGATCACGTGGAGTCTAACTTTGATGAGTCTTAACTTAATACTCGACAAATATTGGTAACTTAATTTGGTGGCGTTATCTTATAGGACATGGAAAGGAATGAGAGGTGAAGTGTTTCCAATGACTTGAGCATTGAAGATAATTTCTTTTGATCGAAGTGTTTCTATTAGCTAATAAGGTGTTGGTCATAACTTCATTTGATTTAAAATATTTTTATTAGTCAATAAGGCATTGGTGATAATTTCATTTAGTTTGAAGTATTTTTATAGCCAATGAGGTATAAGCGATAATTTTATTCATTTTGAAGTATTTCTATAGCCAATGAGGCTTAAATGATAACTTCATAAGTTTGAAGTATTTCCATATCCAATAAAGCATAAGCAATAACTTCATTAGGTTTGAGGTATTACAATGAAACATAAGTGATAACTTTATTTGATTTGAAATATTTCTATGACCAATGAGGCGTAAAGTAATAACTTTATTTGGTTTAAAGTATTTCTATAGCCCATGAGACATAAGCGATAACTTCATAAGTTTGAAGTATTTTTATAATTAATGAGGCATAAGTGATAACTTTATTAGGTATGAAATATTTTCATAGCTAATGAGACGTAAACAATAACTTCATTTGGTTTAAAGTATTCCATAACCAATAAGGCGTAAGTGATAACTTTATTTAATTTGAAGTATTTATATAACCAATAAGACATAAGTGATAACTTTATTTGATTTGAAATGTTTCTATAGTCAATGAGGCGTAAGTAATAACTTCATAAGTTTGAAGTGTTTATATAACCGATGAGGTATAAGCGATAGATTTATTTGATTTGAAATATTTTTATCGGCGATGAGGTGTAAGCGATAACTTTATTTGATTTGAAGTGTTTTCATAGTCAATGGAGCATAAGCGATAAATTCATAAGTTTGAAATATTTTTATAGCCGATGAGACATAAGCGATAACTTTATTTGATTTGAAATATTTTTATCGGCGATGAGGCATAAACGATAATTTTATTTGATTTGAAGTATTTTCATAGCCGATAAAGCATAAACGATAAATTCATAAGTTTAAAATATTTTTATAGTCGATGAGGAGTAAACGATAACTTCATTTGATTTGAAGTGTTTCCACAGTGAATAAGATGTAAGTAATAACATCACTTAGTTTAAAGTGTTTCCATAACTGATAGGGCGTAGGTGATAATTTCATAATTTTGAAGTGTTTCTATAGCCCATGAGCCATAAGTAATTACTTCATTAAATTTAAAGTGTTCCTATGGCCAAGGAGACATAAGTAATAACTTTATTTAATTTAAAGTATTTCCATAATCGATGAGGTGTAAGCGATAATTTGACAAGTTTAAAGCATTTTCATAGCCGATGAGGTATAAGTGATAACTTCATAAATTTGAAGTATTTTTATAACTGATGAGGTGTAAGCGATAATTTTATTTGATTTAAAATGTTTCTATAGTCAATAAGGTATAAGCGATAACTTCCTTTGATTTAAAGTATATTCATAGTTGATGAGACGTAAGTGATAAATTCATAAGTTTAAACTGTTTTTATAGCTGATGAGGTATAAGTGATAACTTCATTTAATTTGAAGTATTTCTATAATTAATGAAGTGTAAACAATAATTTTATTTAACTTAAAGTATTTTCATAACCAATTATGCATAGATGATAACTTCATGAGTTTGAAGTATTTTTATAGCTAATGAAATATAAGTGATAATTTTATTTGATTTAAAGTGTTTTCATGATCAAAGAAGCCTAAGTAATAATTTTATTTAGTTTAAAGTTTTTCCATAGCCGATGAGGTATAAGTGATAATTTTATAAATTTGAAGTATTTCCATAGCTGATGAGGCATAGGTAATAACTTCATAAATTTGAAATATTTCTATAGCCAATGAGGTATAAATGATAATTTCATTGATTTAAAGTACTTTTATAGCCCATGGGGCGTAGGTATTAAGTTTATTAATTTGAAATATTTCTGTTAGCTGATAAGGCATCAACGATATCTTCATAGATTTTGAAATGCTTTGTAACTAATGTAGCATAGGCAACAATTTCCTTTTTGTTAGTGTTAGAACAAGACATTTTAGTTGATTAATTAAGCGAGTTCGAGCCCACTTTTTATCTAACTTGATTTGGAAGAATGATCAACAATTGTGGCTTATATTAATCAATAGTTTATCATGGCTTGTTGCCAATTGGGTATGAGACGTCACCAATGGCTTTGGTGGCATACCTAGTGAAACTTTGTTTGATCCTATTCAACTTTATTCAAACTAGTTTAGTTCGGGTGAAGATGACGGCTTACCCACTGCTTATGGGGTTAGGCTTATTATTGGAGTGTTGCCAGAGATTTAGCACACTTAGTGAAATTCAGTTTAACCCATTTTTGCTCTATTGGAACTTGTCCAGGTTGGACTTGACCTATGCTTTACTTCACGTTTCGAATTCAATTAAGTTTGATCCAATCTTGAATTTAGTTTGACCCGATTTGAAATTTAGATTTGATTTTGGTTTAAGTCTGATTTAGTTCAATATTCAGCACTTGACCTAGACATAGGTCTGATTTGATTTAATTTGATGTTCGAAGCTTGATTTAGATCAAGTTCGATCCAATTTAATTCAATATTCAGAATTTGATTTGGATCAAGTTTGATTTAATTTAATTTAATATTCAAAATTTGATTTCAGTTTGAGTCTAATTTGAAATTTAATTTAAGACACTTTAAATTAATCAATTTGGCTTGGAAGCCCTTCGGTTGTCATAATGACATTATTGCGAGCTTGCAAACTGGCCATAAGTTCAAACTGATTGTTGGGCGAGACCATAATTTAGTCCTAAACTGTTTTGACTTTTGGGTAAGACTGTAGATTGGCCCTAGACGATTTTGACTTTCGGGTGAGACTGTAGGTTGGTCCTAAGTTGATTGGCTATCAAGTAAAACTGCAAGTTGGCCCTAAACCATCTTGATTTTTAGGCGAAACTGCAAGCTAACCCTAAACCATCTTGATTTTCAGATATGACTATAAGCTGATCCTAAATCAAGTTTGATTGTCTGACAAACCTCAAATTGGTTCTAAACTGTTTTGACTTTAGAGTGAGACCATAAGTTAACCCTAAGTTGATTATTTATCGGACAAGACCACATGCTGGTCTTAAACCATCATGATTTTCGGGCAAGACCAAATGTTGGTCTTAAGTCTATTGGTTGTTGAATGAGACCGTAAGCTAGCGCTAAATCATCTTATTAAGATATTTTATTATTTCTTATGTTATTTTGTTCTTATTTTTGTTTTTGTTCTCACTCTTATCCTTGTTGTCAATCCAAGAGTTTTTTGTCATCTATTTTTCTTCAACACAATGTCATGGTGATAAGCGAGGCCACGATGGCTGCGATGGTGATGGAGATTCACCGGCGTTCTAAATCACAGATGGTTGTGGTATTAGTAGAGATCCGAGGTCATAAGAAGGGTCATGAGTGGTCGCGGAGTTAGTGGGAATCCGCCATCATACCAAGGGTCGTGGGTGGCCGCGGTGTTAGTGAAGATCTACCGTCATATGAAGGGCTGCGAGTAACTATGGTGTTAGTGAAGATCTACTAATGTGAAACTGCAAATGGCCACTGTGTTCGTGGAGATCCACCAGTGTGATGGTCTCAGTGTTGAGAACAAAAGAGAGGCCTGTGATAGGGTTCGGATGCCCGATTCTTTCATGTTCAGTCATTCGAATTCAGACAACTGAGAATGTACAGCGATTGGTGGAGAATGAGGCTGCGGGTGGTTGCAACCCTTGAGGAAGAGAGGGCAACAGCAAGAACAAGTGCAAGAAAATGAAGACTTTACAAAAGACAAATAGAAAAGGGAATAATGAAAAAAATAAAGAAATTGATGAAATCTTATATCTTTTTCAATCCCTTGTTAGAGTCTTCTTACTCTTCTCCTAGATGACAAGATCTGCCTCAGAACTTTTTTTTCAATTCGTGCAAAATTTGTCCAAGGATCATCTATGAATTATTTTTTTTGCATGTGCCCTAGCCTCCTTTTTATAGGAATTTGAGAGAATCTTCAATTTTATTTATTGGGATTTAATTGGGAGATTTGATCGGTATTCTCTTACCATAAATCTCATATTTGAATCTCATATTGAAATTTTTTAATATTACACCTTCCTTGTTGAAAAATTTGATTGATTTATAATGGATTTTGAGAATAATTTTATTTTCATTTCTGTAGATCGCGACTGAACTGAACAACCAATTAAGAATTTGGCATTCGATTGCGAGTGGGGTTCACGCAGTTGAACAATACTAGACATTTAATTGGAACCAAATGTTCAACTGTGGGTAGGAGTTTGCATAGTCGGACAGAACTGGACAACTGGTTGAAAATCAAGAATCCGATTATGACTCGGTTTAAGTTATGGGCCTGATTTTTTGGCCATTTTCTATTTCAAGTTAGTCCTAATCATTCTAAATTAAACTCAAAGTTTGACTTTAATTTAAATTTGGGGTCAGATAACAAAAACTACCTAAACATACCTCTAATAAGTTAAAGAGTATTCTCTTACCATAAACATCATATTTGAATCTTAAATTGAAATATTTTGAGATTACACTTTCCTTATTAAAAAATTCGGTTGATTCTTAATAGATTTTCAAAATAATTTTATTTTCGTTTTTGCAGATCGCAACTGAACCGGACGTTCGACTATGAGTGCGGTTTGCATAGTCGAACAATACTAGACATCCAGTTGGAACCAAATGTTCAACTATGGGTAGGAGTTTACATGGTCAGACAAAATCGAACGCCAATTGAAAATCGAGAGTCCGAGTCGATTCAAGTTTTGGACTCAATTTTTTGATTATTTTTTATTTTAAGTTAGCCTTAATCATCCTAAATCAAGCTCAAAGTTTAACTTTAATTCCAAGTTGGAGTCAAATTGCAAAAACTACCTAAATATGTTTCTAATAAGTTAAGAAATATTTTCATCTTTTCACTTTATTCTTAACAATGTCAAATAAAATATTCTTTGAATATTTTTAATTTTACTGATAAATATATACCCGAAGAAATTTTTAAAATATATCTAATAATTGAAGGAGAAGTATGTAATTTTTAAAATTTGAAGAAAAAATATACAATTTATGAAAATTTTAAGAAATTATATGTAATTGACTCATCTTTTAAGCCAAATAAAAACTATAAAAATTTAGCATTTCCAAATCTCTCAAATCAAATATATGAAAAATTTTTAATTTTCAGAATTCTTAATTTTTTAAGAAACAAAAAATTTATCTTGTCCTTGAGCTCAAAATATCGGAGTGGAGCAGAGAATGCTCGCAGGCTTTTAAAAAAGAAAGAAAAATCAAATATCGTCATCAATTTAAGTTTTTCTGTTTTTGTTCGAAAAAGACCAACCAATGTAGAACAGTGGGTAGTTTGTGAAGCGATTTCCGAGAAGCCTAAAGGGACGACCCACATAATGCGCCATCCACTCAGATTTGCCGGCCAATTTTTTTCCGAGCATTCCGTCAACTTTCCGTTTACATTATCCCTTACTGGTGCTTCTCCGACTATAGTGGTTCCATTGTGTACTTTGAACAAGCAACATGACACCACACTTTGCCAGATTCCCAAGCATAAATTCCTTAGTTTGTCGGTCGAAATCGGATTCTGTCCCTGCAGTAGGGTACTGATCCAACAATTCAAATCCATGATAATCAAACCCGAAATCCATGACAATCAAATCCATGACAATCAAACCTTCTAGCACTTGACCTCCTTGAGACCGTAAGCCAAGTACAGGAAAGTTGGGTCCATAGCGCTGTCTTTATAATACGCAAGACCAAGCTTCCATCATCGTGCATCCTCTTACCCACAAAGCTGGCAACAAAAAATTGTCATTAGTGATTGATCATAACTAAATGAACTAGATAGCCAGGAAGCTCAAGGAATGATGAAAATAAGAATTCGCTAGAAACTGCACAACGCAAAAGTGTTAGGGAGCAACTGAGTGCCATTCAATTTATACTGTATGGTAGTAGATTGTTGTGAAGATTAGATCAATTATGCTGCAGATGCGCATTTCAAATTGAAAAAGAAAAAAAATATATAATAATAATAACAAAGGACATTGATGTAAATGAAATAGAATATCAGAAAGCACATATGGTGTTAGATGTGAAAATAAATATGAACAAAATGAATGCAACCTAACAGGAGAAGGGAATATACCCATAAGAGGAGAACAGAGAATTAGGATTTGCAGGGAGCACTTGATATACTGGTACAATTTGGTAAATACAACAGTCGACATAAGAAATAAATCTAGCAACAGCAATGCTTAGTAGGTTACCAAAACAAGTAATTAGTATGGTTAACATGGAAGCACAATTGACCTATAAAGTAAACAGTGAAGGGCAAGCTACAAACTTCAGGGGAATGGCTCAAACTCTAAAAAATGGTTTCTATCTCCCAGAATTACACATAAATGTTGGCCAAAATTTGCCTCCAATATATTCTTATGCCACGCAATTGACTCTTGTTGGACAGACATGGGAAACTAAGGGCAAGATATGGATTAGAGCAGGAAGGGACCAGCCAAAGGACTAAGTATGACAAGAGGTCCAACCCTCTCAGTGCACCTATTTCTTTAATTTCTTTTTGAGAAGAGGTCAGATTCTCACTATCTAGTACTAGAAACAAGATGAATTTCTGGGTTCCTGACTTAAAACAAACAACTCTTGAGCTGGTTCTCAAGATTCTACCATCTCAACCTGGAACTAAAACCTGAATGGTAATTGTATCCACACCACTGAGAGTCAACATTTCAAGTTAGACAAATGAATCAACAGGGAGAAAAGAATACAAGCTCCACAGGTCCTGATTAATATGCTAAATGGTGGAATGTTTCGATAAAATGGATCACATAGAATAGGAAGCCCATAATACCGAGAACAATAAACCAATAGGAGACAATGGAGGATTAAAAATATGTTGGCTTGAGTAAAAAGAACAAAAAGTTCAGACAAATACAGCGTAAGTAGGAGCACTCACTGTACCTTTCTCACAATCATTATTTTGTTGAAGACACAGATATGCACATAGATGAAAGGGAATTGACAAAATAGCATGAGAAATTAATGCCACTATACTTACAACTGTAGGTCATTGAGCTTTGACAATAAAAACTTAGTAGCTGCCTCAATGTTCTTCTTGAACACCTCTTGCTTCTCTGCCTCCAACTTAGGCGCCAACAATTTAATATAACGTTTCATGAATGTCACAACTTGCTTTTTATCAAAAGCAGGTTGCTCCTTTATGACGAACAAATAGCATGTTAATGCTGAATCTACGCATCTAATGCTCTAGTTAAACATGCTCAAGTATACAGAATAACCTGAAGGCGGAAGGTGTCCACAATGTCGACGACTTTAACTGCCTGATCATTGACACCTTCATCTTCATCAGCACCCTCAGCAGAAGGGTAGCACCAATATCTACATCAATAGCTCCTTGAACCACCCACTGCAGATAACATTAGACTCGTTTATGAGTTCTAAGCATTTTGTGTGTGTGTGTGTGTGTGTGTGTGTGTGTGTTTATTAGTTGCTAACTGTAGTAATAGGAACCAAACTGATTGACCTCGAAATGATATAAAGCTGCAAAAATTTTGGAAAGAACTGTCAAAAGGGTATCAAAGTTATTAACAGATATTCTACAAAATTATTTTGATCAATGCATGCATGAGCATAGGGGCATGCTCAATACTGATGTGTGAATATTAGACTAGTTCCAAAGTTTATCATGTAACATATGTAAATAGTCACAATTTAGCTCCATCAATCCAGTCATATAATCTGCAGACAACGAAAACTATATAAAACCCATGGAAATGTACTACTTAGCAGTAGAAGTTCATCATTCCTTCCCATCAACCTCCCACAGCATTCCATTCTCAATTTCCTTGTAAGGGAATGAATCATACAAAAGCTCATCCCCTGGATAGCATTAAAAAACACAAATTATACACTGAAAATAAATTACTAAGAGAAAAGGCAAGTTGTCATCAGAAGAACAAACAGAATACTGCAAAAAATAAATAGTTTAGCAGATAAACTACTAACCAAGTCACATCAACATGATCAATCTATCACTTAGTACCATAATAATATTGGGATCTATTGTAATAGGCTAGAAGCTGTGATAGTAAAGAATCCAATAAGGGAAGAAGATGATTTCAAAAAGCAGAGACAGCATTGGTAACGCATGCAATGTATTTGTAGAAAATGTTGGCACAAAATGATATGGTTGCTAGTCTAAAACAATGTGATTTCTTTCACCATACAACAAGCAATAGGAGAATATATCACTTTCTGGAAATAATAATAATCTATACCCATGATAAGTGACAATGCAGCTAGATAGATGCAACATTGTACAAGTCACATCCTAGTAATTGCTTCGAACATAGAAAAACAATCAAATTAACCACACAGACAAACTTAAACTGTGAAGCTTATGCCAGAGTAAAATCAGTTACAATAGTTCATCACTATTCCAAAGTAATCCTATCGCAACTATATCTTTTAAGAGAATCAAATACGCATCTACACTAGAATAATATAGAACACATTAAAATCAGGGTTAAATCTTCCACCTTGAAAAGTAGCTACATAATATCTCTAACTTATCCCTACACCGAAAAACATTAATGGTTGTGAATCCAACAATTATGAGGACCATTAGTCTTCACATTATTCAGCAAAACAAACCGTTGTTCACCTTTCCATACAACCTAAACAAAAATAAACATCAAAACAAACTGTCGCCCGAATCTCTCGAAAAAATAAATAAACGAATAAAATCTCTAAATCGCAAGTAATTCTATTTAGGACAGAGAGGTTCTTCTGGGTGTTTGAGTTCTCTGCTCATGAGGTACAGGGTTTCGGACAACCTCAAATCGGGCGCATATAAAAAACTTACCCTAACTCTCTAAATCGAAACCCCAAAAACAAATCATAGAGGACATGATCCAAAGAAATCATCGCTGACAACAGGCCCAGATCAAACATATATAGCACAAAAAAATCAATAGAAACTCTTCTCGATATCATCAGAAGATCGAAAACAAACAGCAAAAAGACAAATCAAAACAAGGTGAATTCAACTCCGCAAACAAATAAGATCGAGATACGACAAAGAAGAGGGGAGATCGACGGGATACCAGTGAGAAGGTCCTGATAGACGAGCATGGCAGCGGCGCATTGTCCAAGCAAGCGAGGGCGTCGGAGAACCAGAAGAAAAGGACCGCTGTCGAAGAGTCGCGGACGGGTGGTATTTATAGCCGAACGGTTTGGCGGTTCTGGGATTTCCAAGAAAGCGACAGAGCTTGCGGGCGCCAGACCGGCGCCAGACCGGGACTGGCCGGGCCTCGGGGGAAGCCCTGGCTCCTGAGACAAAGACCCAGCCCATTTTTGGGTCCACAGATTAAAAAAAGTTAATTACATATTACTAGTTGTAAATTTACGAAATTATATATAATTTTTTAAAATTTTAAATTTTATATATAACTCCCTGATTGTATTGTATATATCTTTTTCAGTTAAATTTTTTATTTAAAAAAATATTTCACGAATATTTTATCTAATAATATTAGAGATCACATTAAAAATTTATTTCAGATTCGATCATTCGAACGTAACATATCGAAAACAAAAATCACGCTCATATAATTTTTGCTCTAATTTTATTATTCCTCATCTCTCCATTTATTTCTTCAATGTCGATTATGTCAAAATCTTTTATCCCCATCTGTCAATTATTTTCATTTTTAGTAAATTCTCATCCATGTTATAGCCTTAAGCCTCTAACATGACTTGCTTATCATTACTAATCTTGTTGTCTCATGGATCACCCCTAATCTCTTTTTCTTGTTAGTGTCTTGTCATATCGCCTTTGTCAAATAATCATGATTGACGCTCACTCTTTCAGCCTAATCCCATCCTTTTTTCTCTTCTCTTTTGTGACATGCTCTTAGTCCTATTTCTTTTTTAATCGCTTCTTTTTTCTCTCTCCTCCTTATTGCCTCTCACTCCAGTTTTTTCTTCGACACCATCTCCACCATCCATGATCTTGTGCTTCAGCATGGTCTCAAAAAATATCCACATGTCATCATTTTTTGATGGAGTGTACATGTGAAATACTGATGTAGTGTATCTTTTTTGGTGTTTGATGAAATGTCCATGAGAATTGAGCAAGATATGGATAGACAAAAAAAAAGTGGAGAAAAGAGGAGATGATCGGCGGATACCAAAAAAAAGAAAAGTGGGAAAAATTTAGTCATATGAATTATGATTTTAATACCAATATGGATGAATGGATTTATTTACAATGACATCAAAAGCTTAAAAAATAATATATAATTTTTAAATTTTGAAAGAGTTATATGCAAATCACCAAATAGATAAGGTAAATACGTATAACTCCTTGTAAATTATCAAATTACATATAATTTTTTCTAAATTAGAAGTTATATATAAGTTTTATAGCTAAATCATAGTCAATGTAAAAAACTTCCTATTGTGACCGTTATGTAAAGTTTTAAGGTTGATTTTAAACCCGAATAGTAAAAACACTGCATTACCCTTGAATCCCCTCTGTTATAAAAATATTTATAGAACACTCCTTTATTTTTTTGTACAAATTACAAATAATTTCTTATAAATTTGACAAAAATATAAATACTTTTTCTTCAACATACAGCACCTTTGACTAGATTTTCAACACAAAACTTCAATTTATTATAAATATAGACCTTTAACTACAAAAATTGCTAAAAACTAAAAAAAAAAAAAAATAAAGATGAAGAGTGATAGAGCTCAACAGAAATGGGACTTAAGAATTAAAAGCAATGATAGTTGGTTAACCTAAAATGGAAACTTTCTAAATTCTTATATAATTTTATCCACCATAATTATGATCGTTAGAGCAATTCACAATTTAATTGTTATAAAGCAATCAAACACGATCATGATTTAAATTAAAAAATTTTAGTTAAAGGTTAATAACTATTTATTTTGAAATAATTATATTTTAAACATTTTGCATATCTTCTAAAAATTTTTAACGGAATATTCTCACGATATTTTTGTATAACGGTAAAATCCAACTGCAGGAGGTGTTTGCAACTTCATTGACAACTCAAAAAGTTATATGCAATATCAATTTAGAAGAAGTTATACACAATTTTAGCAGTTTAAAAGGATTTATATATAATTATTTTAACAAAAAATAAAGTAATAAATAAAATAAGATTCTTTAGTGAGGACGCACGCATATATACTATTAGCAAAAATTACTTATATTAATAAAAATTTGCAGGCAACCACCTCGCAATTAATATTCTTTTGCATTCAATTATTGATATTTAATTTACCATAAACATGTTATTATCTCCCCAATTTCTCTAATCCTCTCTCGTAGTGTATGAAAATTCTAAATATTTGAAAATCATTTTCTTTATTATTGACCAATAAAATTTGAAAAAAAAAATGGTGTTTAGGTATATTGGATTCTCATGCCAAAAAAAAGAGAATAAAAAAAATTAAAGAGAATAAAAATTTTTAGAATTAAGTTTAAATAATTAGAGACATAATGGTCTTTTTGATATTAAACTAAATCATAAAAATAAATAAAGAAAGAAATATTGACCGAGATGGCCATTTATAAATTTTCATCATTATTGATGCTTTTTTTTCCTATTAATAATAAAAGAGGTGATTTTTGCATAAATTTGCGATAAATTACGTTTTTTCTTGTTAAAAATTGATAAAATAAAGACAATGTAGGGTGTACGTTGCCAATTCAACCAACCATAGGGGGTTGCATGCCAAAAGTCCTCGATTTTCCCGCCAAATAAAATTACATTTTCCTTCTCGTTCCTCTTCCCTCTCCGCCCATGTGGATCTGTCACCGCTCGCCGGCGACTCCGACCGCCAAATGTTGCCAGGATCACCACTTCATTTGGTCTTCGACGACGAAGGAGAAGTGTTCGTTGTGATTATTCATCCGTAGCTGAGAATATATGCGGACACGACTCTATGTAAATTTTTGGACTACGCTCCATGTTGAAACTGGGAAGTTTTTTCGAAACGATTCGTTTGTCTTTGTTTTCTCCCCGAATATACTATTTTATTTTACTGAAATTATAATTATAGATTCCCTATTTTATTAAAATTTTATTGTTATTTGGAAGTGCGATTTGTTCTAATTACAGTTGCTGGTGTTGACAAGGTTGGGGTGTGACGAGAGCCCTCTTTGGCGATGGTTGGAGACTTGGGCGTGCGAACTAGATACCTGCATTTCCATGTCCATGAATTCAAAACTTAGTGAATCGTAATCACTGTCCCTAGTTTGTGTTTCTTCGCTTGTCAACCTCACCTATCAATTTATGTTTCTCCATGCATACCCCTATCATACTTCCATATGTACTGTACGTACCACGACAAGATACTGATATTTGCACATATATTCTCACGGTCAGTCTTCGTAGATATACGTATTTATTTGCCTGAATCATTAAGGGCTTTCTGTTGTTATGTCTATGTTATTGGTGTTTTGACTTAACAGCAAATATAATTCATCAGACCATCTTTTTATCCTGCATCTACTTGATATGTCATCAGCACCTGCCTCTTTATAATCTTCGGCTTTATTCTACTTGACTAATGCATAGCATCCCGCTGTTTTTTTCCCTTCATCGCAATTCCAACACACTACATGGACACTGAGCACAGCAAGCCATAACTAAGAATGAGGTGATTCAGTGCTTGAGGCAACACTGCGAATGCCCATTTCCTTCTCCCTCTTGAGGAAGCTGGAATACCAGTACGCTGAGCGCTTGGGCGTTCTCCTGCGCTGCTCGTCCTCAAAGTCGACGTAGTAGAGGCCCAAGCGGGACTGGTATCCAGCCAGGAACTCAAATACATCCAGGAATGACCACACGAAGTATCCTCTCACATCTGATCCATTTCTGCACAAGAAAGCAAGCCAGTATTACACTTGTGATTGCATGTATGCCCCCGAAATATGCATATTAGGATTCGTTTGTTTGGAAATCTCGGTGGTTTTCAAATCCTGCGAATAGTAGAAATCCAGTATTTGTTTGGAGCGATTTGAAAATTAGAGTGCAAAATTTCACCAAGATTTTCACCTCGATAATTTGATTTTACCTCCAAACTAGAGGCAAACCAAATTCAGGATTTGGAAATCCCAGACACGTGCACTGCATGTGACAGGTCCTATGAAGTATTTTAAAATTCGGATTTTTGCATAAAAGCGCCCGAATTTGTTATATTTGCAAACAACTCCGAAAGTTTCTCTTTATAGTCCTTTGAAAAAGCATCCAATATTTTATATCAAAGAGTAGCACTTTATTTTTTATTTAATTCTCCAAATAAGTAAGATTCCTCCGATTGCTCGAGTATTGCATCAACCCACGCGAAGTCATGCTAAATTTTTAGTAATTAATTATTAATGACTATCCAAATTACAAAATACAACACAGAACCAATGTTAGTAATAGATTTTATTATTAGAAGGAAATACGATTTTAATCTTTGAAATTATTGTCCAGTAATTACTATCTGATGAATTGTTTTATTGTCCATGTCGTAATCATGGTTATACAATTTAATTGCGATTACACAACTTAGTATAAGCTATGTTCTTTATATTTTAATCGTATAATTTTGCAACAAGGCCCGCGACAATTTCTATAATGTTTTATAATGTTTGCCAAAAAACCCCACGAATGCTATATATTTTGCACCTGGAGCTTTGAAATTTTTTTTTTTTTTGCATATCTACCCCTACAAAACTATCCTCTTACATTTGCATATTTCCTAGCGCAATCTACACTCGAGTCATGTCTTCTCTTCACAGAGGTAAATTTGTCATAACATTTTGATCTTTTCACAAATTCTAATTGAATCCCAAACTACACTATATGTAAGAATGCAGTCAACGGGTATACTTGCAAGAGAGGGATGTTTATGCAAATGCCAACTTTATGGGGGTGTGAATGCAATTTTGGGACAGTTCACAGGGGGTTATATGAAAAAATTCGTTGTTTTATATATATATACATATAGAAAGCTGTAATTACCTTATGGCGTCGAGAGTACTTCCAATGTAGCCCTTTAGGTAATGGATCCTACCCCAATCGTTCAGTGAGTCCTTCTCTCCAAGCCCATAACCTGAATGGTAACATAGCTGATCAAATTGAGTCAATTGGAGTAGCTTATTATGCTGGTAATTCCATTATTATTTTTTAAAAATAATCTTTATTTATCCTCTGAAATGCGTTATATTTATGTATAGTCTAATGACATTTAAACATCTACACACAACCCTTCTTTTCACTTTTATTAACCGAAAGCCCCTTGAGAATCTGGAACGAGAGAAATTGTCGGTTGATAAAAGCGAAGAAGACATAAATATTAGATATTGAGGGGGGTGCGTGCATAACAGACATTTTGAGCCGGGTGACTATCTGCAATTGAGATTAGATCTAATTGAGCCTTGAGAGTGAGTTTACAGCTAATACTAAAATAATAAAGAAATATATGAGATATATGAGGATAAAATAAGAAAAAAAAAATAAAAGCACGGACCATTTTCTTGGATATAAATCGGAGGATTTTTATATTTCTGCTTCACGTAAGCCAGCAATTCTCGCAGCCCGTACGGCAGGTACGGTAGATATGTTGGAACAAACTGAATCCAATGTTAACAAATAACTAAGCGATTAGTTTTATAATTAACATGTAATCATAAGTTAATCATTCAATTCTTACCCCGGTAATGGGCACGTCCTGCTTCGAGGCTGCAACGAGAACACAAACCACTCGTTAGAAAAAAAACAAATCTATGTATCAAACAAGCCAGTTGACCGAGTGACTTCTGACTGATGGCTGACATCAGGAGGACAAGGACAAACCTGACATTTTGACGGACATGTCTGCGTTGAAGTCCCGACAAGTCAACTTCAGACAATCAGAGCAATCGGAGATGTAAACCGTAGTATAGTGATTGATACCAACGAAATCGAACGAGCCCTTGACCTGCTCTGATTCTGATTTGGTGAAATACGGGAGTCGTGAGCCCGCAATTTCTCTCATTACTTCCGGGTAGTCTCCATGCATCAATGGCTCTAAAATCCTGAAAGCGTCCTTGTTATTATTATTATTATTATTATGATAGGGGGTTTTATGTATATATGCTTCCACATATGTGCAAAATTGCCCTTAAAACAAACATGTAATTCCGCATTGACTTACCACCCGAGCATGAAATCTTTTGATCTTTGGGTTGCTTTAACGTCTGCTGCATTGTTTGTGAATGGAGAATACCAAAATGTGTACAAGTTCAAGCCTATTGAGCCTTTTTGCGACGCCTGCACATAAATTTTTTTTTTTTTTTTAATTCTCTACCCCCTTCAAAAGATTGGGAATTGTATGCAAATATACTAGTTCTTAGGGAGTTAAATGCAAATTATTAATCCGAACGGAAGATAAAGATAGCGGGCAATGATAATTAGACATGCTGCAGGAACCACCTCATTGTTTTTAATTTGCAAAAGACCCACCCACATTTTATTGTTCTTTACAAATGACCATTTTATTCAACAAAAATAAAGTATCTGAGGCATATTAAACGAGGCAGCTGCATTTCGTGAGATTTTTCATTTTGAAATGACTTTTAATAAAAGGACCCTTCCATAATAGAAAATTTGAACCACATACCTGATATTTTTGCCGGTACAAATTGACGGCAGCTGCGTGCGCAAGCAAGATGTTGTGGACTGCGATGTAGGGCTCGGTGGTGGAGTTGCCGGCGGCGCATTTCACAGCGCCGAAGGGGTAAGAGCACCGTCGCGGTGGAAAATTTCCAACATCGTACGCCGATATCGACATCACGTTCGGCTCCACCATTGTCGTCCAGTGAGCCACTCTATCACCGAATTCTCTGAAGCAGACGTCGGCGTACATCGTGAAATCCTCTCTGAGACATTTTCAGAAAACACCTCGTCTGCGTTAAGATGCTTGCTTCACAGATAACCCCTTATACTCTGTTGTATTTGCGAGTGACAAATAATGCATGAAAGTATTCTCCTATATGTCCACAAAAAATTAAAACCGAATAGTTTATTTAATTGGATGTAAACACTAAAAATCCAAAATAAATTGTATTATTTAGAATAATGATATTTATTAATTACAAACTAATCAGGTCCTAATAGAAAAGAAATCGGGCGTTTTATAATTTTGTAAAAACATAAGGTGTCATCCACCAATTCTTACATTATTTTGCGACTAAGCCAGCCGTTGTATTCATCTTCGAGCACTTGGGGTAGATCCAAATGGTACAGTGAGACATGAGGTTGAATCCCTATTTCACCACAAAATAATATTAACAAATAAAACTAAATTATAAATTTATTAAAAAATGAATTTAATAAAATGTGAGTACAGAAAATAAAAAAAAATATTTTCTGATTCGGACTAACCTCTGTTGTGAAGCTCATTGATGAGATTGTTGTAATATCTCACGCCATTGGGATTAACAGAACCTCTGCCATCTAGAAAATAATTGTGGGAGAATAAATAAAATTTTAATGTAAACAGTTTCATTATTATTATTTTTGCTACAGTATTTTTGGAGTTTAAGCGTAAAGAAATGACAGTAAAATTTTACTTGTTTAAAAGGGGGGCATGTAAATATCTAAAATACTTAGGGTTTTTTTGTCAATAGGCCTCGTTTATGAAAAATGAAAATAAAAAATATTACATACTTGGGATCAGTCTTGACCAAGAGATTGAGAATCTGTATGCCCCCAAGCCTGTATCACTCATGAGCTTTACATCCTCCTGCCACGTGTCATCTCAAAAATTTTTACAAAAAAAAAAAAAATTTAAAATAGCATATTTTATTTTGATCGCTTTAATGTTTTTGTGCAGTTTATATTTCCAAGCTCATAAATGCAAATAAGAAGGTTTTGAGGCTTTATCAAATCAAATGAAAATAATATGAAGCAATTTTCCTTTTTTTCCAAAAAAAAAGGAATTTTACTTGTATACCCTTGGCAAATTGGAAATTACATGCACACATACATAAAATTTGTATTCTACTACTTAAAAAAATAACTTTAGAAATTTAATTTACTTTTTTTAATACCACCTAAATTATATAATTTATTTTTTCTATTAATTTCTTAATTTAGAGCACCCACTATTTTATAGATGGTATGACCGAGAGGTTAAAAAAAAAAAAATCGAAATTTAAAATTATTATTTTGTGCTGAAAAATAGGACTTGATGTAATGTATTTTTTTATTATTATTTCTCATGCGACCCTGCTTATCCTTAAAAAAGAAAATACAGATCTAAACAAATACTCCTAAAATCGTGCATTCACCTCGCTTTCACTCAAAAATATAAACTTTTTGCAGACATAACTCGATATCTTCGTCCGTTTTTCTTTCACTTTGAAAGGGGCATATGCGCAATTAGGTAAAAATTTTTGAGGCTATATGCAATTTTCTCTAAGAAAAATGATAGTCCACACCGAATATTAAATTCTCACCGTTTGCTACGACAATATCATAATATCACCGGTCATTAGTTCAATAAAAATCCGAGCTCAAGGCAACGAACTTGGTTTCGGTTCTGGTCCATTTTGGTCTGAACCAAACTCCGTTTTCTAACATTTTTATGTACTAAAAAAACTTCACAAGTCCCAACAATTTTGATAAATGTGTTAAAGGAAAATTTTGGCGGTCGCTGGTGCTCGTATCCGTTTATTTCGACTTCCCGTGTCGATCAAAACACGAAACCGGGTTTCTAGCAATATCGGTTTCGGTTCGATTAAAAACCGATACCTGGTTTAGGGTTTGAACGAAAGGGTTACCTTGTACTTGTGGTACTGGTCCGAGGCCACGTCTCCCGTGCTTTTGTCCGGCATATAACCTGATATTTCATAAATGACAAATAAAAAAATTATTAATTTCATATATTTTGATCATCGTATCCCAACTATCAGTGCTGTTAAATCCCGACTAGACCTACCGGTTTAGACCAAAATCGATAGGTTGGTCGGTCTGGTTGACTTGAAAACCGAGTAACCGAAATATATTTAAAAAACCGATCCGACAGTCCAATTTAATCATTAAACTGGCCGGTTTCCTTGAACCAAAATCGACTTATTTTCCGGTAAAAAAAATAATCAAAAAGCACATTTGTTTTATGTAATTTTATAAGTTTTAAACTTTCGAATTTTGAGAATTATAAATTTTTTTGATATTTCTTATACAAAATTTTAAAATTATGTATCTTTTAAATTCTAACAAATTTAGAATTTATTATATTTTAAAAAATAATTGGATTTTAAAATTTCATATATGAAATCGCATGCTAAACTTTATAATCAAATAAAATATAAAATTTATAATTATAAAATTTACAAATCCAACAAAATAATTTTAAAAATTAAAATTTTGAATTTATATATCTTACCAAATAAATATATTATCAAAATTTTTAAAATAAAAATTTTATAATATTAAAATTCTTAAAATTTTGGAATTTCACGAAACAAACGGAGCTAAGATCACTATAGTTACTAAATCTCAAATCCACAACCGTGAATCCGTTAACATCTATTATAGGTGCATATTAAAGAGTTGAGATCATAATAATAATTTCATATTAAATTAAATATTATATATCAAATAGAAAATATGTTGATCAGAAAATTGTTATTTACAAAATTTTATTGAAACACAAGTAATTGTTTCTATTAATAACGAAAAATAATTTAATTATTACTATTAATAATAAAAAGCGATTGTTCATAAATTCAAAACAATGTTAGTAGTTTTTTATTAGAAACTCTCCTTTTTCTCATCTTGGTTAACAACCCCATTAGTTGCCTTACAAATCTATTTCATTAGGAATGTTTAAAATAAAATTTTAAGTTTGAATTTTAGGATCAATTTTGATACAAATTTTAAATGAAATTGATACCTTTTGACTACTTGTGAAATCAATTTTATTTTGATTTCAATCAAATTTTTTTAAATTTTTTACTACATTTTAATTTTAAATTTTAAAATATTAAAATTTTAAAAATGAACGCTTATATATATATAATATATATATATATATATATATAATATATATATATATATATAATTATTAAATACATATTTTCTAGAAAATTATCTAAAACATTTAAAAATAAATTGAAAAATTTAATATTCGAATCCGGATCAATATGATTCAGGCTAAAAATTTTAACCATTTAATTTAATTGCAAGATCTGAAACAAAAACAATACATAAATTTAAATAAAAAATATTTTTACGGAAAGTTTGTGGAGGTTTGTTGGAAAGTTAAAGAGAGGAGAGAGCGGAAGGCATGCGACTGGGGTTGAGGCAGGGCAGCATGTGGAACAATGACTTCACAATTTTATTAGATATTTTTGTGTGAATCCGTCGCTACCGCTGCGACCAATCCAGGCTCTTGGATTGGAATCCAGCGGTTGAATTTTAATTCAACAGCCTGGATCGGTTGACCCTTTCTGCCGAATCCAACTTGGTTTGCGTGCCAGGGTTAAGAGGGATCCGTGGGTCGTATCTCCTATTAAAATAATAATAATGATAAATAACAATAATGAAACACAGTAAATGCACCGCTGCCTGTTTCAATTTAAATGCACGAGCAGTCGTTGGTCCTCAGCGAACCGTCTGAAATCGGGATTCGAATCAAAATTAATAAATTATTGTATAAATTAATTTTTTATTAAAATTAATTTTTTAATAATTTAACGTTTGAAAAATTATTTTAATTTTTAATAATAATATAAAATATAAAATATTAATTTTATAAAAAAAATAATTATGAAATAAACTGATTTTGATTTAATAAACCTTAATCATAATTTCCGACACACAAGACATTATTTGATTTGGATTAAAATAAAAGTTAAAATTAATAATTTTTTTTATAAATTAATTTTTTTAATTAAATTTAATTTTATAATAATTTAAAATTTAAATAATATTTATTTTATAAAAAAATAATTTTAAAAAATATTGATTCTTATCTCGAATCAAACTACACAACAGCTCCGCATAATCAACTCTTACTGAGTACACAAAATTCTTTTCTTTTTTTTCAAATACGATAGGTCACTTCCGAGTTCTACAGTATTGTTCGAGGTTGTAACTACCAAAATCACAGCGAAATGATTTAAAAAAATTAATTTTTTTAAATTATAAAATATTCGTGATAATTAACTAATCAAAATGGTCCAAACGAAATAAACAGAATATATCAACTTTGATAGGTAATAAAGTCCATTTCAAAATCAAAACTCTAAAAAACTTGATTGATACAGATACAAAGGATGAGTGAAAGCTGCAGCTGAAAGAACCGGAAACCGGAAAACTCACCGGCATGAGTGAAAGTATCCCAGGTGCTGGGGTTCCTACCATCCTCTGCTGCAGCACCCTCCACCTGCATCAGCCAGCCATCGTGAGCCAAACGCAACATACAACCAGAAACTTGAGAAATCCAATGAATCCGCGACTTACCTGGTAAGCTGAAGTCCCTGCTCCGAAGACGAAGTCCAGGGGGAAGTCATCCCTGCTCAACTTCCGGGAATTCTGGCTGCAGCCGAACTCCACTTCCAAGCCCAGCAGCAGCAGCAGCAGCAGCAAGAGCCCGGCCCCAGTTACCACACTTCCCACCATCTTTCTCTCTCTTTGCTTCTCTGGAGAAAGCTGGTGTCTAGCTCTGAAATTTATAACCAGCGATGCAACGTTGCACGCCAACCGAGGCTTGTTATTTTACTTTGTGAATAAAGATAAAAAAAATAATTAGTGTGTGTCACGTGATTTTTTCTAGTCGTTCGACTTTTTTAAATTATTTTTTTTAGGATAATTACGTACATCCTACTCTAATTAACCCTAGTCACGTACAATCTCCTAATTTCCGAAATTATCTACCCCACTCCTTTTACCCTGATTGTTATTTAATCAAAATATTTTTAAAAAATTTTGATTTTACCCTCCGTTACAATTAAATTCCTAAAAATTTATTATTTATTATTTAACTTTCGGATATTTATAAATAACATCTTATTCGGATTTACAGAAAAGTCTTTCTCCCAAATCATTTACAAATAAATCTATGAAATATTATTAATTATTAAAAAGTCCAAATAATTGTAAACGAGCGGCGAGCAATAGCGGCGAGGGTGGCGGTGCGTGGGCGAGGATGAGGCTGGTGCGCGGGCGAGGGCGGCGAGGGTGGTGGCGCGCGGAGGCGCGCTCGGGCGCGAATGAGGCTGGCGCCCGGGCGAGGGCAGCGAGTGCGCGGTCATTGGCGCCGGTGAGGGGCAAGGGCGAGTGTCGGAGCGCGGTGCGGGCAGGCGCCGAGGGCAAGGGCTAGGGTGAGGGCAAGGGAGGGTGTTGGCGCGCGGGCGACGGCCGATGCGGGCGAGGGCCAACGAGGGCGAGGGCGGGCGCCGGCGTGCAAGCGCGGGCTGACACGAGCGATGGCTGACGAGGGCAAGGGCGCGGACGCAGGCGACGAGAGCCAACGAGGGCGAGGACGCGAGCGCCGATGAGGGCGAGGGCGAGCGCCGGCGTGCGGGCGCGGACGCTGGCTAGCGAGGGTGCGGGCACGGGCAGCTAGAGGGCTATTTGTAAAATTTAGTTTAAAATAAATAAAATTTGGACTTATTTATAAATAAAAATATTCAAGTAGTCTATTTTTAAATGTATAAATATTAAACTTGTAATTTTAAATTTTAAGTTTTAAAATCTTCAATGCTTTTTTTGTAAAATTTTATTTAAAACATGATAAAAAATTTAGACTTATTTATAAATAAAAATATTCAAGGGGTCTATTTATAAATGTACAACATGAAGGTTGTAATTTTAAATTTTAAGTTTTCAAACATAATTTATTCGTAAAACTTAGTTTTAAAATAAATAAAATTTGACTTATTTATAAATAAAAATATTCAAGGGGTTTAATTTTAAATGTACAAATGTTAAACTTGTAATTTTTAATTTTAAGTTTTAAAACCTTCAATGTCTTTTTTTGTAAAATTTTATTTAAAATATGATAAAAAATTTGACTTATTTATAAATAAAAATATTCAAGGGATCTATTTGAAAATGTACAACATGAAAGTTATAAATTTTAAGTTTTCAAACCTTCAATGATTTATTCGTAAAATTTAGTTTTAAAATAAATAAAATTTAGACTTATTATAAATAAAAATATTCAATGGTCTATTTTTAAATGTACAAATATTAAACTTGTAATTTTAAATTTTAAGTTTTAAAACCTTCAATGTCTTTTTTGTAAAATTTAATTTTAAAAATGATTAAAATTTAGACTTATTTATAAATAAAAATATTCAAGGAGTCTATTTGTAAATATACAAAAATGAAACTTGTAATTACAAATTTTAAGTTTTAAAATCTTCAATGTCTTCTTTGTAAAATTTTATTTAAAAAATAATAAAATTTAGACTTATTTATAAATAAATATGTTTTAAGGGTCTATTTATAAATGTATAAATCTTAAACTTGTAATTTAAAATTTTAAGTTTTAAAACCTTCACATGTCTTTTTGTAAAATTTTATTTTAAAGATGATAAAATTTTAAACTTATTTATAAATAAAAATATTCACGGGATCTATTTGTAAATGTACAAATACTAAATTTGTAATTCAAAATTTTAATTTTTGAAACTTCAATATTGTGAAATTTTATTAAAAAATTGATAAAAGTTGGGCTTATTTATAAATAAAAATATTTGAGGGGTCTATTTGTAAATATAGAAAATATTGAACTTGTATTTTAAAATTTTAAGTTTTAATACTTTCAACTCTTTTTTGTTAAATTTTTTTTAAACTTATAAAATTTTGACTTATTTATCAATAAAAAAAATTCAAGGGACTTATTTGTAAATTCACAAATATAAGATTTGTAATTAAATTTCTTATGTAGGGTTTATTTGTAAAATATTTAAAATATTTAAAGTCCTTTTTATAAATTTTCATATAAAAAATATTAACATTTGAACTTTTTTATAAATAAAAAAAATTCAAGGGACTTATTTATAAATATACAAATATTAGTGTTTATTTATATAATATTTAAAATATTTCAGCTCCTTTATAAATATTTTTTTGAAAAATATTAATATTTGAACTTTTTATAAATAAAAATATTTCAAGGGCTTATTTGTAAATATTTTAAATTTTTAGGGATTTAATTGTAAAAATAACGAAGGGTAAAATCAGAATTTTTTGAAAAAATTTTGATTAAATAACAATCAGGGAGTGTAGGTAAATATTTTGAAAAAGGGGTGGTGTGGGTAATTCCGAAAATTACAGAGAGTTATATATAATTAGGACTAATTACAGAGGGTGTACGTAATTAACCCCTTTTTTATCAATTATATATAATTATTTAAAATATTGTCAAATTATATTTTTTTTTATAAATTTAAAAAATTATTCATAATTTTGAAAAATTTTATCTAGAGAGTGTTAAATCGATCGCACGAAATCGACACCGCCCGTTTGAACGGCTCGCGGTAATGTTTTAAGGCGTGTTTTGCACAACTTAAAATAGTAATGATGGTAGTTGACATGGCTAGTGAGAATTTTTGGGTACCAAACACGGTTGGTCGTACCTAACCCGATCTTTTTTAACATATAAATAAATATACATAAATTGTAAATAATTATTAATGGGTTGTAATTTAGTTGGTTAAGTTTCTTAGTTTTTATTCAAGAAATCTGAGTTCCAATCTTGGAAACATTTTTTCAAAAAAATTGAAAAAATTTTGTCAATACCTAATAAATCTGAAAAAAATAAATAAAGATAGAAAATAATATTCAAAAAATAAAAAATATTAGTAAATACAAAAAAATTTTAAAAATTATATTTAAATTGATTTATGAGTATGATACTTACTGAGATATTTTAGCAATGAAGATTTTTTTAAAAAATTTTATAATTACCTAAAAAAATCTTTTAAAAAAATAAAAAAAATAATGTTCATAAAAATAAAAAAAATTGAAAATAAAAAATTGTAAAAAATAAAAAAATATACATATTTAAATTGATTTATGGGTATTTTGTTTGCTTATATTTGATATGTGAAAAAACTGCATATTGTTTAAAAGCTTAAAAAAAGAAAAGATCACTGAGACGAGAGGTCGTACTCGGAGACCCCACTCCAATGCTCAAGTCGGTAAGATAATTCAATAAAAATATAAAAAATAATTTAGAATATAATAATACATATTTGTATATTTCTAATTTACTGTTATCATTTTTCAAAAATCATGCTCAATTTTCAGAATTAGTATATTCCGTTTGTTCAACTTCTTAAATCTTCTTATTAGTTAACTTCCACCAAATCTTTGGATTTTTTTCAGTATTATACCAATCTTTCATGTAAATGCATACCTCTAAAGCTTCAGATGTTAATCAAGTTCTACTATTATTTAATACTTTTTTCCTACACTGAAATAAGATTTTGATGTAATTGTAAATACCGGAACAATTAATATATCACATGCCATGATGGAAAACACTATATAAATCTATTTGCATATGCTTTTCACCATGATAATATATTAAATTTTTCAGCATATTTATCAGTCAAAAAGTCTACACTTTAACTTTCATATAAAACCACTTCATTATATAAGGAAGAAGTCAAATTGATTTTTATTTTTTTTTTGTAAAATAAAAAACTTGTAAATTTTTTATTTGGAATGGTCTATGATATATTCCAATGGAGCAGAATGAGATGAGCTACCATATCGTATTTGATAAATATTATATATATCATATAATAATTTCTTAACATATTGTTTATATCCTACTACATCTATGAAAAAACACATATTATCATAATACTCTTCAACTAACATTTCAGAGCTTGAAAGATTAACTTGTAGATCTAATATGCTAACAAGAAAAAATAAAGGATTTATAGTTTCAAAATATTTTTAAAATTTCACTTCCATTAAGGAAACAACTTCTGTGAATTCAGAAAGTGATTTATATTTTTTGAAAACAAAAGAAATAAGCATAAGTTTATTAAATACCAAACAAGTTGTAGAATAATAACTAGTTGAATGAGTTGTAGTTGCAACATAAAAATATTTTAATAATGATATCAATAATTTACATACCATCTAAATTGCATCAGTCAACATATAATCACTTATATATTATGCATAAAAAAGAGTAAATAACTTTTTATAATCATAACAATATTTTAACAACTTAGAAGTAGTATTTTACTTATTTTTAGTATCAAGAGAAAATTTTTTATGTGATTTTTAAAATTACCTACATAAAGCTTTAAAATCTTGAGCACGATTAGGAGTATATCTAATATATTTGCATAAAATTTTAAGTTTTTAATTTTAAAATACACATTTTCAAATTTAAGTCTATCTTGAATAACTAAATTAAAAAATATGACATGTGCAACGAATATGAAATAATCTACCATACAATAAAATAAGAAATTGATGTTTAAATAAATCAAAAATAGCATTATTATTACAAGCATTATTTAAAGTAATACTAAATATTTTATCCTGAATATTATACTTAAAAATAGTTTGAATAATCGTATAAACAATGTTAGCTGCATTATGAGAATATTCTAAAAATTTGAAAGCAATAATACATTTATATAATATTTATGAATCATCAATATAATGAGCAGTAATATAAATATAAGAAGCACCATAATTAGCACTTCAGCAATTAGATGTGATTTGATTATAACCTGCAAAAAAAATTAATTTATTTTTTTTGGTAGCAAAGATCTTTATTGCACTGTTCCTAATAGTGTTCTTGGATATTTTCTGAAAAAGAAGATTTAATTCTTAGGAAAACCCTTCCATTTTAAAATTCTCTACAAAAGAAAATGATTGTTGATTCCAAATAATATATTTAATCAATTTTTTTATTTATATATTTTTTGAAAATTTATTAATGCCAAATGAACCGAAAAAAAAAGTAGGAATAAAAACAGGGGTTGAAGTCTTCCATTTGCGAGGAACTAATCCTTTCACTACGGGTAAAAGGAGTTTATGGCCAATAAACAACAACAAGAAGTACAGTATTCGTATTCATCAGACCATTTTTTTTTCCTGCATTTACTGGATATTTCAGCACTCGCATCTTTGTAATCTTCAGGTTTATGTACTTGACTAATGCATAGTGTCCCACTGTTCTTTCCACCGAGTACAGCAAATCACAATTAAGAATGAGGTGAGTCCACACTTGAGGCAACACTACGAATGCCCATTTCCTTGTCCTTCTTTAGGAAGCTGGAATACCAATGCGCTGAGCGCTTGGGCGTTCTCCTGCGCTGCTCGTCCTCAAAGTCAACGTAGTAGAGCCCAAAGCGCGACTGGTATCCGGCCAGGAACTCAAATACATCCAGGAATGACCACACAAAGTATCCTCTCACATCTGATCCATTTCTGCACAGGAAAGCAAACAAATTCTTACTTGTGACTGCGTGTATACAAGACAGGGAATACATACATATATACATATGCGCATGACAACTTCATGGGGGGTATATGCGATTTTTTAAAAAAATGCTGCAATTACCTTATGGCATCCAGAGTACTTCCAATGTAGCCGCTTACGTAATGGATCCTATCCGTGTCATTGAGTGTGTCCTTCACTCCAAGCCCATAGCCTGAAATTTAACATAGCTGATCAAATTGAATCATTGGAATACCTATTTTGATGGAACTGTATCTAATTCTGACTGTCTGCACGTTGTACTAAGAGTTTATTTGTTTTTAGAGAAATGAAAAAATTGAGTAAAAATGAAGTGGCTCCTATCATTTGGGTCTCGACTAATCCATGACCGAAGGTAATCTCTCCACTTGCAATAAAAAATGCCCAATATTTGAATGATGACCTTCGTTGAAAAGACAAACACTAAGTTAATTAATGTTAAGTTTATAATAATTATTCCAATTTTGAAGTGATAAGTAATAATAGAATAAGAAATAAAAGCACTGACCATTTTCTTGGATATAAATTGGAGGATTTCCATATTCCTGCTTCATGTAAACCAGCAATTTTCGCAGCCCGTCCGGAGCATACGGTGTGTTTGTTGGAACGAACTGATTCCAATGTTAACAATTAACTAAAGTGATTAACACATAATTAACATGAAATCATAAGTGAATCTTTCAATTCTTACCCCGCCACTGTGCGTCTCATTCTTTGAGACTGCAATTAGACCACAACCATTTGTTAGGGAAAACAAAATCAAAGTTTCTTCAATCAATGATATGAGCCACAGAGAAAAAGGGACTTTTATAAATACAAGTTGCAAATAAGCCCCCCGGTTAAAATTAATAAACAAACAAAACCTCATGTTTCGAACAAACCTGTCATTTTAACGGACATGTCTGCATTGAAGTCTCGAAGAGGCATCGTTGGGCCATTAGAGTCATCGGAGATGTAAACTGAAGTATAATGATTGAAACCAATGAAATCGAATGAGCCCTTCACCTGCTCTGATTCTGATTTGGTAAAACGTGGGAGCCGCGACCCCGCAGCCTCTCTCATGACTTTCGGATACTCTCCATACATCAAGGGATTTAAAATCCTGGAAGTAGAGGTAAAAGTGACAGTCGTTAACCCGATTATCCATTCAACTCTTTGCTTCTGCATCATCTTCTTTTCTTGTAGAAAACTAGAAATATGAATATGCATCCTACTGACATAGCGGGCATGGGTTTGGATATGAATACCATCCACGTCTGACCCAAACCCGATCCCCTTACAACCCTTTGAAGTATCAGCTTATCCACTTGCGAAGAATTAATTATCATTGCGGGAACTTTATGCATGTATATCTCTGCAAATATGTAAAAGATTGGCCTTAAATACTACAGAAACTTACCACCCGAGCATGAAATCTTTTGATCTTTGGGTTGCTTTAATGTCTGCTGCAGTGTCTGTGAATGGAGAGAACCAAAATGTGTACAAGTTCAAGCCTATTGAGCCTTTTTGCAAAGCCTGCACAAGGATTTTAAAATTCTTTACCCTTCAAAATATGGGGAGTTTTATGCAGATAAACAAGATTTTTTAAGAGTTAAATGCAAATGATCCAAAGAGAAGAATGCTGATAAATGTCGTAAATGCAAGAGTTTGTGACGAGTAATATCTATTTTATTGTGAATTTATAAAAAACCACTTCTCTTATTATTATGATCGGAAAAACCATCTTAAATATCTTTAACATGCAAATGATTACTTTCCAATCAATAATATTAAAATTTAATTTAATGCGAAAAAGACCATTGTATCCAAATTCTTTAACCTAAATATTCTTTAATTTTTAACGTAGAACAAGTAGAAAACCCGATTGCAAGTGATTTCTTTTAAAAAGACCCCTCATATCATATAATGGCAAATGGGACCCGCTGACCTGATACTTTTGCCTGTACAGGTTGGCAACGGCTGCATGCGCGAGCAAGACGTTGTGCATGGTGATGTAAGGCTCGGTGGTGGAGTTGCCGGCGGTGCAGTTCACGGCGCCGAAGGGGTATGAGCACCGCTGTGGCGGAAACACTCCCGCGTCATATGCCGACATCGACGCCACGTTTGGCTCCACCATTGTCGTCCAATGAGTCACTCTGTCGCCGAACTCTCGGAAGCAGACGTCGGCGTACGCCGTGAAATCCTCTCTGAGACATTTTCACAAACACCTTGTCAGTATTAGTGTGTTCGCTTGCGAAAATTTTCAGATAACCCCTATTGTTGGGCGCTGTCAACCAATTCTTACACTATTTTGCGGCTAACCCAGCCATTGTATTCGTCTTCAAGCACTTGGGGCAGATCCAGATGATACAGTGTGGCATGAGGTTCAATCCCTATTTTAGAACCAAAAACAAAATAAAAAAAAATAAAAAACGACGACGACAGTAAAATGCTAAATAAATAAATAAATAGTAAATTTTGAATTTTTTTTTTTTTTTTTTTTGGGTGATATTTGGAGCTGTTACTGAAGAGTAACCTCTGTTGTGAAGCTCATTGATGAGATTGTTGTAATATCTGACGCCTTTGGGATTAACAGCGCCCCTGCCATCTGAAACATTATTAAGGAGGAATAAATTGAAATTGTAATTAGGTTCCTTTTCAAGTTATTTTAATAAAAATAAAAATATGACGTACTTGGGATAAGCCTTGACCAAGAGATGGAGAATCTGTACGCCTGCAATCCTGTCTCGCTCATGAGCTTTACATCTTCCTGCAATGTGCCATCGAGCCAAATGCATATGTACATTAAATGGTCGATCTTCACACTGAAAGGCATCTGTCACTATATATGTTGCATATTGAGGCATTCAAATTTCAGCACGAAAGACATTCAATTTTAATAGATTATTTACCTGGGTGGGTCCACATCCCAATTTCTAACTTTTCAAAAGTTACTTTCACATAAAATTTTTACATGTAACAATTTCCAACATATAATACGGTTAATTTGTTAAAGTCCTTAAAAAAATTTCATGTTTTAAGTAATTTTTTACAAAAAATTTATTTAATAATTTTAATTAATATATATATATATATAAACTTTTTTCTTATTTTTTAAAATTAAAATCAAATTTTAGTAAAAAAATTAAAAATTATTTGATTAAAATCGAAATAGACAGAAATAAAATAGAAAAGGATTAAAACAGTATCAATTTCAATAGATATTAAATGAATACTGAAACTAATATTTAAAATCTTGCTTGCAACCCAAATCGAAAATTTATGCCAAATGCATATGTACAATTGACGCTCTAAAATTTTCCAAATTATTTTATTAATTTTTTCTTAAAATTACAATTCTCTCAAATTAAATAGAGACAAGACATTAAATATATAAAAAATTTTATATTCATGATTTCAAAATTCTCCCGTCCGATAGCGACCAGCTAAAATACCAAACAGAAATTTGTGTGTACTTCTCATCGCGTCACGGATGACGACACAATAAAAGCCCAATGTCAAAGCATCGAATTTGGTTTTGGTTATGGTCTATTTTGGTCTGAACCAAATTTCGTTTTCTAACATTTTTCCACCCAGTAAAAATTCGGAACTCTAAAAAATTTCCATAAACGTAAATAAAAAATTTTTGTCGGCCATTGAAGCTAGTATCAGTATTGGTTTATTTTAACCTCCCGTGTAAGTCGAAACCCGAAACCCGAAACAGGGTTTCTACCAAAACCGGTTTTGGTTCGGTCAAAACCGAGACCTGGTTCACTGAAAAAGGAGTCGGTGGTTACCTTGAACTTGTGGTACTGGTCCGAAGCCACGTCTCCCGTGCTATTGTCTGGCATATTACCTGTCATATGATGAGAAAAAAAATAATTTTAAAAAAAAAAGGGTACTGAACTGAAATCTACCGCTTCCTTCGGTGAGTCGAATGCACCACTTGGCTTACAACACCCCGACTTCCCTACAGCCAAACATGAGCTCTCCAAGTCGATGCTTTCAAAACCGTACCGGACCGCCGGTCGAATTGAATTAAACCGAAATCAAATCAATTTTTGGTCCGAAATTCTATTGAATCGAGTATTAGATCCAATTATTAAACCGCGTGGTTCACGTGAACCGAACGATTTCATAATAATCAACCCAACTAACAAGGAATTTAATTAATCTGGTCTGCTTTTGAAAACATTACTCAAAGTTCACGAGTTTCATTTTTTTTTCTCATTTTCTTTCCTTATGGATGATGATAAATCGCTTCCAATATGAAAAAGGTGCGTGCAAGTGGAAGAAAAAGAAATCACCTGCATGAGTGAAAGTGTCCCAAATGCTGGGGCTCCTCCCATCCTCCGCTGCAGCACCCTCCACCTTCATCAGCCGGCCACCGTGAATCAAACGCAGAACACAACCAGAAACTCCAGGAATCCAATGAATCCGTGGCTTACCTGATAAGCTGAAGACCCTGCTCCGAAGACGAAGTCCGGCGGGAAGTCATCCCTGCTCAACTTCCGAGAACTCTGGCCGCAGCCGAACTCCACTTCCGACCCCAGCAGCAGCAGCAGCAGCAGCAGCAAAAGCATAGTTGCCCCACTTCCCGCCATTTCTCTCTCTGTGCTTCTCTAGATCGAAAGCTGGTGTTTGGCGACGAGATTTATAACAAGCAATGAAACGCCAGTCGCGTAAAATAAAAATATCATTTTCCTAAGACGACGTTCAGAATACGGGAAAAACTCGCTTATGATGGGGATAGGAAAATGGATGACACACATCCTCTGATGTCTTGCGGTGTTCTCCGTTTCTTAGGATAGCAACAGTTTGGAGTGAAGTCGACTTACAGTTCATTGCAATATATTTGATTTCTTCCGGGTATCTATATCTAATTGCTAGATTTGGATCTGTTCTAGCAAGAACAGGAGATTCCAGTTGTGGAATTGGCCACGGAAACGGCGGAAGTCTCCCGAAGCGACGAAAACATTGCAAGGAAATCTGCACTTCAGACAACTGCGGGTGAAGCGGAGCTATTCCAGTTTCTAACTTCGATAACGCATTCAAGGACGTCATTCTCCTTGTATTTTAGCTGTAATTTCTTTTCTTTACTTTTCATTTTCGTCGTGTCATTGTCCGCGACATGGCGCATATCCATCCCCGGCTCCAAGCCGCCTCTGTGCCTCCCAATTAAAGATTATCCTAAGAGATTATACCCATTTAGTTATTGTCAATTATTTTAATTTTTTTAAAAAATATTTATACAAAAATAAAAAATTAAAATTATTGTTCAAAAGTAATTTTTTCTAATTTGAAAAATAAATAATTATTTTTTTTATTTTCTAAAATTGTATTAAATTTTAGAAAAATACTTTAAAGTTGTTTTCTAAAATTTTCTTTATAATTTATTTTCAAAAAACATGTATTTTTTTTTTGTGTTTTTCATTTTTTTCGCCCTTAAAAACTCATTGTCATCCTTTTATTATTATTTGATATTTTATTCATATTCGACTTCGAAGCTCGTTATTATTTTTTTATTATTATTTAGTATTTTATTCCCATCTAATTTCTTATTTGTTTTCCAATCACATGTCCTTCTTCTATTTCTGAGTGTTTTTTCTTTATCATTATTGAGATCGACAATCATCTTTTTTTTTTCAAACATACCCTTGTAGTTGTTGAAATTTGTATCTCTTAATTGTTATCTATTTTCATCAATTGGGATAGAGAAAAAGATCTTAAAAAATAACTTTCAATTAGGATTTATAAGTTTTACTAAAAGTCAGTTTCGTATTTTACTTAAATAAATACATTCTCTATTTTTTTTAGAGTTTTTTATGAAAATAAAAAACATAGAAGTAGAGATGAAAATTGGACATAAAAAAAATATTTCTGTAAGTAAACATTTTTAAAAAATAATAAAAAATAAAATTTCAACATGCGATCCTCTGAAATATATTCTATTTATGTATAATTCTCCTCGATTTTAGTATTTACATACCATTCTCTTCTTTTCTAATCTGGTAACTTGTAATCCTGATTGAATTTCAATCAAATTTTAAACTAAAAATTTGCCATTTACCATTAAAACTAATTTTCACATATTTTTTCAATTTTTTAAAATTTTATAAAAAATTCATGTTTTATAAAAATTTTTTTAAAATACTTTTTTGTTAGAAATTTGTATAAAAGCCCACATTTTATTTAGATTTATAAAAAAATTTCATTGAAATATAGAAAAACAATTAAAATTTGTAAAAAAACCCTTATTTTTAAAAATCACAGAAAAATCCTTGTTATCCTAAAAATTTAGAAAAACTCATTTTCATAAAATTTGTAAAAATAGATCTCAATTTAAAAGAAATGTAAAAAATCCTTATTTCTTAACATTTTACATAAAATTTCTTATTTTCTTAAAACCTAATAAAATTCTTATTTTCTTAAAAATTTATAGAAAAGTCCTTAATTTTTAGAAAATTTACAGAAAAACTCTCATTTTCTTAAAAAATTACATCAAATTCTTATTTTCTTAAATATTTGAAAATTTAATTTTTGAAAAATTATGAAAAACCCTTATTTTCTTAAAAATAATACAAAAAGCCTTCGATATCTTAAACTTTTACAAAAAAAATCTCTATTTCTTCCTTGGTTTATTAAAAATTTGGAAAATTTTTAATTTTGTAATGTGGGATTTAAAAATATTTATGCTTTTATTTCTTTCATGCAAAATATAATAAAAAATTTGCCTACGAATTTTTTTTTAATTTCAACAAATATCTTGGGAATGATACATAATAAACTCTTGTTTGTTTTTTAAAAAAGTGTATAATGCAAATAAAAAAAGTAGTTTCTTATAAATTTTAAGAAAATGAGAGTTTTTCTATAAATTTTTAACAAAAAATTTTCAAAATTTTTTTAAAAATAAGGTTTTTTGTAATTTTTTTAAAAATGAGGACTTTTCAATAAATTTTTTAGAAATCAAGGATTTTTGTACAAAATTTCAGCAAGGATTTTTTAAATAAATTTTTTTAAAAAATTAATTCTTTTTGGTAAATTTCTACCAAGACGAGGTTATAAATTTTTAGTGAAACAAGAAATTTTCTGCAATTTTTTTTAAAAAAGAAGCTCTCTATGTAAATTTTTTTTAAAAATTGATTACTTCTCTGTAAATATTGTTATTTATGCGATTATATTCGTATTAAAATGACAGAAACCTTTCGGATTCTTTAACATGTTTTCACTTCTTTCTTTTTTGCTTTTTTTCAAAACTCCCATTAAAAATTTTTTTTTTCTGATTTTTTAAAATAAAAAGGCCACAACAGAATTCTATTTGGAAGCTTCATATTAGGTTGATGATTATATGCTGCAATATTAAAACCATTGCATCATATATGGAAAATATTATGCAATTCACTCATCATTTACACAGAATCCTCCTTTAGAGCTTACATTACTGACCACCACTATATATTGACATCATGCATCAGCACAAGAAGGATTGACGGGAAGCATGAGACTCAAACGGGAAGCATGGTTTTCAGAGATGTAACAACTGTAATTAAATTTGAGATTAAGAGTTTGACACCATCCATCAAAAGAATTTTGATTGCATCACAATTTAACAAAAAATCGCATATCAAACAGGGCATAGCTGTGTGCTCATCCAAAATTTTGATACGTAGACTATCCTTCAGCAAAGTTCCAAAAATAGAAATAGACAATACAAATACAGAATGTGAGCTTTAATCTCATATTTATAATTAATGTTGCTGTTAGGCAGACAACGACAATATAATAAATAATCAAATTTCCATGTATTATTTCTTCTAAGAATAAACTTACATTTGAATTACCACAAACACTAGAGTACCAAGCATGATGGAACATTGGAATCCAGGCAAATACAGGAAGTAGTATAAAAGAGCAGTATGCAAAAGAATCCTGACAAACACTATCTTGCTTGTTCTTATATAGATGGATGATAATGCAATTTAAAATATGAAGTTTAAGTAATTGACAGCAAATATGTTGCCGTATAAACTCAACAAAAATAAGCCATTTATGAAGGGTATGGACTGAAGTTCTCAGTACTTACCATTGGCAGGTAAAAAATGAATTAGATTGCCAGGAACCAAATATATTTTCAGCCAGTTCTGTCAATTGTCTACCATCAAGAGTCTGTTATAGTCAATTCTCATTACAAATGCATCTGGTTACAAAAAGCTTAAACTTTGCTTGCCTTTGACTCCAAGATAGAGTATAGGCTCACTTTTCCCAATTGGGCATGCGCCCTCCAAACCTTGAGCAGTGCAGATGATCCTATAAGCAAATGCATCTACTCCACCTGCCACACATATATGCACATTGATGCATTCTAGCATGCGCTTGCATCATTTCAAGTAATTAAGCCACAAACTGAACACTAGAGGACCAGGCTGTAACATGAATAATTTATAAATGAGTCTTGCATGTCCTTAAGTAACTTGATATTGCATTGGAAGCAACTTTATAGCTTTTGACCACAAGAAGATGGTTTGGCCTTAGTATACCCAAAAATTTTCGATATACAATATTGCTAGGCAAGAAAACCCATCAAAGAGAGTCAAACAACTATGGAGCAGCAATTGTTTATCACAACAGGGGAAAAAAGCCCCCCAAAAATCCAATAGTTCCCACGCGGTTTGTTCCAAATGTACATATAAGCAGACATTTGTGCACAAGAAAAACTCATTCATAACCATAAAACACCCAACAAAACTAAAGTGGAATTGACTCTCTAGTACAGCCTATCTGACATGCCTCTCATTAGTACACAGAAAATTGTAAATGCCAACTCCAAAATTTTGCTTACTCCGCCAGCCATTAAAGAAATTTGAACTCTCAAAGACACTGAACTGCAATTCTGCAATCACTGCTCACTCCAGAAGAAAAGAAATTTCAAATTCAATAACATTTTCTCCATTGAAGTGCATACTATAGAACCTATAAAACATAAAAACAACACAAATTCAATGTAGAACTAAAGACTTACCAACTCAGTGAAAATAAATGACTAAATAAAACTACATAAACAAGCATATATAATCCTCCAATTGCTTCAAAATGCTACACTGCTCAAAAACAATGAAGATAGGTTTTTGTTGGCAAGATCGCAAAATTTTTTTATAGAAAAACATCGTAGTTACCCAGTCTCACTTTAGAAACACTGAAGTGGGTTAAAACTCTCAATTTAATGTGATTGCTTCTACGAATAATTACTTCTCCCGAAGAAAAGAGAAAATTTTAACTTCAACAACAAGAATTTTCTCCACTCAAGTGCATACAAGTGAAGAATAGCATCACAGGCCTATAAAATTTAAAAATATAACAAATATAACTTCCTCAATTACCACTGAAGGCTTAGAATCAAGCATAGATGATCTGCGAACTGCTTGAGACCACCACGCTGCTCAAAAACAATGCAGACAGATTTTATTGGCACGATGCCAAATCTAAAAAAACCAGCAGACTCCCACGTGAATTCTGCATTTTTCAGTTTTCCTTATGGCACTTCTACTAAAATCTATTGAATAAACAACTCGAGAACCATACATTTCGGAACAAAATCAAGCCCCTTCGTGAACCAACCAACAAGAAATGAAACTTCCGGGAACACAACAGCTCATTTGAGACATTAAAAATTCACGAGAAAGCTAACAGCATAATATTGTAAACTAAAACCTACACAGACAAGCCAAGCAAAAGGAGAAGCATATGAAAAGCATAAGCAAATAGAAGAGAGTGCCTAGGCATACATGGGCCGCTCCGTCCACGCCCCGGAGACGTGCCCGTTCTCGCAGACATAGGCCCTCACCACAGGCTCCCCGTCGTCGTGAAACCCAAACACCCTCCGCAAGCAGAACGCCGAATGGAGATCCCAAGTCTGCTTGCAAGCACAGAAGGCACAGTGCAGATCAATCTTCCCTCTATTCCCATCATTAATGGTTCTCCAAACCCTAGACCTCTTGAAATCCTTGAAAATACCTCTGAAAAGCATGTAATTCCTCTTCTCCTCGGCGTGAATACACCCAGGCCAATCACAGATGTAGAGGCAGTCGCCCCTGAACCTGCTAGCGAGGAGCTTGTTCCCCTGCTCGCGGTTGAGGTTCCAGACGCCGGCGGCGAGGTGTGCTGCCACCGGCCCGCCACAGTGCCTCTTTCGTTTTCTAGGAGCTTCGTGGCAGACCTGGATCGCTATCTGGTTGGAGGCGGAGTCGGCTGCAGGAGTCTGGGATTCGGAGACGTCGTAGACGGCGTCTAGATAGAGATCGTCGTAGAGAGACCAGGCGGAATTGTTCTCCGGCATTGGGGTGGGATCGGAGAAGGAGGGGGTGGGGTTGGCGGTGGCAGTGGTGGTGGCGGTGGTCGCGGTGATGGGATGGAGTGGACTACGGCGGCGGAGGAAGCTGTCGTCAGGACCGATCTCGCGCTCGAGGCCGAAGTCGGAGTTCTCGAGGAGGACGCCGGCGTGGAGGAGTCCCGGGCAGCAGACGGAGAGCTTAAGGAGGGCGGCCCAGCCGCCGGGGACCTCTCCGGCGGAGAGATCGGATACGAGGGAGGGGAAGGAGCGGGAGCACTTGGAGCGGCAGCAGACGTTGCGGACGAGGGCGGCGAGGCGGGAGGAGACGCACGCGAGGCGGGCCCAGTCACGAGGGTCGGCCTCGAGGCGGGCGAGGATGTTGAGAAGGAGGTCCTCGGCGAGTAGGGAGAGAGGCGAGCGCGGCGCCGCCTGCGAGGTGGCGGCCGAGGAGGATTCCGACATGGGGATTATGAGGAGGAAATGGATCGGGAACGAAGGGAATGGGAAAGTGGTATTTGTAAGAGGATATGGTTGTATATAAAGGGCCGGGCTGACCCGAAAACCCCGACTATACGTAAGGGAATTTGTCAACTAGTCGCCTATAGTTTTCGCAATTCCAAATGTCATCCTCGGATCTCAATTTTTTGTGAATACATTTTTCAGTGTGTTTTTTTAATACATCAGACATTAATTCGACGCGATAGTTATAAAATTTATATTTAACATTATAAAATTAAAATATTCATTATAAGAATATTTATTTATATAATTAAATAATTATTGTAAGAAAAAATGTTAATTAAATAATAAAATAGGAGTTTAGATGTTCTAAATGACTAAATAATTTCCTAACATTTAATATTATTAGTTACTCTAATAGTTAATAGAGCTAACTACACCCCAAATTTCTCTTAATTATAAAAAATCATCCAAAATTTTCATAATTATTTATACCCCTCATTTTCAAAATATTTACCTACACCTCTAATTATTATTTAATCAAATTTTTTCTAAAAATTTCACTTTTACCCTCCATAATTTTGTAATTAAACCCTAAAAAACTTAGTTTCTCACCCTTCACTTTTTCTCCGAAAATATTTACAAATAAATCCTTTGAATATTTTTATTTATAAAAAAGTTCAAATGTTAATATTTTCAAAAAAATTTGAAAAATTTGAAAAATTTTATAAATAAATCCTAATATTTGTATATTTACAAATAAGCCCCTTGAATTTTTTTATTTATAAAAAAATCCAAATGTTAATATTTTTCGAAAAAATATTTATAAAGGAGGTGAAATATTTTAAATATTTTATAAATAAATCCTAATAATTGTATATTTACAAATAAGCCCCTTGAATTTTTTATTTATAAAAAACTCCAAATATTCATATTTTAAATAAAAAATTTATAAAAAGGACCTTAAATATTTTACAAATAAACCCTATATAAGAAATTTAATTACAAATTTTATATTTATGAATTTATAAATAAGTCCCTTAAATTTTTTTATTTATAAATAAGTCCAAATTTTATAAGTTTTAAAATAAAATTTTACAAAAAAGAGTTGAAGGTATTAAAAATTAAAATTTTAAAATACAAGTTCAATATTTCATATATTTACAAAAAGACCCCTCAAATTTTTTTATTTATAAATAAGCCCAACTTTTATCAATTTTTTAATAAAATGTCACAATATTGAAGTTTTAAAAATTAAAATTCTGAATTACAAATTTAATATTTCTACATTTACAAATAGATCCCATGAATATTTTTATTTATAAATAAGTTTAGAATTTTATCATCTTTAAAATAAAATTTTACAAAAAAGACATTGAAGGTTTTAAAAATTTCAAATTACAAGTTTAATATTTGTACATTTATAAATAGACCCCTAAAATATATTTATTTATAAAAAAGTTCAAATTTTATTGTTTTTCAAATAAAATTTTACAAAGAAGACACTGAATGTTTTAAAACTTAAAATTTGAAATTACAAGTTTCATATTTGTACATTTACAAATAGACCCCTTGAATATTTTTATTTATAAATAAGTTTAAATTTTTAGCATTTTTTAAATTAAATTTTACAAAAAAGATATTGAAGATTTTAAATCTTAAATTTAAAATTACAAGTTTAATATTTGTACATTTAAAAATAAACCCCTTGAATATTTTTGTATATAAATAAGTCCAAATTTTATTTATTTTAAAACTAAATTTTATAAATAAGTCATTGAAGATTTGAAAACTTAAAATTTAAAATTACAAGTTTCATGTTTTTACATTTACAAATAGACCCCTTGAATATTTTTATTTATAAATAAGTCTAAATTTTTTTCCATGTTTTAAATAAAATTTTACAAAAAAGACATTGAAGGTTTTAAAACTTAAAATTTAAAATTATAAGTTTAATATTTGTACATTTATAAATAAACCCACAAATATTTTAATTTATAAATAAGTCTAAATTTTGACAAAAATTTGCTTAAAAATTAACATAAAAATTTAAGTATTTCCTAGAATAAGATTGTAATTAACATACGCATATTAAAAGACACATAACTAATCATATGAATACAATATATTCTAATATTAAACATCATAATACATACGTTACAGTACTTACATCCAAAATAGTAGTGATGAATATGTAGTACATTTGTAAATAAATATTTAATGAATTTACATGCAGATATCAAGTCATCCTGATATCACAACATTACAATCCAAAAATAAAAGTTGGAAAATTATAATATTCTTAAATAAAAGTTGAAAAATCACAATATTACAATCCAAAAATCATATAAAAGACATCATCCAACATCTGATGAACTTCCTGCAAAAAACATAATGCCATTTATTAATGTATTATTTCAAAATCAAATAAAATAAGATAAAAAATATTGTCAATATTTTTTAAGAAAAACTCACATGGTAAATGCATATTAAAATATGAAGTCCTTTCGTTAGACCTTTCCCTTCTTCTTCCCTTACCACGTCCTCTTACATATTGGTTTCCTACTGATTTTTTATTGCTATTAGATTTAGAACCTTCAATTTGTGGTTGCGGTCTAAGAGACTCTTTACACACTCTCTTGTTGTGTCTCATCTTATTGTTAATCACAAGTAACTTATTTGTTCTTCCTTTAACTAATTTACAGGCTCAATCCATAACTCTGAAAATGAGTACTTATTTGTATTAACCAATAAAGACTTATGTTTACCAAATACATATTGTCTTTTTTGAGTATGTCCAACTTCCTTCCAATATCCTCCATAATAAAACAGTAATTTTACGAAATTTCCTGAATCAGACATCTATAAAATATATAATAACATGAGTAGAATATAAATAAATAGATAACATAAACAACTAGTTCAAATTTAATTCAAAATCAATAAAAATTGAGAAAACACATAGAAGGATTCCAACATGTTTTCAGCATCTACAGTGGCATCTCTGGAACATTGACCATGCACGGGCGCCGCGGGGGGGGGGGGGGGGGGGGGGGGGGGGGGTGCGCGGATGCCATAGGCCGGCGCGAGGGTGTGCGAGCGCGGACACCTGAGGCCGGGTGTGCACCCTCGCTGCCTCCGGCATTTGCGCTTGCACGCCCTCGCGCAGGCCTTTGCAAGGGCGAGCCCCAAGCCGGTGAGAGCGCGCAAGAGGCCAATATGAGCGTCCGGGCGCGGACGCCAGAGGCCGGTGTGAGGGTGCGCGAGCGCTGCGCGAAACTTGAGGCAGCCGCGAGGGTGCGTGAGGGCACACGAGGGCGCGAGTGTGGATGGTTGAGGCCGGCGCGGGCGCAGGCCCCAGGACGGCGAGGGTGCGAGCACAACTAGAGAGGGTGCGTGAGCGGATCTGGTCCGCGCCTGCGCGCTCGCGCGCCTTTATCGGCTGTGCCCACACCCTCGCCGTCCTGGGGCCTGAGGCCGCCGGCCTCAGCCATCCGCTCCCGTGCACTTGTGCGCTCTCGCACCGGCCTTTGGCGTCGGCCTACGCACTCGCTGCCCTCGATGGCCTGGGGCCCGTGCTCATTTCTGCCTTTGGTGTCTGGGTTTGCGCGCTCGCGCGCTGTCGTCAGCATGACGCCCATGCTTGTACTCACAAAAAGGAGTTTTTATTTTTTTTTTTGGGGGGGGGGGGGTGCAGATCTGCTTGCGGCAAGGCAGGCGGAGGCCGATCTGCTTTCAGGGGAGGTGCAGACGCGGATATGCTCGCCGGTAGGGCAAGTCGAGGCCGATTTGCTCGCGGGAGAGAGAGAGGGGGGAGAGAGAGAGGGGGGGGGGGGGGTGGTGTAGGGGTGTAGGGGTGCAGATATGCTCATGGCTGGAGAGGAGGTGTGGACCTGCTCGCGACGGGAGAGGTAGACATGGATCAGCTGGCGGGGGAGGTGCAGACCCGAATCTGCTCGCCGGCGAGGCTGGCAGAGGTTGATCTGCTCGCAGGGGTGTTGTGTGGATCTGCTCGTGGCGGGGGAAGAGGTGCGAATCTGCTTCGGTTTTTTTTTTTGGGGGGGGGGGGCGGGCGGGGGTTGGATAGCACAGTAGCGAAGAGAGGAGATAAGATTAAATTGTAAATATCGGGGTTTTTTGTAAGTATGACTAATTTTAGGGTGTTGTATCCAAATATCCAAAAATTATATATAATAAATAATAAATTTTTAGGGGGTTTAATTATAAATTACGAAGGGTAAAAATAAAATTTTTTTAAAAAAATTGATTAAATAACAATGAAAGAGTTGTAGGTAAATATTTTGAAAAGGAGATAAATGTAGATAATTAAGAAAATTTTGGAGGATTTTTCGTAATTAAAAAAAATTTTGGGGATATACGAATTAGCCCTAATTAATATTAATTAGAAACATGTGCGATTTTTTTATTATATTATTCAACGGTTGCATAGATATTGTAAATATCAATTATACGAGAAAGCTGCTTTCAACCATTGAATGGGTATGGAGCTACTTATAAAATTTGAGCTGTCGGGTTGGGCTCTTTCAGGGCCGTGGATAGAATGGGTTGAGAGAAGTGGGGTTATGAATGGAGTTGATTTGAGGGGAGAAGAAGAGGGACATGAGAACCATGCAAATTAGGACTACAAAAAAATTTGCGCACAGTTATGTTTGGATTGCATCACTCCACTTTTTCTTTCCTCTAGTCATACACCTACTCTATATTTATATTTTTTGAAAAAATACTAAAAAAACTCCTATAATTTCTTAAAATTTATAATTGGCCCCCTCAAATTTTATTAATTGTCAATCAATTCTCCAAATATCAAATTAATTTTTTAAATCCTTGATAAAGATAACACTGTTAAGTGAGGTATAATATAGAGAAATTAATGTTGAAGAGGTCCAAGTAGATAAAATAAGGGAGGAGCGCAAGGGAGGAGGAAGAGAGAGGAAAAGGAGAGGAAAGAAAAGATAAAATTGAAGGAGAAGAGAGGCAGAGAGAGGAAGGAGAAGAGGCCAAAGAGGAAGAGTTTGGCTTGGAGGAGAAGGTGAAGCTCTTTAGATGAGGAGGAGGAGGAGGAGAGGGAAATAAGAGGAAGAGGTTGGCTTGGAGAAAGAGGTAGAACTCTTTAAATGGGGAGGAGGAAGAGGAGAGGGAAGGGGGAGGGAGAGCTTGGCTTAGAGGAGGAGGTGGAGCTCTTTGAATGGGGAGGAGGAGGAGATGGAAGGAGGAGGATGAGGATGAGGATGAGGAGCATGGTAGTGGTGGTGGTAGTGATGCAATATGCATGACAAGGGGGAGAAGGAAGAAGGGGGAAGAAGCAGGAGGAGGAGAAGCATAGTGGTGGTGGTGCGATAGACGCGAGAATGAGGAGAGAAAAGGAGGAGAAAAAAGAATGAGAAGAGGAAAGGAGAAGGATGGTAGAGCATATGCATGAGAGCAATGAGGTAATTTCACTACTTCGACATATTTTCCATGTATGAAATTTTTTTTTTCAGAGGGTAGATATACTAATGAACTGTAATGAAAGGGTTGATTGTTAATTATCAAAAATAGGAGAAGATGATCAAAAAAATTCAAAATGTTTAGAGGTTTATTAATAATTATTCCTATATTTTTTGTGTTTTTATTCTAAATTTTGTGATTGCATTGCATTAAATAACCATTTGACAATAAATTTGGATCAATTGTATATAACTCCTTTAAGTCTTCATAAATTGCATATTTCTCCTTCAAACTTTAAAAATGACATAGTTTTCCTTAGGTTATTAGATATAGATATCTTGCAAAAATCTTTTTGAATGAATATTTAGTCATTTGGGATAAAGTAAAAAGGCAAAAATACACCTTAATGAATATTTATAAATGTAATATATGAAATTAAAAACCTTTAAAAAATATATAAATATATTAGATTTACACCAAGTCATGCTCAAGATTTTAAAACTTTATGTAAACAATGTAAAATATCACCTAAAAATTTTCTCTTGATATAGAAAATAAATCAAATATCACTAACAAATATTGAAATCTTGTTGTGATTATTAAAATATACTTTTTTTATGTACAATATATTTTTGAAAGGTATTTTGGATATTTTTTTACTATAAAATTTCTATAAATTCCCTCATACCACCCCTTTTTCTACATCATACTTCACAAACTTTTTAAATATTCTCTTGCATCTCTAATCTTCAATTCAAGGCTTCAAACTTCAACTTCACCTTGACTCTTCAACACTTCAGTTATTTGGATCTTTCAGTCTTTCTTGATTTGTCCAATTAGATTTATTATTTTAGACGATTTTCTTGATCATGACATACTTTTCTTTTAATTCTTTTTTTTTTTGTTGTTGAGGATGAGCCTCAAGTTCCGAATTTGTAACCCAAACTTAAGATTAATATTGGCCAACCTTTTCCATGCCAAACTTAACTATCCCAAAATTCTCAAAGAAGGAGAACAAGTGATATTTAGAAGCACTAAGATATTGTAGTAGTTAGAGGTGTGAAGAAAGTCATATGTAAGAAATGCAAAAATCAACTATATATAACAATTACACATAAATCCAACCATCTTTGCAGACACATTCAATCTTATTTAAAAAAAAAAGTATGACTTAATTCAAATACAACTTTCTTTTGTAAATGATTCTTCTTTTAGCTCACTTGATGTTCATAAATTTACAAAATAAAAAAAATAGTAAAATATATTATTTGGGATGAATACTGCTACTCCAAGAGTTAAATTTACTCTGCTAAAAAAAAAACCAAAAATACTGCTAGGAGTTATATAATGAAAATATTTAACACAAAAAATAATCTCATTTTTTGTCAGTTATAAATAGCAAATTATTCTTATATTTAATTATTGGAGTATTGATTATGGTGTATCTTATATTTACATTTCAACTTATTATATTAATGATACATGGATATTGTATGAAAGTATTATTAATTTTAGACTTTGAAGTATCCTCATAATGCTACTAATATTGCTAATGCTATTCTTCAAAATATTTTTGAGTATAATATTTAAGATAAAATATTTAATAGTACTTTAAATAATATTACTAATAATATTGTTGTTATTGATTTACTAAAGTGTCGAATACCTATTATATTAGAAAAAAATTATTTCACATTTATTGCACATGTCATGTTTAATTTAGTTGTTCAAAATAAATTTAAATTTATAAATATAACATATGAAATTTAAAAGATTAAAAATATATACAAATATAGTAGACTTATAACAAGTCATGCTCAGGATTCTAAAATTTTGTGTAAACATTGTAAGAGATCACTTAAAAATTTCCTCTTAATACAAAAAAATAGAATATTACTTATCAATATTAAAATTTTGTTATGATTATAAAAATATACTTTTTTATGCATAATGCATGGAAATTTTTTTTTACTTAAACAACTTAGAAAGTTTATCAATTATTTATATTATTATAATATTATTATATACGCCGATAATTCTTTTACATAGTTATTGTCTTACAACTTGTCAGGTATTTAATAAACTTATACTTATTTTTTGTATCAAATATAGATCAGTTCTTAAATTCATAAATGTTCTTTTTCTATAGAAGAAAAATTTGAAAAATATTTTGAAACTATTAGCCCCATATTTTCTCTTATTGAGTTTTAGGTGTCTCAAACTCGAATTAAAGTTTGAGTTAAAGTAAGAATACAAAGTTGGATTTAGATTTATGATTGATTTGTAATATTAGGAGTTTTAATTAGAGTAAAACTCACACTTAATAAGGGTCTATAAATATACTATAATACATAAGGCTTAGGCGTGGTGTAGTATTGAGATTGAACTATAGAGAAATAGAGAGAGAGGAATATTGAGAAAAGAAAGAGAGAGAGTGTCAACTCTCGTGTGTTGGTCTTTCTAGTGCTTCTCGGTGGTTTCTCGCGGTGGTTTCTCGAGGTGTTATCTTGGAGATTTTCTCTGAAGGTGGAGGCATTGTCGAGACTTGGTGAAAAGTTTAGTTAAGTAAGAAAGAGTGAAGTCTTTCTTATAGACTCTTATAAAAACCTTTTCTTTTGATAGTGGATCTCTCACTACCTTATCTTATTATTTTCTTTTATATTATATTACATCTCATTTCTTATGTTATTTGAGAATAAGGTGATTCGTGAACCTTCCGCTGTGAATTTCAATAATTGGTATTAGAACTTAGGAGCAAACAACCAAAATGACAAAGTCCTTACTCGAGGTGGAGAAGTTTGATTGCAAGATAAATTTTACCTTATAGCAGAAGAAGATGAAAGCGATTCCTACTTATCAAGATCTGCAAAAGACGTTAGAGGGAAAAGAAAAGAGGCCGACCAAGATAAGCGATAAAGATTGGGAGGTGATAAAACAAAAGACATTGAATAGTTATTCTAAGACTGACTGATGAGATTTTGTACAATGTCATTGACGAAGAGATGATGATGGACATCTGGATAAAATTCGAGAAGTTGTACATGTTAAAAAGTCTCATGAACAAGTTCTATTTGAAACAACAGTTGTACAGACTACGCATGAGCGAAGGTACAACTATATTACATCACCTGAATGCCTTCAATAAGATTATCAATGATTTGCTAAAAGTTGATGTGAAGTTTGAAGAGGACAATAAGACGCTGATTCTCCTAATGCCTCTTCCTATTTCGTATAATCATATTGTGACCACAATTCTTTATGGTAAAGAAACTCTCAAGATGGAAAATGTGACAACTAGTTTTCTTTCTAATGAGAAAAGGAGAAATTTCAATATTAATATGGAGTTTGGTGAAGTATTGGTGGCTCACGAAAGAGAAAGATTAAGAGAACATGGAGAAGGCAAATAATGGTCTAAATCAAAATTGAAAGCAAAAGTACAATATTATTTATGTAAGAAGTATGGCCGCATTAGACGATATTTCCTTGAATGTGGGAAGATAGAGTCCTCCAATATGACGACAGCAATAGCGAATGATACTTCTGAGAATAGTACGGATGGAGACGTTTTTACAATATCTGCAGAAATTGGCACTTTTGGTAAGTGAATTTTAGATTTCAGCTGTTCTTATCATATTTATTTCAGGAAAGATTGGTTTACTTCTTATGAGAAGAATGAGAAAAAAGGTACCATTTGATTGGGCAATAATTCAGCTTATGAGATCACTGGTGTGGGAACAGTCAAAATCCAAATGTTTGATGAAGTGATTAATACTCTTACTGGAGTGAGGCACGTCCCTAAGATCAAAGGAGTCTAATTTCACTTGGTATACTGGACTCAAAAGACTGTAATTATTTTACAAAAGATGGAGTCATGAATGTGACACGTGATTTTAGAATCCTGATGAAAGGTGAGAAGTGTAACAATGTTTATCGATTAATAAGGAACACCATTACAGGTGGAGTTTTGATGACTACAATAGTGAGGAGGAAACATGATACTCAGAGTAATTTGATGGGAGATAAACGTTCTCCTCGAATTATTTTTACTACAACAACATACATAGGTCATCCAAAAAACTTTTAAAAGTATAAGATTGTAGGCATGAAAAATGAATTTAAGATTAGCTCGAGTTCGCGTCTTGCGATTAGCTAAATAAGCTAGTAGCCTAGGGGCAAGGCTGGATAAGAAATGACGACTGAAGATTCGTGATGGCGGCATGCCCGAGTTCAAGCCAAGGTAGAGATTGTTGAGTTTTAGGTGTCTTGAATTCGAATTAGAGTTTGAGTTAAAGTAGAAATCCAAAGTTAAATTTAGATTTATGATTGATTTGTAATATTATGAGTTGTAATTAGAGTAAAACTCAGACTCAGTAAAGGTCTATAAATATACTATAATACATAGAGCTTAGGTGTGGTATAGTATTGAGGTTGAATTAGAGAAAAATAGAGAGAGAGGAATAGAGAGAATAGAGAAAAGAGAAAGAGAGAGAGTATCGACTCTTGTGTGTGGGTCTTTCTAGTGCTTCTCGGTGGTCTCTCGTGATGGTTTCTCGTGGTGTTCTCTTGGAGATTCTCTCTGAAGATCAAAGCGTTGTCGAGGTTTGAAGAAAGAGTTTAGTTGAGTAAGAAAGCGTGAAGTCTTTCTTGTAGACTTCTGTAAAAGCCTTTTTTTTATATAGTGGATCTCTCGCTGTCTTATCTTGTTATTTTCTTTTATTTTGTATTACTTCTCGTTTCTTATGTTGTTTGAGAATAAGGTAATTCGTGAACCTTCCGCTGCGAATTTCAATATTCTCTAACTACTGGATTAGATCCATGAGTCAATATTTCAAGTTTTGAAATATTGATTGATGAATATTATGATAATTCTAAACCAAAATATAAACAATATGTTGGTTGATGTGTTTTTTTATCTGTGTAGGATAATATAAATAATATAATAGATAACTATTATATGAAATTTATAATATTTACCAAACTCAGTATGATAGCTCATTTCATACTATTTAATCAAAACATGTTATAGAGAATTTCAACCATTTTCAACCATTTTATATAATAAATTGACTTTTTATAAAAACCAAACTGTGAAGATTTTGACTGAAGAAGATGTTGAAAATTTTGATATTTTATTATACTAAGAAACACATGTTAGTAAATATCCAGTATTTTCTATGGTGGCTCATGATTTACTAATTGGTTTGATATTTACGGTTACATTCGAATCTTATTTTGGTACAAATAAACGAGTTTTAAATGATAAAAAATTTGATAGTAAGTTTAGTGTATTTGAAATCCAAGTATGTATTAGTGTATTTGAAATACATTTCAAATTATTTTTTTATTGAACTATCATATTGATTTGAGCATTGAAGTAGGGTCATTGGGTGAGACTTGTCACACTAATAATTTTTTTTACAGATTTTAAAATGATGATGAAAATTATAAAGTATGTGTTTTAAATAAAATATGTACTATCATATTTTAAAAGATAATACTCATAAATTAATTTGCATATGGACATTATTTTTTAATTTTATTTATTTTATGATTTTTTTGCATATTTTTAGATTTTTTTCTGATTTTTGTTTCTATTTTAATATTTTAGTTTTTTATATTTCATTTTTTAAAAAATTGAGTTGTGCTGTAACTGCATGGGCCAACTAATTTGAGTACTAATATGATTATTTTTTTAGTATTTGAGTACTAATCTAATTAGTGGAAGAATTGTAAAAAAATTTTCAAAATTGCCCTTACATTTGTTTTATGTGGGCTAACTAATTTTTATATAAATAATTTAATTAGAGCATTTTAATTACAAATAAGTGATAATGATAATTGTATTATACAAATATACTAAAAAAATAAGTTTAAATTAATATTGTTGATAGAGTTTGATTAGTCACTAGTTTTGACATGAGAGATTTTTTGAGATCGATCCGCTGTGTCACTTTCTCATTGATCTACAACAAGGAGAAAATCATGAAAAGGATTTTTGAGAACTCTCGGCCACTCTAACGCTCAAATTAATAAAAATCTCTTAGAATATAATAGTGGAGAAGGAAAAATAATATTGGTCCTTATCTTTTCAGAGATTGTAATATTATAGGATGTTGAGTGTATTAGAATATTGTAATCTCGACATTCTAACCTTGCCAAACTTTCTGCAACATGAATCCTGAATCTTTTGAAATTTTTTTCCAAAAATAAATACTAATAAGATCTCATGATTATTTGAGCATTACCCTACTCACCTTTGAGGTATTCGAACTTAATGGTAATTTAGTATAATCTCCTTATAGAGTCATCGGTCTACTCAAGATTTTGACATTAGCTAAGAATACCAAACTTCTCATAATTTAATGTTGAGGTAAATCGAACTAATTGTAATCCTTGTGTCCAGAGCTCTTCATAGCTCAGTTTTAAAGTATTTTTTTTACCTTGGATATATCGATTTATGACTCGATTTAGAATTCGATTCTCATTGATATTTTGACTCAACCGATTTACCTTAGTGTATTATCAAACATAAAACATAAAATAACAAGCGATAAAATTAGAATTAAGAGCAAAATAATATTTTTTTTAAGAAAAAAGCTAATTTCTTGATCTGACTAAATTTGCATTATTTGATTTCAACCCGAATTAAGAAATGGGATTATTCTATCCCTAGTCCGAAACAAAACCGGACTAAGGATTAGGTGCAATTCAACAGTGCATAAAATGAAGGATTATCATAGAGAAAAAGTGTTGACTTTAAAGTTGATAGGATTTACAAATCCACCCAAATAAACAGCCCCCTGAAGAGGAAAATAAGAGGTTAATTTTTTATATTTTCGGGATAGTTATGTGGTCCATCCATTGTTAGCCTCGTCAAGGATTATTGATTAACATCATAATAAGATTTTTTTGTTAAAAAAATTTGAATGATTAGGGGTTCTTTTAATGGTCTAATTATGACAATGCATAGGGGGTCATGTGTAAAAATCCAATGTAAAATCCAACGTTATAGTTGGTCATATGCTCAGAGATAAAGCCAGCCTAACTCGTTCCAGTTCAAACAGAGAAAAAAAATACATAAATTGATAGGCAAAATGATAGTGTAGGACAAATAAAGAATCTCATGGGGCTCTCTGTTTTATACGTAGGGCTTTCAGCAAGTAACCGTCCTTCTATTAGAAAATTAGAGACAATTATTTCTCTTATCACTATCAACAAAATATTACTTATTTTAAAATAAAAATTTATAAATAACTACCACTTAATTAAGTTTTTTAATTTAATTTTTAACATTTACTTAATATGAAAAATCTATTATGTCTCAATCTTTTAAACTTAAATTTGAAACTTATTTTTCCTAAATTTTCTCATTCCATCTTTTTTGCTACAAGCTTTTTATATTAAAGTTTTTGAAGTTCCGTTTGAAGGATTGGAGTCATAATAATTTTTTATATTAAATTAAATACTAAAAATCAAGAAAATGCTGATCAAACAATAATTGTTTGTAAATTTGTAACTTAATGCAAATGATTTTTTTTTACTAATAGTTCACAATATCATCAGTACTCACAACTTCGGATATCAAGTTCTTATGACTTAATGAATGGAGTTAATTTCATATTCTTCTCTTCTTAGGCTAAGTCTTCAGCTGAGTTGATAGTTTGAGCTAATATTTTATTCGGTCAAATCTATAACTCATCATTGAATTGCTATTTCCTCCAATCAAGTTTGTAATCTTTAATTGGGTCTTCAATGGAGTGCCAAGTTGCTAGAGGCAGCGGTCCGAGTTACAAGGTAGTGGTGTGCAATGACGTCACTTGTCTTAGAGGCTGAACTACAAAAGATTGAACCAATGATGACATCATTTGTCCTAAAGGCCGATCACAAGAGGTCAAAATTAGGATTGCATCACTTGTTCTAGAGGTAAAATTGTAGGAGGTAGAGCTTAGGATTGCATGGGTTGTCCTAGAGGTCAAACTATAAGAGGCGTGTTTAGGATTGTATCGTTTATTCTATAAGCCAAATTGTAGGAGGTTATGTTTAGAATTATGTTTCTTATCCTAAAGGTCGAACTACAGGAGGCAGAGCCTAAGATTGCGTCACTCGCCCTGAAGACCAAACTATAGAAGATTGTGCTTAGAATTGTGTCATTTGTTCTAGAGGCAGAATTGCAGGAAATCGTGTTTAGGATTGCATCGCTTATCCTAGAAGCCAAACTTTTCCTAGACCTAAGATTGTGTCTCTTATACTGGAGGCCAAACTATAGACAGTCATGCCAAGGATTATATCACTCGTTTTGAAGATGAAACTACAAAAAGCTAGATCTAGAATTGTACAGTCTGCGGGTCAAACTGTAGAAAGCCAAACTTAAAATTCCATCGTTTATTCTAAAAGTTAAACTGCAGAAGGTCGAATTTAAAATTGTGTTACTCGACTTCAAGGCTAAATTGCAGAAGATTAAAATTGATTGCACTTATTTATTTTTGTCTTAAGAAACTGATCCTCTCCAGCATTTAGCACAATACCTTTCATTAATGAAAAAAAAGTCATTATGACATAACTGAAAAAAACTGAAAAAAAAAACACCCGAATTATAAAACCATTTAAGTGAAATTTTTGATCAAGCATCGTAGAGGGATTTCCACGCTTCAAATGGCAACGAAAGTGACCTTGAATGCTGCGGCGGCAGTGGCCCTATGATGCACAACATGTGCGCCGAGTAACACCCGTCCTCATTGTTATGCAATAACCCTTTCCTCCGCACGTTCTCAATTGCACTTCTTGTGCAGTAAACTTTTCCCTGCACCCATTTTTCCTACGGCCGGCCATCATGCTTCCCTCTTTTTTTCTTTAGCGAGCAACCCACGTGAACCTCCTCTCTTTGTTTCCTTGCAGTCAGGCTGAGGTGCGGTAGAGGAGAGCGGCTGTGGGGGGAAGCAGAAGTTGAAGCAACAGCGGTGGCTCTCCAACGATCAGAGATGGATGTGGACAAGAAGGTGGCAACAACGGCCGTAACGGATTGCTGATGGTGCTGATGGTGAAGGGCAACGACGAGGCGCCTAATCTTGTTCAGATCCACGCCGAAGCCGAGGTAGTTGAGCGTGGCACAGAGTTCGGCAGTGGTGATCTCGCTGCCGCCATCGCAGTCGAAGAGGTTGAAGATATGACGGAGGTGGAGGGTGTTGAGGCCCGAGGTGCACAGCCAGAACGATGACAAAGGGAATGGGACGGAGGGGGTGCCGATTTCTCCATCGCGGACAGATCTTGAGGCCTTTCAAGGATCAGAACCTCCGGCGGGTACAAGCTGGACGATTGCAGGTGCTAAGCTTTTTCAATGTGATCTCTCAAATCCGCAGCGAGATAGGAAAACGACTCTTATTAATGGAAATATTGTTATTGTGAGTCGAATTTATCATTGTTTTTAATTGAGAGATCTCTTAAAATTTGATGTGCTAAATTGATTTAAGATACGATTTGTAAGATGGAGCTACTCTAAACTTAAGTAAATATTATTTCATGAAAAGAAATCATAATAAAATTTAAAATTTAGGAGCTTTTTTAAAAAGAGATAGAAATACTTTTTTTATATATTTTAATAGATTATATCTTATAAAAATAATATTTTTGATTTTTAAAAATTATCATGATTATTCTCTAAAATATAATTACTCTCTCATTTTGTATTACTTCTAAATCTGATTTTGAACTGATTTATCAAATTCTGAGTAAATTGGTTCAAAATTTTACTATATTATCATATTATATTTTCAAAAATACGAGATCTAATGTAATGTAAGTACAAGTATATAAGGAAGTACAAATTTTTTTTTTACAAATATAAAAGCCAAAAAATTGGAGAAATATAGAGAAATATATGAAGTTAACGATAAATCAACTTACAATTGAGAATAGATATGTTAAAATTAGGATTGTGAATTCAATTTATTCAGTTGTTGAACTAAGTCGAATAGATTGAACCAAAATAAATCAAACTAAATAGCTAAAACTAGACCAAACTGATTAGCTCAAAACCAAAATGAATCGATTCAAATTTTTTTAATTCAATTTAATTTTAACTAAAAATCGTAAATCTGTAAAATTTTGATCTCCTATCAAGCGAAATTTCATCCCAAACTTTTACGGCTGAAAAATTCAGTGCAAATTTTCACTGGGCCTATGGTGGTCTTCTGCTCTACCGATATATATATATATTCGTTCTGTCTAAAATCTAAAACCAAAATTGTAATAAAAAATTGAAACCTTTTATTTTCAAAACCAAATCAGATTGAAAAATAAATATTCTAAACTAAATTATCTATTTGATTCAATCGGTTTATTCAATTTAAATCGAATAGTACACACCCTAATAAAAATAATTAATAATATATTTATTAATATCTATTTATTTATTTACATAAGAGGGTTAGGTTTTCAATTATTAGATATAAATATGTATAAATCTAGACCTCACAACACTTGACTTGTTAACACGAGTTAAATTAAGCGGATTTAAACTTATTACAATTAGATTCGGGTTGTAATTGGATTAATTCATGTAACCCATTTATGACTCGATTGACCTGTCTATTTGTTGGATCATAAATAGATCAGGCCGAATCAAAGTTGACCTATTTATCAATTAAGCCAATTAAAACTATTTAATATTTTATTCTATAATATTTTTTTAGTAATTTTTAAATTATTATTTATAAATTAAATATTTTAGTACTAAAATTATTTTTTAATATTATTATTATTTTAATTATTTGAAACATGTTAAAATTATTAATGTTAATTAAATATGTTAGATTGACTTAAGTCAATTTAGACTAATTTGAGTTGATTCTAGTAAATTAGATCAATTCATATTGGGTCAAATTATAATCTATTTAATTAAATAAATTAATTCTGATCAAATTGGGTCATGACTCGAACCTGACCAGTTTAATAAATAGGTCAACTCAAGTTGAGTCTAATTATCCATTTAAAAATCAGGTGAGATTTGAGTTCAAAAAATGGACCTGTTTAATAAACGGGTCGAGTTCAAGTTGACCCATTTAGTATAATATTATAGGGTTGATCCGACACAAACCTGACCCATAAATTCGAATTGCCAAGTCTATCTAAATCTATACCCTACCCAATAAATTAATATGTTAAAAAATAATACCATAACTAACTCAATATACTACATAAATTTTTCATATTGATATCTTCTCCATTACGTTTGAGTCAAATTATATTATTAGATTAATGGTTTTTCTTTACACCCCTACCTTGGAGTTGTCATCAAAATGCAATGAAGAGCATGCATTTCTTTTTAAGAATTTATCATTAAATAGTATGTGGGTTGATAGCTTTGATAAACATACTAGATAGATGAAAAGCAACTCTTTAATTTAATGGAACACACTGAAATATTAGAAGAAATAATTGAATGACTCCAACTTTAAGATAAGAACAAAACAACTTCTCGAAAAAATGCTTTCATTCACCAAAATAGAATGATTTTTGAATACAAGGCATCTAGAGGGTAAATATTAATGTCATTCCAGTATAATACAAATGGGTATCACCAACGCTTCTAATCGGGCGCTTTTTGAAAGTGCTGAATACCAACAATTTCAAAAGTATCGACAATTAGCAAAATTTTTCTAATAAATGTCACTTATTATAGGCATTTTTCTAAAATACCCATAATTAGTGACATTTTTAGAAAAAAATCGTAAACCACCATCACATTTTTAGAAGTGTTAGATATTTTAAAAAAGTGTTGATGATACTGCTGTTAAAATCTCATTCTTCCTTTATAGATTCAATCCTGTTGCACTCCATCCTTCTCCACTACCTTCTCTATGTGAACTCGTCATCCTCGACCTCCTCCGCTTCACTGCTAGTTTATTGGACTCCAGCAATCTTTGACAACCTCTGACTCCAACAAGAAGGAGTCCTAGCCCTTGAGCCATGCCCTAATCATTTTCTCCATCCCTATGTCTCCTTCCTCTGATGAACTCCAATCTCCTTCCTCCAACTCTAGCCTCTAGTAGGAGGTATGACCTCCGGCTCTGCCAATCTCGAATTTGTGAGTTTACTCCAATTTACTTTTGATGTATTCACATAGTTAGGATTGATTTTTGTTGAAAAGTAGTAATCTATTTACACCTTTGTGTCTAAACTATGCAACACACCACTACCAAGTCCAATTATATAAGTTTGATTCAAAACTATTGTATGTGACATAGTTTAGGTTTTGATTTTCTTCCCACTTTAGGCTTCTTTCAAAAGAATGTGATATTCTTCGTTAGACTATTACCTAACATATTTTCTCACTTGTCTTTGTGAGCTAAGGATTTTTTCTTTGTTCACGCTTCTAGTATATACACTTAAATATGAAAGTGAAATATACATATGAATTGCGTTGATAAAAGTGGGATATGACAAAAAAAAGTCAATTAATAGTAATTAAGGAACATTAAAGTGGGCATGGATGATCAAGAGGGGAAACGATGATAAGAAAAAAGTAGTGGCTCCAATTTTTCTCTTTTTGCAATAATTAAAATTAATAGATTGGAGTCACTGAGAAATATCACAATCCATTATCTTGCACAAGTGCTATACTTGTTCCCATTTGGAGTTGTATATAATGGGTCTTCAATTTAAAAATACATCCTTGCAATAGCTCTTTTTTTGAAAATCATCATTAATGTGTTGTATATTTACTCTTTCTTATGTATCATACTTACTTCAAGTTCTAAAGTATAATATTTATATATCTTTAAAGCATTGGAAGGCAAATTATATATCTTCAATCATTATGATAAAAGTTGAATTAAGATAAAAAATCGATAAGACCAGAGATATCTTAAGGGAGGAAAGTCATTTCTCGAATATGCCTACATAAATAAAAGGCCGTATTAGAAGATATGGTCTATGTAAATATGTATAATTAGACAAGTGAAGAAGTGTACGAACATATAATATTGAGAGGATGGAATGTGTCATATACTAATTAGATATTTTATGAAGAAGAGCTATATTACAAGAGGTCAAATCATGAAGATATTCCAGTGAATATTGCAATAAATGATGAAGAGGCGGATGATATCGAGGGATTACTACATATGTTTTTGGCCTCTTAGAATTCTCTATAAACATAAGTATTGTTGATGTTGAGAAGCTACTTAAGGATTATGATAAAGATAATGGGAAATTCTATAAATTGCTTAAAAAAACTAATAGTGAGTTGTACCCAAAATGTAAGAACTTCATATTTTTATCCTTCATCATGTGATTATTGACCATGAAGTCAAAGTATTGTTGAAAACTCGTTTAGTATATAATTTGGCATGGAGGTTTTTTGACTTGGGACTCTTTTTTGTTTGAACAATTACGTATGAAATCTTTAGATTATATTATTAATGTATAAATTGTCTTAATTCAAACCTATACATGGAGGAGGAGACCCAATGTGAACAAGACATCGGGAGCAAATTTTAGAGACTGATTTTTTTTTTATTAAGTAATTAATTTCAATAGTAATAATTGATTATCTTAATACTTCAAGATTTATAATTTTATTTGGGCATGTACACAATTATATATAATTTTCTTCCAAAATTTATATTATAAATATAGATTTCATGGTTGCCTATTTATATTAAAAAGTTATAATAGATTTCAATAATTTTCTCAGCTCTTTGTCAAAAGCACCAGTATAAGACTTTGTCGATACTTTGACATGCACCAACAAAGAGTCCGCAAGTAAAGAATCAACAGATTTATTATAGGCACTTGCACAAAAATATTGATAACGATTAGGTAATATTAGTGGTGTTTTTTACTCACATGCCACCAATAATAATAATTAATGGTATTTGATAAAAAAAAAAAATGCCGCTAATGATTTTTTCTTATGCTCCCTTATAAGCATTGCTAATAGATTTCGTATTTGACGACACATTATCTAAAGCATCGGAAGTATTAAAGCATTGGCCACTCTTTTTCAATGCTGTAACAAATGTCCAACTGTTCTTTTAGCATCACTTTAAAAGCACCGATAAATTTTGTGATCAATATGAAAGTAACAAACAAAAAGAACCCAAAAAAATGTTGTAGTGTTTATAGGTTTTTATATACTTTTTTAATGTTTATTTATGCACTCTGTTGATATTTATACATAAATCTTATTAAAGTTCACACACTCGCCTAAAATTTGGCATATTAAATCCTCTATGGCCTTTTAAATATATAAACAAACTAATTTATAGTATGAACCTACTAAATATATTAACAAATTTATTAGATATTTTGTATAATGTTATAAATAAAATTATTTGAAATTTGACTTTTTTTTCCTAACAATTACACGCTGATTTTCACAACCAACTCTTATTGTAGGATATCGCTCAATTACTGATCAATCACAACATTAACCGTGTGTGACATTTGAAAATTTGATTACCCAAGTTATGATGTAATGGGACCCCACGTTACAATCCCAATTTTGAAAAAAAAAAAAAGATCTGAAAATTGAAAATTCCATCCAAAAATAAAATAATATCCAAATGCCTTTGAGAAAAGATTACTATTCTTTTTTACTATGAAAAATCGTAAATATTTCCAAACTTTTTTAATAGTGAAATACAAAAAAATACGACTAGAAAATATTTGAACGCAAATAATTTTTTAAAAAGTTTTTTACGTATAACAACCCTTAAAAAAGCTAAATTACGTAGAACCTTCAAACTTTAATTATGTATAAACTTTTTTCATGGTTTCCAGTTTTGATCAAAACTGATGTGGCCAAAATATTGGTTTCGGCTTTAAAAAATATATTATTTATTTTTTTATATTATATTTATATTATAAAGTACTATTAACCTAATGGTTAAGTCTTTAACTTGGGTCATAAGTGATTTGAGTTTGAATCCTCCCAACAATACTTTTTATTTTCTTTCATATTTTAAATTTTTATTAAAAAATTATTTAATTACTTTTAATATATATATATATATACAAAAAAAATTTCTCATTTTTTAATTTTTTTTTAAAATTTTAAATTAAAAGTCAAATTTTAGTCAAAAAACATAAAAAATAATTTGACAAAAACCGAAACGATACAAAAACGACTGAACGGGGATCGAAACTACCAAAATAGATCGATTTCAGCACTTCAATCTCAAAATCGAACTTAAAACCTTACCCTTTTTAATCTTTAAAGAAGTTTCAAGTCCCTCGATTGAAAAAGTTACTTTTTGTAGGGAATATAATTGATATATTTCCCAACTATTATAATTAAATGATAAAAATATCCTTATATAGTCATTAAAAATTTTGGCTATAAATATAGCAAATTTAGAGGGTTTAGGACAAAATTTGGTTGAGTTTTTTTTAACAGCACAACTTCAAATTTGAAGCTTCATCCAATCAAAAAATGGAAAATTTTCAAAAGCAGTGACAACACAAAAGACTGAAACTTCAAGCAATAAGGCAAGTCCACATTATTTGATCAATAAATTTTTATTCTTCAAATTTAAGGTATCATTTAATAATGGACTAAGAAAAAAATAGCCCGGCTAAGTTTATTTTTTATAAAAAATTAATATTAATTATTCTACACTACTATTAAATAAAATTATTATTAAAAAGTTAATTGATTTTTCTAACTTTAAATTATTGTAGGGTTAAATTTGTTAAAAATATTATTTTATAAAAATAATTCATTAGCCTTAACCTAATCCTTAGTCTCAGCCTATTACCAAATGTGCCCTAACGCTTCAAATCTAAGATATCTAAGTAAAAATTAGACATTTTCAAAAATAATAGCACTACGAAAAGCTGAAGCATCAAGCAACATACGAGAAAGTTGATTATGATGATCCTAGTATAGAAGAAGATGTCGAAGAAATTGATGATGACGACTAGAAGCTTTAGCTTTTTACAGTGTTATCATTTCTAAAAATTTTCAATTTTTATTTAGATATCCCATAGTCGAATTTACCTTCTTGCTTGAAGCTTCAGAATTTTGTGGTGTTACAACTTCTGAAAATTTTTCATTTTCTAATTGGATATATCATATTTGAAGTTGTTGTGCTGCTGGAAAAAGCTCAACCAAATTTTGTCCTAAACCCCTTGAAATTATTATATTTATAGGCAAATTCCTCAACAGCTATAGAAGGTAATTTTGATCATTTATTTATAGCTGTTGGAGAACATATCAAATATATTCTCCGCGAAAAGGAACTCTTTTAAGTCAAAAATCTGAAATCTCTCTAAAGGTTAAAGAAGAAAATTATAGGTAATTATAAAAAAGTCAAGAGACTTTGCATAATTTAACTATTTTTTAGGGGTTTGTGTGTAAATTTTTTTTAAAAGCAATATGTTATACCGCCAAAAAACACGTCAAAGCATGAACAATCAACCTAGGAACATTTATTTTGATATGCTTTTTAGATAACTTTAAAAGAGATATCTAAAATAACTCCAAATCCAAATAAATAATACAATATTTTCATATGTATTTTCAAATTATTAAACATATTCTTGTTACCAATACTCTTCTTAATTAATTATTTATTATTTTAATTACATATAACTCTGTGAAATTTTGTAGAATTATATATACCTCCTCTAAATTTTAAAAGTTACATAGTACTTTTTGTATTACCTATTTTGTTATAAAAACTTCCATCCATACCTACGGTTATTATCTACGAATATTCTGTTAAATGATATTTAGAATTTTATGAAATATTAAAAAGCCCTTTGAATAACTTAGAAGAAAAAATTAAAATTAAGAATAAATAAAATTTTGGTGTCATTGGAGTTCAATCTGAGTGTATTTTAAAGCCACTGGAGAAGATTTTAAATCTCATTTTCGATTTCGACACCTAACAAAATCGATACGTTTCGACCGTTTCGGTCTCGTTCGAAAGATTTTTTTTAGTTATTAATTATGTATTGACCAGAATTTGATTATATTTTGACTATACTTTGACTTTAAATTAAAAAAGCGATAAAATTTTGAAATTTTTTTTATAAAAATTTAAAAATTATGAAAAAAATTATAATTAATTTTACCATAATATTAAATATTATTTTAATTAATTAAAATTAATTTTGATAGTTAACTACTGTTTTTATATATTACTATATAAAAAAATATACGAGAAATAATATGAATATGATTAAAAAGTTAAAAATTAACATAAATAAATTTAACTTATTATTAAAATATACTTGACACATACATAATTTATTAATTATAACGTAATACAATTAATCATTATCATCATCATAATCATCATCAGTTGAGTTTGAAATATCTGGATGTGGAATTATGAATTCAGTATATGAACGATTCAGATGAATATTTATAGACATACAAGCCAGAACAACTAGTTCTGCGTAATTTCGTGACAACGATTCACATGAGGGTGACCGACAAATTTTTTTTGACTTTACTTTCGGTTGAACGGTCATGCACGCATGCATATGAATAGAAAAAATCAACGCGTCTCGATCAAAATTATTTCCATTTCAGTTTCAACTAAAATTTTTTTTGATTTATTAATTATATTTTGACCAAAATTTAATTTAATTTTAATTATTTTTTAACTTTAAATTTAAAAAATATAATATGTTTAAAAATTTTTAAAATAATGAACAGTTGCGTGAATAGTCCAATGCATGTGAATATTATATGGCAGAGACTAGCAAGGGTGTCCGAACAGGGTTGGCGATGGCGTTAGCGCGAGTGCGAGGTGGGTGAGGGAGCAGCGGTAGGTTGGCGAGCATGTGGGGGCCATTTCGACGAGAGCGCGAGCTCCGACATGAAGTCGACGCGAGCTCGCTGAGTGAGCTCCTCGCACGAGCTCTCCCCGTTAGCTCACCGCGCAAGCTCCCCCCACGAGCTCCTCGCGCAAGCTCGCCCCGCAAGATCCCCGCGCACTGCGCTCACCCCACGTGTTGCACTCGCCAAAAACCGTAAACCACAATAAATATGACCAATCTGTTGCGGCATCGGTCGAAACCAAACCGTTTCAGTTTCGACCAAAATTTAAAACCTTGCTTTAATGCATTCATAGTATTTTTAAGTATTGGCAAAATGAAAGCTTTTTATTAGATCTTGATTAATGATTCTGATCATAAATTCTAATCTATCTCATGATTTTCCCGTGTTTGAAACTCAAATTTTGCTCAAAATAGCGGGAATTATTGTTGGGGTATGCTCAATTTTTTAATTAGAAATTCTAATTCAGCACCTTGAGATTAAAAATGATGAACAATAGAAGGAGATTTTTGTAAGAGGATTTTTGCAATTGCGATTTTTTGGGCTATGGGTATTATCAATATTTCACACATCAATTAAAATTTAATCCAAATAAATCACCCAAATGGACAGGATAGAAGCTTTCGCAATCACAATAAAATCTCAAACAGTATTATATAATTTTAAATTTTTAAAAAGAATATATAATTTAACAAAATTTTAAAAAGTTATATGTAATTAACCTTATTTATTTTAAACTTATCAAATAAATGAAATAAGACAACCGTGTAATAGGAAAGTAATAATTAAATAATTAGACATATGACTTTACATTAATATCCAGTTTAATTGACGGAAAAATAAAATAATTCTAGGAATATTATTCCTCTTAATGTGAATGTATGAAATTTAAATCCTTAAGTATATTCCCTTCTTCAATATAACATTAAATTGTTAAATTATCATGAAAGTCATTTAATAAATAAATAAATAAATATGCATACAAAATTAATGTAATAAAATAAATTAAAAAAAATAATTTTACAATATTTTTTGAATTAAAATTTAAAATTTATATCCGTTAATTTATTTTGCTATACAAATTTGCTCATTGAATTTTTATTAGATATTATTCTCTATAGTAAAAAAAATATATTATAATATATCTTCTCAATAAATTTGAAATATTGGTTAACCGTCTCTTCATGAAATTATTTTTTATCATCCTATATAGAAACATATCAACTTGTTCGTCTGCTATTGTATTTCTGGTATCTCTTAAACATATTGCATAACCTTTTAAATATAAACCTATCAATAGAAAACTCTTTAAGACATTTTATATTTTGAATATATAAATTTATGAAGAAATCGGGATTTATCATAAGCACTATCAACAATATATATAGAAATTTCGAACAATGTTTTCTGTGATAGTCGACAATAAAAAAAAAATTAACAACATATCTGACTGCTCTATTTGCATTTTTAGCATCAAATAAAAGGGTTTTTTCTTAGTTAAATCCACACTACAACATATATAGGTAATGACAGCACCTCTCTAGTGTCATTAAAAAATAATTTAGCCGCGGTACAAATTATCAGTGCTAAGAAATTTACTGTAGTAGTTTTGATCACAAAGAATATTTGCACTAATATAGCGGCCCCAAAAATTTACAATATCTTTATTTGCAGCGCAACGAAAGTGCCTAAAAAGAAATATTTTTGCTAGCACTTTCGACACAAGTGTCGGTCAAGATACTACTTGTAGGTATTAATGTGTAGCGGCGCTACAAGCTTACACCAATGGATCATGCTAGCATTAGCGGCCCCTCGATGCATTTTCCTTAGCGCCACAAAAATCTTAGGGTCCATTTGGAACGGAATCAAGATCAAAGTCAAGGTCAAGATTAAAGGAAGGAATAAAGTATAAAACACTAATGAGATCAAGTAAATCTTGTTTGATTACTGATCTGTCTAACAAATAGTTAAAATTTTTTGCAGACAAAAATGTCCTCCGTTAAGTACTGTTGACATAGTACTGTTCATCTTCCTCGCCGGCCGAGCTCGAGCGCGGAGCTGGCTGGCCGAGCTCGCCGGGTGGGGTCTGTATCTGTGCTCATGCTCACCCTTGTATCTATGTTCAAGTCCCTGGCCATGTCTATACTCGTATCCATGTTCACGCACAAGACTCCACCTCTATAACCAAGACTCCACTCCCATATTCATGCTCGTACTATACCCTTGCTTGTGTTGATGCTCAAGTTCCCACCCTCGAGTTCATACTTATGTCTATTCTGAGATCCCCGCCTCATAGCCGTCCTCATGCCCATAGCTATAACCAAGTCCCCACTCTCATATCTAAGACTCTACTCTTACGTTTTTGCCTGTGTTCGTTTCTGTGCTGTGTCCATATGTATGCCCAAATCCCTACTCCCATGATCAAAACCCCACCATCGATTTCTCCTGCGAATTCTCTCTCTCCCGCGCGCATTTGCCGAATGAAAACTTTGGCCCGAGAAAACTAGTGGAAAGTTTTGCACATAAAGCCCCTTCAGTTACCCGAAATTATGTTCTACTTCCATTCAAGCGTGCAGAATCTTAAATATACCCTTGCTTACTGCATAATTATACCTTCATATGTTCCAAGAATAAAATTAGAAAAAAATTCCGTATATTCCTATAAATTCGTGGTATTTTTTATATACCATTATTAAGTAGTAATATTATATATACACCTAAAATTTTTTTCCTCGAATATCCCTCTTGCTTAACTGTGTTATTTTGACAGTTAAATCTAATAAAGAAATTATTAACATTACCATTATACTCTTATTTTATATACCTGTATAAAATATATTTTTTATAAAAAACCTAAAATTTAAAAATCACTAAAAGTCTAATAAAAATTCAAAAAAGCTAAAAAAAATCTAAAAATAAAAAATCTCAAAAGTTAAGAAAAAGACAAAAAAATTTCCTTGAAAATTAAGAAATCATAAAAAATATGAGAGTAGCCAAAATAAAAAAATCCAAAATATATAAAAATCCAAAAAATATAACAATATTGAAAGTTTAGAAAAATACATAAAAATTTAAAAGTATAGAAAATCACAGACAAATCTCTAAAAGTGTAGAAAATCTCAAAACCCTCAAAAAATAGAGAAAATCATAAAAAATTCCTTGAAAGTTCAAAAATCTCAAAAAACCCTTGAAAGTATAGAAAATCACTGAAATTGCCTTGAAAGTATAGAGATTGAAGGAAAATTAAAAGAATAGAAAATCACAAAAATCCTAAAATTATAGAAAACCAAAAAATCATAAAGTTTGAAAGATTGCAAAAAATTTTCTGAAGTACAAAAAAATCATAAAATCCTTAAAAAATATAAAATCACAAAAAATCTAAAAGTTTAGAAAATTACAGAAAAATTTCCAAAAGTTTAGAAAATCACAAAAAATACCTGAAATATTAGAAAATAAAAAACCCAAAAATTATTTTAAAAAGCATAAAAATAACCTAAAAGTTCAAAATATCCTGAAAACCCCTTGGAACTTAAGAAAATTATAAACAAAATTACCAAAAATATAGAAAATTATAGAAAATCCATAAAAGTTCATAAAATCACAACAAAACCCTTAAAAGTTCAAAATATTGTAAAAAATTTTGGAACTTTAGAAAATCATTAAAAAACCTAAAACCTCAAAAAATTGCAAACAACCTACGTGAAAGTTCATAAAATCACAACAAAACCCTTAAAAGTTCAAAATATTGTAAAAATTTTTGGAACTTTAGAAAATCATTAAAAAACCTAAAACCTCAAAAAATTGCAAAAAACCTACATGAAAGTTCATAAAATTACATCGAATATTTTAAAAAATATTAGAAACCATTTAATCATGTATATTTTTACAAAAATAACATAATTACTATTAAATATGTAGCATGCATAAAAAAATTATAGCATGAAATAGGGGTGTAAACAAGTTGAGCCAAGCTGACCCTAGCCTTAGAATCATTGGCTTGAGTAGCTTGATGTCAGCTAAAATTTAAATTTTTAAAAATAATTATAATAATTATTTTCAACTAATTCATATTAAAATAATTCTTTTAAAAAATAATATTAAAATAATAAATTAACATCATCACATATTAAAAATTAATATTTTCCCTTTTATATTTAAATTTGATTATGTTAATTTATTATTTTAATATTAATTATTTAAGAATTATTTTAATATAACTTAGTTGAAAATATTTATTAAAATTAATTTTTAAAATCTAAATTTTAGTTGGGATCGAGCTACTCAAGTCGAGCTTGAGCTAGGGTTAGCTTAGGTTACCTCATTTACACCCCTATTTCATACTATGAGTTTCAATGGATGCTATATATTTAATGATAATTATGTTTTTTTTGTAAAAATATACATGATTAAATGGTTTGGGACATTTTTGTAAATATTCAATGGCAAATTTATGAACTTCTGTAGGGTTTTCTGCTATCTTTTGAAGTTCTAGTGTTTTTTTGCGATAGTTTGAACTTTTAGGAATTTTTTGTAATTTTTTGAACTTTCAAGGGTTTTCTATGATTTTTTGTACTTTTAATAGTTTTCATAATTTTCTTAAGTTTTAGGGTTTTTCATGATATTTTGAACTTTGAGGAGATTTTTTATGATTTTCTGTACTTTCAAGGTTTTTTGATTTTCTAAACTTTTAGATATTTTCTTTGGTTTTTTGAACTTTTAAAAATTTTTCTACAATTTTCTGAACTTTCAGGGTTCTTTATGATTTTATATATTTGTAGGGGTTTTATGATTTTCTGTATTTTCAGAAAAGTTTTTGTGATTTTTTGAACTTCATAAGATTTTTTGTGATTTTCTATATTTTTAGGGGCTTTTGTGATTTCTATATTTTCAATATTTTTCTTCTATTTCTATATTTTCAAGATGATTTAGTGATTTTCTATACTTTCAGAAATTTTTGTACGCTATTGTAAACTTTCAAGGAATTTTTTGTGATTTTCCTTGTTTTTCAAAGATTTTATCAATTTCTGTATGTCTAGAGTTTTTTTTATGATTTTCTATACTTCCATTTTTTTTTTTGTAATTTTTGAACTTTCAATTTTTTTATAAATTTTTTTATATTTGTAGGAATTTTTATGATTTTTTAAATATTTTTAGGGTTTTCTGTATCTTTTGTACTTTCATTTTTTATGATTTTTTTGAACTTTCATAGTTTTTTATAATTCTTTGAATTTTTTTTAAATTTTCGTTTTTTTAAATTTCAGAAGATTTTTTATAAAAAAAATATTTTATATAGACATGTAAAATAAGGACATATGATAATTTTAATATCTTTTCATTAGATTTAAGGGTCAAGATCAATAGTGTTAAAACAGAGGGATATTTGAGGAAAAAAAATTTTCAAGTGTGTATAGAATATTACAGCTTTTACATAAATATAGAAAAAAATATCACTAGTTTATAGGTATTCAACTCTCTCATTTCAAAATTATACTCAACTTTGACTTAATTGCACTATAATACTGAAACCAAAACTGATCTTGCAAACAAACATTTTTCTATCAAATAGTTCTTTAGAACCGCAGGAAGCAATATACAGAAGTAACCTACTGGAAGTTTGAATTGCACTAAATGTTTCACTTGTGCAAAAACTATCATCTTATAGTCACGAGGGCTGTGCATTTTGCTGCTTGAGACTACCATAGTACTTCATTTTGTTATCAAGTTACTCTCTTCATTTGAATAAAGGTAGCCAAAAAGAAATTACTCTTCTTCATTTGCATCTTCTTCGTCTCCTTGGTTATGCTCTTCAGCAGTATCTTTTCCTAAGGGCAAGGACCAGAGGAGGGGAATGAGAGGTTCTATACTTGCCAGAAGTCAGAAAATGAGAAAGTGCTAGAAATATCTCGAAATGTTTGCAAAGGCTAACAACCGACTATAAAGAACTTCAACAATGATCAAAATAACACCTCTTAATGCAAACTTGTAATTGCTGCTTAACTCCTTATGTAATGTCAGTTTAAAGAGATAACCATTGAAGATAGAAAAAATACCAGGTTTAAAGTAAAATGGCCTGTTGACAAGTTTATTAACGCAATTAACTTACTTTTGGTACTTTGATTACAGATTTCACTTGTAAAAAGACTAAAGATGGGAAAAGCAAGCGAAGTTAAGAGAACAAAGGAAACTTGAGGACTACAAAATAACTATAGTTGCATAATTTCAGATTATATAAGACAAATGGAACCATCTGTCACTGGGAAATTATGCAAAACACTCGAGACAAAGACATGGTTCCGCAAACAATGTGTCACAGGCAGCTCTATTCCAAAATCATCTAAATGCAATAAGTACTGACAATTGGGACAAGAGCTGTTGTGAAGAAACATTGAAATGAAAAAGACTGAGAAAAGATGAATTGAAATCGACATGGAAAGCACACTAAAATAAGTGATGCACATGCAAAGAAAAAAAATATACATACCATACTCAGAGAAAATGACACCTCCAGAGCAGAGTCCTTCCTCAACTTTAACTAATTGGAGAGTAATTCTAGGTCCGATCTCTTGAAGTTTAATTTTAACTTGGGTAGAGGCACGGTTTACTCTACCAAGGTCAGCTGGTATACTTACAGTTGGCGCTCCATCATCAGCTTCACTTTCTGAGCCATAACCAGCCCTTAAGAGAGAACAGAAGAATAATTAAGGAAAACATGAACTAGTAACAAGGATGAGCTTAAGTGTTAAAACGGTGAGAACATTGTTGTGAATCCCTTTGGTTTTGAAACATGCCTCTTTGTTTTCTGTGGGAATGTTCAATACATCATGTAATCTATATTTTTCATATTATAATACCATAACTCGAATAACAAACTTCTGAATATTGTTGTATTAGAATTCAGAGGTAAACAAAACTCATGCCAAGATACAAGCAATTGTCTCAAATGGCAGATGATCTGTACAGATTTGGACACATCAAAATGTGTGCATCATAAGCTTTGAAGTCAAGAGTAATGGAGTAGTGACAAAAGAACAATATAAAATAAACAAAAAGAACTCCCCTTGTCTCTTAGTATAGCTATCTGTCTACAAATGGTAAATAATTTGACCGATTAAGGCTACCTATAGCCTCTAATTGTATGTGCAGACTTGTTTCATGTAATATAAATCCCCTTCTTTCCAAACACCAATATTTTAAAAATGAATGAAACACTTGCCATATGGATCAAAAGACCTTTATTTCAAGGCATTTGCTAAAATTTTACATATTAGCTAGTGTGAACAATGGAAATGAACAAAAGGTAGAACAATTCAAAATTCATGAGAAAAGCAATGACTTATTAATGAGACAAAAGTTGGCCTCTCTAACATTGATTAACATTCTTACAATTTGCTAATACAGCAATGAAAGGGTTCTTACTTGATAAAGTCGCTCACATCTTGAAATTTCCACAAGTCTGATGGTACTTGATGCTTCTGAACAAATTTTTTAACCCTGCGAGAGATGCCTACAGGCTCTAATATAATAGAATAATGGCGGAAATCAATAAGCTTTGTTTCACTGTTATAATTTAACAATACAATCCTTTGACATGATGAGAGTTTGACCTGCAATCCAAGCAGAGAAGAAAACAACAATAAAGGCTTTTGAGATGATAATGAAATTTAGACTGCTCAAAATGATGAGACTAACAGAATCAATACATAATGAGTGATCACTTACAGTATTAACATCAATGGTAGGAAACATATTCTGAAACATAACAGTCATAAGCTTCAAGTGCTGACCTCCACTTCCAAAACCAGAAAGGGCAATCTGCCACAAAGTCAACACAATTTTTTAAGTAACCATGGAAATTCAGCAGAAAAAAATAATACTATCATATCAAAGTAATAAAAAATATTTTGTACAAAAAATAAAAGAAGCTGTAAGGTGGTACTTGATCATATTTGACGGTAAAAGTTTACCAAGGGTGGGTTTTTGAACAATCCTTGAGGACATCGTGGATGATCCTGTGATCGAGCTACATCAGCTGTCAATGCATACTCATGTATTTCAAAAGTTAGGGTTGGGCCTTGGGGCGTCCTTGCTACCCGAAGATGTGGCGCCTTTTTTGGATTTGACAATATTAGAAAATGTGTTACACCCATAGGCCCTGCAACATTTAAGAAGTCCTTGAGATTATTCCGTTTCTTCTCCTGCAATGAAAGAGTATGTATTAATCAATAAATAGGTTTCTCTCAAACTTGAAAAGAGAAAATAGTAGAATAAGGGGAAAAATCATATTAAAAGCTTATAAATGCAAGGTCCAGTGCATTTATCATACCTAGAGGTGCAAACGAGTTGAGCAGAGCCAAGCCAAGGCTCGGCTCCAAAACTAGCCAGCTCGAGCTTGGCTCAGCTTTTTCAAAAATTAATTTTTTAATTAATTTACATTAAAATAATTTTAAAAAATTACAAAAAAATTATAAAAAAATTATCAACCACAACATCATAAATTACAATTCATAAGAGCAAAATAAAAAAAATATTAAACCTAAAAAATTTATAGATAATGATAATGATATATATAATTTAAAAAATATGAATATTGAAAAATTATGATAGAATAACATCTAAATATAAAAAACTATATCAACTACAACATCAAAATTAAATAATTAAATATATATTATATATTATATGTTATAAAATATATTTTTAAATTTATATTTTATATATTAAAAAACTAAACGAGTTCTCGAGATAAAATTGAGTGAGTCAAGTTTAACTCAAGCTCGACTCGCTACCAATGAGCCGAAACCAGCCGAGCTAAATTTGAATCGAGTTTGAAACAAGTCGAGACAAATTCGAGTCGAGCTAAATTGACATCTCTAATCATCTCCAAACTAGAAAACTAACAACATAGCACTTCTTATATGATATATGGTTCACGTTAATATTGAAATTTATCATCTTAATTTCGAAGTTTGCACAGAACATACTAGTCAATGGGGGAAATGAAAAGAAAATCTACCCAAGATATGCATTTACCAAACAAATTTTTTTTCAAAAACTATGTTAGGATGCTTTGGTTATGGACCATCAAATAAACCATTGGATTAATTCTTTGCATCAAGTAAAACTATACATAAGAGGCTTGAAAATCCAGAAAGCAAGGATATCACAACCTACAATCGGGCATGTCCCAACAAGATGAGATTGAGAACAATGCCCACGAGTTTCTCCTGACCACAGCAGTTAAAGAATGCCAGAGTGCATGGGATAGCAAATTCTTTAGAGAAATTGTGTTGTTGATACATAATAATCAATGATCTCTATTAGTATGATGTCTGCTTTATATATTATAAATTTATAACTAATAATATTAGCTCAGAAACTTTAGTAACTTAGCATTTCAGCCGACTTTAAGTACTCCAACAGTCCCTCTCCCCACACACACACACAAACACACACATACAAATACACAAACACACTAACCGTCAATAACAAGAAAATTTTCTTGCTTGCTCACTCACACTATGGAACGCCAGACTGTCACAACAAATTCACAAGAAAATTCGCTCCTCATAGCCTAGAGTATGTCATCAGAGTATATTTAGAGAAAACCTTCAGCATTTAAGCATAACATCTAATAATTCAACAAAATCAGACAGTCCAATATATGAAAACAAGATGAAACAAAACTCCAAAATAAAGAGATATCGCCAATATAAGCTCCAGAGATACAAAAGGATACTAACTCCTCCAAGTATCGCCAACAAATAACACCGAAATACAACAGAAACAATTGCATCAATCTCACCATTGCAACAACCCAAAAAATCATGCTTTTCAAAAAATCAAAGAACACTTGTTCAATCTACAAAATAAATCAAGAAGAAATCACCTTCAATTTAAGCGCGGTGTGTGGGAGCATGAGCCTGCGGAGGTCGCACTCGAGCTGCTTGAGAGGGGCCGGAAACTTCCCCCTCGCGAAGACGATGCTTCGGGGGACCTTCTCGCCGGTGACATGGTCCACGACAGGCGGCTTCCTCACTGCCGGCAGCTTCACCGGCGCCTTCCTGTGTCTCTGTATATCCAAAAAAAATGAAAAATATAAAAATTAGCAAAAAGAGGCGAGAAGATTGATAGTGCTCGTGGATTACGTTTCTGAGACCCGCCATTGGCGATCGAGGAAGAAAGCGGAGGGGAGAGCACCAGGGTTTTGTTGAACCCTAGCTTTTGTTGGGTCGGATCGAGTTTGCCCGATCGGTTTCGGCCCGGCCCGATATCAGAAAACTATATAAACGCCACACAAGTTTTATTTTGGAATTATTGCATACGACCCCAAGAAATACCGTACTTATGAAAAACTCCCGTAAATTCAATATTTACAACAAATCTCTCCTTTTTGAGATTTTGTTGTCTACAATTCTTGATAATTTTGAACGAAATATTTATTGATTTACCCTCTAAAGTAACTCTTTTGCTTCTTGATCAAATACTTTTCAAAATATCAAATTTACAGGAAAATTTTTATTTTCTTAAAAATTTATAAAAAATTCCACATTCTCTTAGAAATACATAAAAAACCTCATTATCTTAAAAATATGTAGAAATTTTTTTAAAAAATATAGAAAAGCACTCCTTTTTCAAAAAATTTCAGAAAACTCTCAATTTCTTAAAAAATTGTAAAAAATAGCCCATGTTCTCTTAAAAATTTACATAAAAACTATCATTTTTTATTTGCATTATACACTCTTTGCTTGTAATACTTTTAAATAATTAATTAATTTTGTAGGTAAATTAATTTTGTGTTTTGTTTTCATGAGAAAATTAGAAAAACATAAATATTTGCAAATAACACCTTGTAAATTTAATATTTGTAAATGTAATCCTGATGTCAAACTTTTACATTCTAATATTATTATAATTTATAAAAATGACCTATAAGATAGATAATAACAAATAACAACATGTTTTATAATTTATTCGTATTGTAAACCCTATTATAACTTGCATTGCAGATCTTGTGAGATAAATAAATACAAATAACACATTATTTTAAAATTTATTTGTATTTTAATATGATTACAAGTTGCAAATAAAACCATATAAGAGAAATAATTACAAAACAATACCGCGTATGCAAAATAATTGTAAATAACACCATATAAACAAAATAATTGCAAACAACACTCTATAAGTAAAATAATTGTAAATAATACCATGCCATGAAACTTATTTATGCATAAACCAACTTGAAAACTTAAAACTTACACATGACACCCTGACTTGTTAAATATTTGCATAAAGAGCATTTTTTTCAACAAAATTTAATATTTCAAAAAATAAATTGATTATTTTAAAAAATAAGAAAAATATTATAAGTGAATAGTATATAATGCAAACAAAAAAAGACTTTTCTATAAATATTGAAGAAAAAGACGGCTTCTCTGTAGTTTTTTAAAGCAAATGAGGCATTTTTGCAAATTGCTAAGAAAACAAGGATTTTTCTGCAAATGTTTAAGAAAATGAACATTGTCCTACAATTTGTTTAAAAACGAGGGGTTTTCTGTCAATTTTTTTAAAAGGGATTTTTCTGTAAAATATTTTCAGAAAAGGAGGGTTTTCTGCAAAATTTTAAGAAAACAATAAACTTTTCTACAAATTTTTTAAAAAAATATTTTTTGCAAATTTTTAAGAAAACAATGGATTTTCTGTAAATTTTTAAAAAACAAGGGCTATCCTTCAATTTTTTTAGGAAAATGAGAGTTTTTCAGTAATTTTTAAGGAAACATGGATTTTCTATGAATTTCTAAAAAATGAGGTTTTTTCTACAAATTTTAAGAAAGTAGGGATTTTTGTAAATTTTTAAGAAAACAAAGGTTTTCTATAAATTTTAAACAAATATGAGGGGTCTTTTGCAAATTATTATAAAACTAGGATTTTTTTCAGTAAATTTTTTAAAAATAAGGGTTTTTTATAAATGTTTAAAAAACTAAGCGTTTTATGCAAATTATTGTAAATTTTTAAGAAATTAGGTTTTTTTTTTTTGCAAAATTTGCCATTCAACCAATAGGGGCACAAGACCCATTTCTATAGGATAAATAAGTGAAAATTTTCGTTTAAAATTAATTAGAGGTTGTAGGTGACGAAATTTTAGAAGGAGAGATTATAATTAAATATTAAATTCGTGGTGGATTGTTCCTAAATAGGGCATTTCTTAGGGTTGTACGAAATTATCTCAAACTTTAAGAAAAAAATTTTTTTTATAAATTTTTAAGAAAACGGAAATTTTTCTGAAAATTTTAAGAAAACTAATTTTTTAAAAAAAAACAATGTTTTTTTCTGAAAATTTGACACCCAGAAAAATATTTGACTAAGGCATAAAAAATTATTTCATAAAGTAAACAAGTGATTTAAGTTCAAAATTAATTAGAAGTTATAAATAATGAAATCTAAAAAAAATTATAGATAAATATTAAATTCACAAAGGTTTTGAGTAATAATTTATTTATTTTTGCATATATGTCCCCTGTATGTCGGATTTTTATGGTTATGGGGTGTTTAGATTGCAATTGAGTTTCGGAAGTGGCGGAAGTGAGGCCACTTCTGTCACTTCCATTATTTAGATGCAAATCGCTTCCGAAAGTAACAAAAATGTTACTTCCGGATGAGTCTAAAATAAAGTAGAATTAAGTTTCATGATTTCTGTATCTAAGTTGCACTTTTGCTGGAGAAGTAGGCGAATTCCACCCCACCCACTTCTCTCACTTCTTAATCTTGTAGTGGTAGTTCAAGACTTGTTCTATGTGAAATCCAGATGGAGAGACTGACATATTGATAGAAATAGAATGTGATTGGTAGAATTCATTTGATTGAACAAATGAAGACAAGTCATTTGCACTTGTCTGAAAGAATATGACTAACTCTTGTTAATATTTTAATAAAGCAATCAGTACTTGGATACATGTGTAATAGAAATGCAAGGTCATAATCCAATATAATCCAAGGAAATACATAAAGGCTAGATGATATGGGATAATAAGAAACTACCTCTATCACATGGCCAGAAATTTGTGATTTAATTCATAAGAATGCAACAATAAAAATGGGAAGCAGATGAAGAAAGCAAATATTCAAGATTCAACACTAGGTCTTCATTTTATCTTTTGAGTGAGGCATTCAACACAGAGTAAATTTTCCTTTGTGAGTAAACTAAGCTCTGGTAAGTAAAATGATTACTTCTAAACTATAATATGCCTTTGTTTTGGAGATTAGCTTGTGTTAACTGTATGTAATGAGAAGAAGGGAACAAAGTGATGCTCAACATTGAATGGAAAATATAGGTTGCAAGAGCTAAAACCTATAAACAAATTATTATATAGAAGGACGTAATGACAAATAGTGATATGTGAAGAGGTTGTCAATAGTTGCTATTTTAAGAAATAAAATAATGCGAACAATCTTTATATTTGGCTACTGTTTACAAGAAAGCGGTGAAGCTTGAGAGATGTCGTTGATTGATAAAATGTCTATTATTACAAAAAGCAGTGAAGCTTGAGAGAATAAGAATCTTATACCAATAAGAAACTGATATGAAGATTTTAACAATCTTCATATAGAGGACAACTAAGATGAGTCCAAACACCAATATTGAAAGGAACCATAAGGATCTCTTGAATTTGAATCTTGATAGAATCTTTCACCCTTTTAGAGATAAGAAAACTACTTTTATTAAAGTTCATCTTCTGACCAGCAATGGACTTAAAAATATCCAAAATATGATGAAGATTCATAACATCTAAAATAGTAGCCCTTGCAAAGAACATTATATCATCTACATAAGCCAAATAATAAATTGGCTTTCAATAAGAAGCAATAAAAACACCATTGATATGCCCTTGTTGCATAAAATAAAAGATAAAGAGAAAGAGGACAACCTTGTCTTACACCACATATAGGAGCGAACCACTTATATTTACAACCATTAACCAAAACAGATATAGAAGAAGTAGTAATGCAAGCCATAATCCATTTAACAAATTGGTTAGGAAATCACATATGAAACAACAATTTCCTTGTAAAATTTGAATCAGCTCTATCAAAAGCTTTTGGCAAATCATCTTTTAAGGCTATTAAACCATTTGAAGCTGAGGCATTGTGAAGAGTATAAATCAATCCCTCAGCCATTAAAAAACTATCATGGATAAGTCTTTGAAGCAAGAAAGTAAATTGTTCAGTACCTAAAATTGAAGACAAAACTTCTTTTATCCTTGTACCAAGATCTTTGTAACAATTCTATAGTTAGAATTGCAAAGACCAATAGGCCTATAATCACCCATCTCATCAGGACAACTATTCTTAGGAATAAGCACAATATATGTCCTATTCCAATTTTAGGAAAAATAGTATTGGTGAAGAATAATTAAATTTTTTTTAGCCAACTGATCTTTAATGGTTGACCAAAAAGTTCTATAAAAACTATCCTATACCCATTTGGCCTAAGAGATTTATTTGATTCAAGAGAAAAGGCAGAGACTTTCATATCATCCTCAGAAAAGAAATGTGATCCCATAAAATGCATGGTAAAGAGAAAGGTGAAGCGTCAAATTTAGTTTTCTGCAATTTTTCAGCAGTCTACCAGATCTTCTAGGCACTGTTTGGTTTGAGATCAGGATCATGATCAGCATTTTTCAGAATTATTTTTTTTAAAAAAATAATATTACTTATTTTGCACTGTTATTAAATTAAATTATTATAAAAAATTAAATAATTTTTCAAACTTTAAATTATTATAGCGTTAATTTTGATAAAAAGATATTAGTTTATAAAAGTAGTTCACAAGTTTTGATCTTGATCCCAATACTGATTCCAAACCAAACAGTACCCTATATTTTGTTGAAAGAATATTATCCCAATAAGTGACCATGTTTGGGTCCATAAGCTATATCATACTCCAATAATATAATTTTATTATAAACCAACTCTAAAATATCTTTGGTTGCATTTATTATTAGTTTTTTTCTTGTGTGCTACTCGATTGGATCCCTATATTAATTTTTACCATTCCTTTGATATACAAGGCCTCTTGTTACACTCTAAAATATTCATTATATATATATGAGTCGAAACATGGCAAGTTATGTTTGATCAATTTTTTATTTTCAAACCATGGATTCTCTATATTTTTATATTTCATTATGTTACATAAATAAATTAATTACTGCAAATGCTAGGCATGCCATAATCATCAGTTTTGTTTGAAACAACACTTTATTTTGCTTCATTAATATGCCTTCTATTTTACCGTTAAATGATTTCATTTGATACTTTAGGTCGACGGTCGAGTAATAATACTTATCCACCCATTGAAAATAATTGCAATGACGTCAACCACTAGGTTGAAAAATCCATAAAGTATTAAACATAAATGAGCGAATTTTGTATACATTGTAATTTAATTCATAAATGAATTACATATCTTGAACAAAGGACATTAATAAAATCTCTCTCTTTTGCTACCAAACTTTCCCAAGTTCAAATTTTGTAAGGTTGGTTGTGCTCGCATGTTGGCTGATTGACTTTAGTCAGAATGTAATTTTAAAAATTTGAATTTATACCCTGACTCGTTATTCTTTGATTTGTTCTTTAACACATACATCCTTTTTATAGTATTTTAAAGAAGATTGTTGAGATTTTTGAAAACATATCTAGTAGATTTTTCAAAAAATAATCATTGCAGACTTTAAAGATAGTAATTTGAAATTCTTAAAAAAATAACCGTTGGAGATTTTAAAAGATAACCATAGTACTCTTAAATTTTGTAGGAGTATACTTATTTATTTTAGTCAAATTATATTATAATAATATTAATATTATAATAGTATTAATACAAAAAAGTTTAAATTTATTTACCACATATTATATTTACTTAATATTTATTATCAGTCTATTACTTTATATTACTCTAATTATCCTAATAATTGTAGGCATAATTAGTTAATTATATATTACTTTTATTATTCTAATTATGTTAATATTATTTATTATCCTAATTATGTTAATTTTTCTTATTTCGTAAATATTATTTTCACTTATCCTAATTATTAAAAATATTATAATTGAATACTATTATAATTTTAATTAATTTTTGAAATTATAATTGTATAATTTTATTGATTAATAAATATTATATTTTTAATTAACACAACTACCAAATCACTTCTTTACTTCCATATATTACCCTATCCAAACGATCGAAATTATATTTTTTATTTTGGATCTCATGATCCAAACAATCAAAATCACGAAACTTACAAAACTCTCATTTCTTCTACTTTCACATTAAAAATTATACAAATGACCGAAATCACACTTCTATCAAACACCCTGTTAACCTTGCTCAGTAAAACCATTTTAAAACATTTGCTTCTGAAAAATCAAGAAATTCCACATAAAAACCTCGCAAAGACTTTTTGTACATATACCTAGTGGAAAATCACATATACGAATAACCCTTCAAACTTTTGAGTTGCAGCTCTCAACTGTAGCAAACATTTCAAATTTCTTCTATTTATTAACAGTGCCATAATGGCAAGAGCAAGAAATACCCTCAAACTTAATACAAATAAAGTTACAGTGGGCGGCCAGAGAAGTACAACAAAACGTCAAGGAAGATCTCTTCCTCCACATGATTACAGTAACTGGCCAGTTGCCCTAGCTCAAGGTGCGTGGATTTTAATCTTTTTGTGTGAAGAACTCTTTTGCATATGCGTCCACTTCTGATCCAGATCCATATTTATGGTCGTAATATTCCACAACCGCAGCTCCGGCTAAAGCAGCCAATGTGAGAGCCTGTGCGTGTAGCCTGCACGAGAGAATGATGTCCATCAATCAAATACAAATTTTCATCTAATTGCCAGTTTTCAATCTTCACAATCAATTACATTATACAATCTAGAAAGAAGAATTTTCTTGGTGTAACAGATCTCTTCGAGTGTAAAGAATCCAAAGTTATATTTTTGAGTTAAAATGAAACATCAAAGCTGATGTTCCAAACTTCCAACAAGGGAAAAAAAATACAGAAAATGGAATAACCAAAACTAAACTTTTATGCTACAAGTTCTGCAAGCAAGGTTAGTCCATTGTAGGGGAGTTTGCTATTTTTGTTAGACCGTTCTATTTCCATTTACAAAATTCAGTTCATCATCAATGAAGTTCTTCATTTCGGAATCAAGTTCTAAACCCAATGATATCCTGATTAAACACTTGATGCCACTTTTAGCCCTTCCATTCAAGGCATTTATATACACAAAAATTAATTGTCTATGATCATCAAGGTGATATCTGATAGAAGAACCTAAACATCACAAACTGGTGGTCATATCCTGAACTGGTTATCTCCATTAATAACCTGGTGGTAGAGCTATCTCTCACGGATCCTGCAAATAATAGTATAAGATATGGTTTTCCCATTGCTCCAGAACAGGTCATGTTTATAGTTTACGTTAGACTAAGCAGGTTTTGAGATATTATGAAAGAGAAGATTTAACAGAGAAAACTCTTGGTCCATATGGAATCATAATACCTCAAGCATTTAATAATTAAACCATGCAATCTAAAACTTGTTCACCCATATCACTTGTCTGTGCATAACCAACTCGTACAACCAGTTGATTGCAAAAATGACTATCAAATGGACAAGATACTTAAAATGGCTAAATGGCACACACAGGGTGATGGGTTACAGAAGTCTAAATGATGCTAATGAATAGCACCCAGATAAACTACTCAAGCTAACGAGAAGCAGGTTGTTTTAAACTACAAGTACTGCACGCAGGATGGGGACTAGCATGTCCATTGGTTTGTATCACTGAACTAGAACCATAGAGAACATTCATCAGAAACTGTTGGATTTTGTTTTTTCCAAGAAACAGAAAACAACCAGCAGGATTTCCATTTGTGCAATGCTCTATGCTCTTTATCAAAGACTTAAAATCAACCAGTTCTTGTTAATTTCAGCTTATGGTACACGCTATTCCATATAGAATTTCATATTATGACTTGAATTATTTTTAGGGAAATAACATTATTGCTAATTTCCACTAAGCCATTTCAATTTCAGAAGTATTGATGATATTACCAACATTTACTTCAACAAATCAATATCAAAAAGTTTAAGGTTGTAAGCAATGAACCGGCTAATCAAAAATAGAAAACATATTAAGTGGTTGATTTGCACTATGACTTTGTTAGTTTGTCTTCTAATTGATTTCCAGGAGCAAGTTTCCCCTCAACAAGCCCAAGAAAGTGATCCAGGAACAAAGATCTTCAAAATTTCAACTAATATCATCTTTACATATAAGATAAAAAAATTGTAATCATATCAGCCACAAAAATTCGGGCTTCATGTGGTAAAAAGAACGAACCTTGCGTGGATGATTTTCACACTGGGTTTCATATTAGACCGAGACCAGTTGTAAGCGATCGAGCCCCCAATCCCGCTCAGCCAAAGACACCCTTTTTAACAGAAAAAAAAATTCCAAAAAATCAAATAAAACACTCGCGACCAAACTCAAACCAAAAACAACAAAAAAAAAAAAAAAAGAAAAAGAAGAGATTTTGATGCTACCAACAGCACGAAGCTTGTGCTCCACGACCCACTTCCTGATCGAATCCATCGTGCTCGAATTTTCCGCCATTTGTCGCTCTTCTTTTGCTTTCTTTGGGTGGAAAAATGGATTTTTTTTTCTTCGAAAATGCGCGACAGAACTGGGAGAAGAGGAGGGAGGCGGCAGATTTATATGAATAGCGGTTGCTTTAACGTGACCAGATACAACACGCCGTTGACCGCCGTGGGTTTCGCCATAACCCGAGAACGGGAGTGGGACCAAGACAGCCAGATCGGAAACCAGATCTATTTCCAAGACGATTTTGAAGGCGAAATATCGGATCGCCATGTGTCGTGGCATTCTCTGAAAGTAAACGTGGATGATGAACAGTGGTGGAAAGGACGTTTTATGTTCTAAATAATTCAGCAGGATGAGAAGAACCGAAACATTCAAAACAAGGTGCTTAAGCCTTGACCACGTTTTACCCCTGCCTTTTCTAATTAGTCCTAATTACCTATAACCCCTTATAATTTTTGAAATTATTCACACTATCTTTTTTTAAAATATTTATCTACACCTCATAATTATTATTTAATCAAAATTTTTTCAAAAAATTTCAATTTTACCTTCCGATATTTTTACAATTAAACTCTTAAAAATTTATTATTTATTATTTAACTTTCAAATATTTGCAAATAACACCCCGAAATTATTTCGATTTACAGAAAAGTCTTTCTCCCAAACCATTTGCAAATAAACCCATGAAATATTATTAATTACTAAAATTCCAAATAATTATAAACAAGCGGTGAGTGACGGCGGCGACGGCGGAGAGGGTGGCGAGTGTGGCGAGTGTGGGGGCAGCCGCGCCCGTGAGGGCGAGGGTGAGGGCGTGTGCCGGTGCACGGGTGGGTGTGGGCAAGGGTGGGCACTGGCGAGCAGGCGAGGGCGAGGGCGAGGGCGAGGGCGAGCGCTGGTGCGCCGGCGCGGGCCGACGCAGGCAAGGGCTGACGAGGGCAAGGGCGCGGATGCGGGCGTCAACGAGGGCAAGGGAGGGCGCAGACGCCGACCCGCATGCGGGTGCGGACGCCGGCCGGCACTCGGGCATGGGCGTCGGCGCGCAGGCGCGGATGCCGGCTGCCAAGGGTGGGCGGCGAGGGGTCTATTTGTAAAATTTAGTTTTAAAATAAATAAAATTTAGGCTTATTTATAAATAAAAATATTAAAGGGGTCTAATTTTAAATGTATAAATATTAAACTTATAATTTTAAATTTTAAGTTTTAAAACCTTCAATGTCTTTTTTGTAAAATTTTATTTAAAACATGATAAAAATTTAGACTTATTTATAAATAAAAATATTCAAGGGGCCTATTTGTAAATGTATAACAAGAAAGTTGTAATTTAAAATTTTAAGTTTTTAAACATGACTTATTTGTAAAATTTAGTTTTAAAATAAATAAAAACTGGACTTATTTATAAATGTACAAATGTTAAACTTGTAATTTTAAATTTTAAGTTTGAAAACCTTCAATATCTTTTTTGTAAAATTTTATTTAAAGTATGATAAAAAATTTAGACTTATTTATAAATAAAAATATTCAAGGGATCTATTTAAAAATGTACAAACATGAAACTTGTAATTTTAAAATTTAAGTTTTCAAACCTTCAATGATTTATTAGTAAAATTTAGTTTTAAAATAAATAAAATTTAGACTTATTTAGAAATAAAAATATTCAAGGGTCTATTTTTAAATGTACAAATATTTAAAACTTGTAATTTAAATTTTACGTTTTAAAACCTTCAATATCTTTTTTGTAAAATTTAATTTTAAAAATGATTAAAATTTAGACTTATTTATAAATAAAAATATTCAAGGGGTCTATTTGTAAATATACAAATATGAAACTTGTGATTTCAAATTTTAAGTTTTAAAAGCTTAAATGTCTTCTTTGTAAAATTTTATTTAAAATAAAATAAAATTTGGACTTATTTTAGGGTCTATTTATAAATGTATAAATATTAAACTTATAATTTGAAATTTTAAGTTAAAAAACCTTCAATATCTTTTTTATAAAATTTTATTTTAAAGATGATAAAATTTTAAACTTATTTATAAATAAAAATATTCACAGGTCTATTTGTAAATGTACAAATACTAAATTTGTAAGTCAAAATTTAAATTTTTTAAACTTCAATATTATGAAATTTTATTAAAAAATTGATAAAAGTTGGGCTTATTTATAAATAAAAATATTTGAGGGGTGTATTTGTAAATATAGAAAATATTGAACTTGTATTTGAAAATTTTAAGTTTTCATACTTTCAACTCTTTTTTGTTAAATTTTTTTAAAAACTTATAAATTTTTGACTTATTTATCAATAAAAAAATTGAAGGGACTTATTTATAAATTCACAAATATAATATTTGTAATTAAATTTCTTATGTAGGGTTTATTTGTAAAATATTTAAAATATTTAAGGTCCTTTTTATAAATTTTCATATAAAAAATATTAACATTTGGACTTTTTTATAAATAAAAAAATTCAAGGGGCTTATTTGTAAATATACAAATATTAAGGGTTTATTTATATAATATTTAAAATATTTCAACTCCTTTATAAATATTTTTTTTGAAAAATATTAACATTTGGACTTTTTTATAAATAAAAATATTTCAAGGGCTTATTTGTAAATGTTTTGGGAGAAAGAATGAGATTGAGAAAATAAGTTTTTAGGGGTTTAGTTGTTAAAATAACAGAGGGTAAAATCGAATTTTTTTGAGAAAATTTTGATTAAATAACAATCAGAGGGTATATGTAAATATTTTGAAAAGGGGGTAGTGTGAGTAATTACGGAAATTACGGAGGGTTATACGTAATTAGGGCTAATTACAGGGGGTGTACGTAATTAGCCCTTCTTTTAAGTATCACAAAGAAAACCATAAAACTTGTTATTCTCTAACAAATAGTTCCTAGGGACTTTTTTTAAAGAAATATGTCTATTAATCGTGGATAACTAACCAAATGTATGAAATATTATATCCTCACCTTCATTCTAATTGGCATTGCTCTATATTTTATGTATTTATTCATTAAATCTTCGTCATATTTGATGATACATTGAATTAAATTAATCGATTTAAAAAATCAATATCCTATTCAAAAGACAAGTCATTAACAAGATTTTACTGAAAGTCCCAAAAATAACTCACTTTTTGAGACATCTGCGATTTGGCATATTTAGTGAAGAATCACTCTGAGGTAAGTTATGAAGTTTGGTGACTTTAGAGTGTCAAACAACTCATCCAATTCAAATGTTTTCAAATATTTTATCCTCAAAAATATAATCTTGAGAGATTTGAAATTAGCAATAATTAATTATGAAAATTTTGGTATATATGACGGTTGGGATTTGAGAATATCAGATATGTTGAAATGCCAATACGCATCACAAATTATCAAGAACGTCGTGAAAGTAGATAACTAATGTCAATTTTCTAGATCTATTTATTATTATTATTTGGTTACTGATTTAAGTTTTAGAGTGACTGTCATTGAAGACTTTTCAAGGTCCTCTTCATGATTCCTTGTTTTTGTAAATTGACTAAAGAGGAGTCTAGTAGACCTAATCCTAAGGAGGCTTCTAAACCGTAACTGATGGTGAATCGAGCTCCCACAATAATTGATGTTTTCTTTAAAATTCTACTCCATCTCTCCTCTGTTAATTTTCTGACGATGCCTTTGAAACTGCAAGGGCATTGTCATCCAGGAATTGGGCTGGAGGGTATTTTTATTATTTTTAGTCAAATTAAATTTAATTAAAATTTGACAAGAATCGAAATTTAGATGCCACTGAACTATAGTTCAAATATACATTTTAGTAGAACTTGAATTACAATTAAAATTGACCAAAAATTGAGCTTACTTTAGATCCAAATTATTATATACTTTGAGCTCAAATTAAATTTAGCCCAAATGGAGCTGAGTGGGCCAAAATTTAGATCAAAAGTAAACCTAAAACTCATTAAAATGTAAGTCAAAACAAAAAAAAATTATAAATAGGTCTCGCAACCAAATAAATCTTTACAAATAAGTTTTTACCATAATTTTTCTTATAAAATAGGTCTCTATATTGAAAATTCTTAGGAAAATATCCAAAAAAATCTTCAATAATCTAAGATTTTCAAAAAAAACCTTCAAAGATTGATAATTGTAAATTAATTTTTAATAAATTTAGAATTTATAAATAAATCCTTTAAAATTTATATTTATAAATAAATAATTTTTATTTTTATTTTTTATAAATAAACTCTCCATAAAATATTAAATTACAAACTCAATATTTATAAATTCATAAATAAAATTTTTAAAAATTTTATTTATAAACAAGGTGAAATTTTAGCTGAGCATCCTAGCCAAAACCCGTTGCCTCCAGGCCGGAACATGGTAAAATCTGGCTGGAACTTCCGTCCGAGTCTCTTGTAGCCCTACATGCCCCGTGCTCCGGCCAAGGCTTGGCCGCCCATGCCGCCAAATGGCCTCGCTAGGCCTACTCACTTCCTACTGGCTTCCATCATTGCCGCTCGCCTCCCCTAATCCGTTTAAGCCCCGAAGCCGGCCTTCAGCACCTCCACACTGCCGCCTGCACCGGAACCTATGGTCGCCGGTGTCCGCTGCCACCCTTTGTTCCAAGCAACGCCACCTACAAGAGGACGGGTACACTAACCATTGCTGCCGTACCATCATCCTTGGGCAGTCTGCCCCGCCATTTCTAGATCACCCTTTGGCGATCTCCATTGCCTGCACAGGACCAACAGACGCCTGAGTGCGTGTGCTTCGGCGCCGCTCGCCGTTGGACATGTTCTGAGCCTCTCCGTAGTCCTTGGAGCCGCACGAGGCCGGATTCGGCTCCTGGGATGGAGGATGGTGTTGGTGTTCGGCCATGGTCACCGGAACCTAGGGCTGGTTGTTGGATTTGAAGTGTTTTGAGATCGGGAGAACGGGAGGAATTAAAAATTTAACTTTTGAATTCTCGTGTTTGATTTAATTCTAATTCGGAATTAAAGAAATTGAATAATTTTTTTTTTCAATTTTGATTTTGAATTTTAAAAGTTTTGAAAGGAATTTATTCAATTTCTAGGAATTGTGTTGAAATACACAAATTAAATGGTGAATTTATATAATATTTAGGTTATTTTTAAATTTTTTT
>RXID01015092.1:0-26426 GCA_005019695.1 Trichopus zeylanicus subsp. travancoricus
AGTAGTAGTAGTATTAGTAGTGGTAATAATAGTAGTTGTTGGAGTAGTAGTTGTTCTAGTAGTAGTACTTGTAGTAGTAGTGTAGTAGTAGTAGCAGTAGCTGCAGCAGTAGTAGTCATAGTAGTATTAGTAGCAATAGTAGTAGTGGTAGTCGTAGTAGTAGTAGTAGTAGTCGTATTAGTAGTAGTAGTAGTAGTGGTAGCAATAGTAGTTCTAGTCACAAAAGTAGTAATTATAGTTGTAGTAGTAGTAGTAGTCGTAATTGGAGTTGTAGTTGTTGGAGTAGGGGTGGTAGTGGTAGTAGGAGTTGTAGTAGTATTGGGAGTTGGAGTAGTAGTAGTAGTAGCAGTTCTAGTAGTAGTGGTAGGAGTAGAAGTAGTAGGAGAGTAGGAGCAGGAATAGTTATAGTAGTAGTATTAGTAGTAATCATAGTAGTAGTAGGAGTAGTAGTAGTAGTAGCAGTAGTAGTGATAGTTTTAGTTGTACTAGTAGCAGAAGTAATAGTAGCAACAGCAATAGCAGTAGTTTCTGTATTAGTAGTAGTAATGGTTGGAATAGGAGTAGCAATAGTAGTAGCAGTAGCAGTAGCAAAAGGCGTTACAGTAGTAGTAGCAGTAGCAGTAGTGGAAGGCATTACAGTAGTAGTAGCTGTAGCAGCAGTAGTAGTAACTGTCCTAGGAGGTGTAGTAGTAATAGTAGTTGTTGTCATAGTTATTGCAGTAGCAGTAGCAGTAGGAGTGATAGTTGTAGTTGTAGTGGTAATTATTGTTGTTGTTGTAATTGTAGTATTTGTAGTAGTAATAGTAGTTCTTTCTGTAGTAACAGCAGTAGTACGAGTTGAAGTAGTAGAAGTAGTAGCAATATTAGTACTAATAGTTGTAGTAGTAGTAGTGCAAGTTGGTGCAAGAGTAGTAGTAGTATTAGGAGTATTAGTTGTAGTAATAGTAGCAGCAGAAGTAGGAGTAGGAGTAGGAATAGTAGTAGCCGTAGTAGTAGTAGTAGCAGTAATAGTAGTCCTGGTAGTAGTAATAGTAACAATAGTAGTAGTTGTAGTAGGAGTAGCAGCAGTTGTAGTCGTAGAAGTAGTTGTAGTTGTAGTAGTATTCGTAGTAGTAGTATTAGTAGTTGTGGATGTTGTATAGTAGTAGTTGTAGTAGTAGCCGCAATAGTAGTAGTAGCCGCAATAGTAGTAGTAGTTGTAGTAGTTGCAGCTGTAGTAGAAGCAGTAACAGTAGTAGTATTCATAGTAGTTGTAGCAGCAGTGGCAATTGTAGTATTAACAATTGCAACAGCAGCAAGAGTGGTAGTAGTAGTGGTAGTAGAAGCAGTAGTAGTGGTAGTAGTAACAAGACAAGTAGTACTAAGACCGGTAGTAGTAATAATATTAGCTTTAGTAGTGGAAGCAGTAGTAGAAGTAGCAGCAATAATAGCAGCAGTAGTTGTAGTAGTAGCATCAACAACAACAGGATTAGGAGTGTCTGTAGTAGGTGTAGTAGGTGCAGGAGTAGTAGTAGTAGTAGCTAGAACTGGAATAGGTGTAGAAGTGGTAATAATAGTAGCAGTAGTTGTGGAAGTGATGGTAGTAGTAGTAGTAGTAGGAGTATGAGTAGTGGAAGTAGTAGTAGTAGGACTAGGAGTAGTAGTAGTAGTAGCAGCAGCAGCAGCAGTAGGAGCAGGAATAATAGTAGTAATTCTGCTACCACTACTACTGCTGTTGTTGCTGCTACTACTACGAATGCTACTTCTACTTCTATTACAACAACAACTACTACAACTATTGCAACTACTACTGCCATTATTACTACTACTACTATTACAACTACTTTGATTGTTACTACTACTACTACTGCTGCTGTTGCTACTACTACTACTATTTCTACTATGGCTGTCACTATTACTACTACTACTATTACTATTTTTACTACTACGACTACTACTACAAACACAGCCACTATTCCAACAACTACTACAATTACTATTGCTACTACTACTACCACTACAACTACTGCTACTGCTACAACTACTACTACTACAACAACAACAACTACTAGTGCAACTACTACTACTACTACTACTACTACTGCTTCTACTGCTATCACTACTACAACTTCTACAATTATTACTGCTACTACTCCTCCTCCTCCTACTACCGCAACTCCTCCTACTGCTAATACTACTACTACTACTTCTCCTCCTACTAGTACTACTTCTACTACAATAACAACAACTACTACTCCTCCTACAATAACAAGAACAACTACTACAACTACAACAACTGATACTTCAACTCCTACTCCTTCTGCTACTCCAAATACTGCTTTTACTGCTGCAACTACCAACACAACAACTACTACTGCTAATACTACTTATGCCACTACTACTACTACTACTATTCTTGAAACTACTGCTGCTGCTGCTACTACTAGTACAACTAATATTGTTACTAGTACTACTACTGCTACTACTCCTACTATTACTGCTACTACTCCGACTACTACAACTACTTCCACTCTTACTGCGACTACTGCTACTACTTTTGTTGCTTGTCATGCTACTAGTCCTACTACTATTAATAATACTCCTAGTACTACTACTACTACTGCTCGTAATACTACTACTCCTACACCTTCTCCTCCTACTACTACTTCTACTACTACTGTTGTTGTTGTTGCTGCTACTACTACAACTACAACATCCACTTCTACTACTATTGCTACAACTATTGCTAATATTACTACTACCACCACTACTACTACTGCTACTAGTGCTGCTACTACTACTACTACTATCACTAGTACTACAACTTGTATTGCCACTACTACTACAAATGCTAGTACAACTCCGGGTACTACTAATACTTCCAAACAACAACAACGACAATCACAACTTCTACTACTTGTACTTCTGCAACAATTGTTGCTACTACTACTACAACAACTACTACTTCTACTAGTACAACTACTGCTGCTACTACTACTACTACTCCTACTGCTACTACTACTACTACTACAACTACTACTTCTATTACTGCTACTACTGGTAGTACTACTAATACTACTACTGCTACTACTACTTCTACTATTACTACTACTACTACTACGCCTCCTGTTATCGCTACTACTTCCACTACTACTATTTCTACTACTACTACTTCGGCTACTTATAATATTATTGCTACTACTACTACTACTACTGTTACTTCTACTACTATTGCTACTACTAATATTACTACTACTACTACTTCTATTACTGTTTCTACTACTAATACTACTATTACAACTATTAGTACTACTACTAGTGTTATAATAACAACACCTACTGCAGCAACTTCTACTACTCCTATTGCTACAACTATTACAACAACAACTACTACTACTATTACTACTTCTATTGCAACAACAACAACAACTACTACTACTACTATTACTACTACTTTTACTACTGCTACTACATCTACTACTACTACTACCACTACTACTGCTATTACTACTACTGCTACTACTACTATAGCTACTACTACTGCTACTACGACTTCTACTACTACTATAACAACTTCTACTATTCATGTTGCTACTACTACTCATACTACTACTACTATTACTATTACTACTCCTGCAACTGCTACTACTACTATTATTGCTACTATTTCTACAACTATTACTACTGCAGCAGCTGCTACTACTACTACTACTACCACTACTACTACTACTACTACTACTAATAATAATAATAATAATAATAATAATAATAATAATAATACTGCCACTACTCCAACTACTACTACTCTGACTACTACTACACCTACTCCTACTACTCGTGATACTGCTACTATAACTACTACTTTTACTACCGCTACTACTACTAATACTATTACTGTTTCTATTACTAATACTACTACTCCTAGTCGTCGTCCTGCTAATGCTACAGCTACTCTTACTCCGACGACTGCTACAACTACTCCTACTCCTACTACTGAAACTACAACTACTACTACTACTACTCCTACTGTTCCTACTCCTAATACTACTAATACTATGCCTACAACAACAACAACAACTACTACTACTACTAATGCTACTACTGCTACTACTACAACTACAACTACTACTACTCCTACTCCTACTATTCCTACTCCTAATATTACTAATACTATGCCTACAATGACAACAACAACTACTACTACTACTAATGCTACTATTGCTACTAGTACTCTTACGACTACTACTACAACTACTACTTCTACTACTTCTACTATGACTACTTCTGCTACTATTACTAATATTACTACTACCGCTGTTACTACTACTACTACTTCTACAATTGCTACTACTACTACTACTACTACTACTTCTACAATTACTACTACTACTACTACTACTACTTACTACTACTACTGCTACTACTGCTACTCCAACTACTACATCTACAATTCCTACTACTATGACTATTATTACTACTACTGCTACTACTACTACTACCAGCACCACTACTGCTATACGTCAACTACCACTACAACTGCTACTAATACTATGAGTAATACTCCTACTACTATTACTACTACTACTTCTACTACTACTAATATTACTACGACTACTACTAGTAGTACTGCTACCACCCCCACCACCACCACTACTACTAATACTACTACTACTACTACTACTAGTACTACTACTACTACTACTACTACTATGACTACTACTAAAGCACTATGACAACTACTACTCCTGTAACTATTAGTACTACTACTACTACCACAAAAACTACAACAACAACAACTACTACTACTACTACTATGACTTCTACTACCACTATGGCAACTCCTATCACTACTACCACTACTACTATTACCACTCCGACTACTACTACTCGTACTACTACTCCTACTATTCCTTCTCCTGCACGTAGTACTACTACTACTCCCACTATGACTACTATTACTACTACACCTACAACTGCTACGACTACTACCGCTGCTACTACTACTTTTGTGACTACTACTTTTACTACTAGTAGTACTAATGCCACTACTACTACTGCTATTGCTACTACTACTATTGCAGCTACAACTAGTACTGATAATACAATTGCTGCTACTACTACTACTACTACTACTACTACTACTGCTACTACAACTACTATTGTTGTTGCTATTGCTGCTATTGTGATAATTATTTCTGCTACTACTACTACTCCTCCAATTGCTTCAACAATTACTTCTACTACTACTACTTGTGCCACTGCTAGTACTACTGCCACTACTACTACTGTTGCTACTGCTGTTACTAATACAGCCACTAAGACCACTACTATTACTTCTACTTGACTGCACTACTACTACTACCAATACTACATAACTAGTACTACTACTCCAACTACTTCTCCTCCTCCTACTACTACAACAACTACTACTGCTACTATTTTTGCGACTACTTCTACTACTACCACTAACGCTACTGCTACTATCCTTACAATTGCTACTGCTACTACTCTTACTACTGCTACAGCAATTACTACTTCAAAAGCTACTGCTGCTACTACTAGGTATACTCCTACTACTATAACTCCTCTTGCTACTACAGCTACCACTAGTGCTACCGCTACTACTACTGTGATTACTGCTGCTACTACTACTACTACTGCTACTACTACTACTACCATAACAACAACAACTACTACTACTACTATTACTACTCCTACTACTCCTACTACAACTACTACTACTCCAACTACTATTACTACAACAACAATGAAAACAACAACAACTACTGCAACTACTATCACTACAACTACTATTACTACTACTACTTCTGCAACTACTACTACAACTACTACTGCAGCCACCACTACTACTGATCCTTCTGATACAACAACTATTACTACCAGCACTACTGCTATAGTTGCTGCTATTACTACAACTACTACTACTTTTTCTACTACTACTACTACTACCACTACTACTAATACTAGTATTGCTACTCCTACTACTATGACTCTTACTACTACTACTATTATTACTACAACTAATACTACTACAACTACTACTCCCACATCTACTACTATTACAACTACTGCAATTACAACTACTATGCCTACTACTTTTGTTACTACTACTACTCTACTATTACTATTATTACTATAATAGCTACTGCTACTCCTGCTACTAATACTACTACCACTACTACTACTACTACTACTACCACTACTTCTACTACTGCTACTACTACTCCAACGACTACTACAATAATTACAACTACTGGCACTAGTACTACCTTTACTACAGCGACTACAACTACAACTACTTGTAATACTACTACAACTACTACTACTACAACTACTATTTTTTCTCCTACAGCTACTACTACTACTCCTATTATTACAACAACTTCTACTGCTACTACTACTACTACATCTACCACTCATACTACTATTTCTACAACAACAACTACTACTATTACTACTGCTTCTACTATGACTAATGCTCCTCCTCCTCCTCCTCCTATTAGAACTACTACTACTAGTACTACTACATTTACCACAATTACTACTGCTACTATTACCACTACTACTACTACTACTACTACTAATACTGCAACTATTACTACTACTAAAACTACTACTACCTCTCTGCTGCTAGTAAAACTACTACTACTACTACTACTTCTTCTTCTATTACTGCTACTACTGCTGCTGCTAGTAGTAACTATAGTAGAAGTAGCAGTAATTATAGTAGCGGTAGTGGTAGTAGTAGTTGTAACAATTATAGTAATATCAGTAGTGATAATAGTAGTATTAGCAGTATTAGTAGTATTAGGGGAAGTAGTAGTGGTATCGTTAATAGTAATAGTTGTAGTAGTAGTAGTAGCAGTAGTTATTGTAGGAGAAGTAGTAGCAATAGTGCTAGTGGTAGCCGAAGCAGCAGTAGGTGGAGAAGTAGTAGTAGTTGTTGTACTAGGGACAATAGTAGCAGTAGCGGAAGCAATAGTAGTTGAAAAAGTAGAGGGAGTGGCAGTAGTAGAAGTAGTAGTACTAGTAGTAGTAGTAGGAGTTGTAGTGGTAGTAATAGTAGTAGTTATTGTTGTAGTAGTAGTAGTAATAGTAGTAGTAGTAGTAGTAGTAGTAGTAGTAGTTGTGGTAGTAATAATAGTAGTAGCAGTAGTCGTAGTCATAGTACTAGTAGTAGTAGTTGTTGTTATAGTAGCAGTAGTAATAGTAGTATTAGTAGTAGTAGTAGCAGTGGTTATAGTAGCATCAGTAGTAGTAGTTGTAGTGGTAGCCATAGTAGTGGTAGTTAGAGTAGTAGTTGTAGTAGTAGTAGTAGTAGTAGTAGTAGTAGTAGTAGTAGTAGTAGGAGTGGTATTGGTTGTAATAGTAGTAGTTTTAGTAGTAGTAGGAGGAGGAGGAGTAGTAGTAGTGGTAGTAAGAGTAGTAGTTGTTGTTGTAGTAGTAGCAGGAGTAGCAGTAGTAGTAGCAGTAGTGGTCGTAATAGTAGTAGTAGTAGCAGCTGTCGTAGTTGGAGCAATACTTATAATAGTAGTAGTAGTAGTAGTAGCAATACTAGATATAGCAATAACGTTAGAGGTAGCAATAGGAGTAATAGTAGTAGTAATAGTAGTTGTAGGAGAAGTAGGGGTAGTTGTAATAGTAGTTGTTGTAGTAGTAGTAGTTGTAGTAGTAGTAGTGACAGTAATAGTAGTAGGATTTGTAGTAATCGTTGTAGTAATAGTAGAAGTTGAAGAAGGAGCATTTGAAGCACTAGTGGTAGTAGTGATAGTAATAGAAGCAGTTGTCGTTATAGTAGTAGCAGTAAAAGTAGTAGTAGCAATAGTACTAGTAATAGTAGATGCTATTGCAGCAGTAGCACCAGTAGTAGTAGTAGTACTAGTAGTTATCGTAGTAGTGGTTGTTATTGTTATTATGCAGTAGTAGTGTCAATGTAGTAGTATTAACAGCATCAGCAGCAATAGTAGTAATAGTAGCAGCAGCAGCAACAACAACAGTAGCAGTAGTAGGATGAGTAGTAGTAGTAGTAGTAGTAGTACTAGTAGTAGTGGTAGTATAGTAGTAGTAGTAGTAGTATTAGAAGTAGTTCTAGTAGTAGGAGTAGTAGTCGTTGCAACAGGCATTGTAGTAGTTTTATAAGTAGTAGTAATAATAGTTATTGTTGTTGTAGTAGTAATAGTAGTAGAAGTAGTCATAGTGGTAGTAGTAACAAAAAAATTAGTAGTAGTGTTGGTAGTAGTGATAGTAGTATTAGTAGTAACAGTAGTAGTAATAGTAGCAGACGCCGTAATAGTAGTAGTAATAGTAGTTGTACGAGTAGAAGTAGCAGTTGTGGCAGAAGTAGCAGTAGTAGAAGTAGTAGTAGTAGTAGCGATAACAGATGCAGCAGTAGGAGCAGTAGTAGTAGTAGTAGCAGTAATAGGGGTAATTGTAGTAGTGGTAGTATCCGTTGTAGCAATAATAGCAGTCATAGAAGTAGTAGTAATAGGAGTACTAGCAAGAGTAGAAGTCGTACTAGCTGAAGTAGTACAAGTAGTGGTAGCAGTTGTAGTAGTAGCGGTTGAAGTAGTAGCAGTAGCAGCCATTATTATCGTAGTGCAGATATTTGCAGCGTTAACAATAAGTGCATCAACAATGTAGCAATAGTAGAAGTAGTAGCAACAGTAGCAGTAGCAGTAGTAGTAGTAGTAGCAACACTAGTCGTAGTAGTAGTGGCAGCAAGAGAAGTTGTAGTTATTGCAGTAGTAGTACTCGTAGTAGTCGGAGATTTGGCGGCAATAATAGTAGTAGTAATAGTACTAGTATTGGTAGTAGAAGGTGTCGTAGTTACTATAGCAGTAGTAGTAGTAGTACTATAAGTAGTAGTAGTTGCAGTAGTACTATTAGTAGTAGTAGGAGTAGTAATAGTAGCTGTGGTAGTAAAAGTAGTTGCAGTTGTAGCAGTAGTAGCAGTAGTAGTAGTGGTTGTAGTAGTAGCAGTAGTAGTGCTATTAGTAAAAGTAATAGTTATAGTAGTAGCAGCAGTAATAGCAGTAGCAGTAGCAGCAGCAGTAGCAGCAACAGCAGTAGTTGTAGTAGTAGTAGTAGTAGTTGAGGTAGTAGTAGTATTAGAAGTAGTAGTAGTAGTAGTAGTAGTAGCGGTAGTTGTAGTAGTAGGAGTAGTAGTAGTAGTATTAGTAGAAGTGGTAGTAGTTGTAGCAGTAGAAGTGCTAAGGTAGTAGTACGACCAGTAGTAGGAGTAGTATTAGTAGTTGTCTTTGGAGAATTTGTAGGAATTGTAGTAGGAGTAGTAATAGTCATAGTAGTAGGAAAAGTAGTAGTTGTTGTAAGAGTTGTTGTAGTAGCCGTAAGTGTTGTAGTAGTATTTATGGTAGAAGTATTAGTAGTAGTAGTAGTAGTAGTAGTAGCAGTAGTATTTATTGTAGTTGTAGTAGGAATACTATGAGTACTAGTAGTAGTAGTAGTAGCACCAATAGTAGTAGTAGTGAAGGTAGCAGTAGTTGTAGTAGTAGCACTAGTACTAGTACTAGTAGTACTAGTAATAGTACTAGCAGTTGCAGTAATAGTTGCATCAGTAGCACAGTACTAGTAGTAGTAGTAGTAGTTGTTGTTGTTATTGTATTGAAAGTTGTAGTAGTTGTATAGTCGTAACAATAGTTATAGCAATAGGAGTAGTAGTAGTAGAAGTAGTAGTAGGAGTAGTAGTAGTGACAGTAGTGGTACATGTAGTAGTCGTAGTAGGAGGAGTTGGAGTAGTAGCAATAGGAGGAGTAGTAGTAGTAGTAATTATAGTAGTAGTAGTAGTAGTAGTAGTACTAGTACTAGTAGTAGTAGTACCAGTACTAGTAGTAGCAGTTGTAGTAGTGGCAGTAGTAGTAGCAGAAATAGTAGTAGTAGTAGTAGTAGTAGTAGCAGTAGCCAGAGTAGTAGTTGTAGTAGAAGTTGTAGTAGTAGTAGTAGTAGTAGCACGAGTAGGAGTATAACTAGTGTAGTTATATTGTAGTTGCAGAAGAAGTAGTTATAGTAGTTGTGGCTGTAGTAGTAGTAGTTGTCATAGTAGTTGTAGTAGTAGCAACAGTAACAGTAGCGATAGTAGTTATTATTGTAGTTGAAGAAGCAGTAGTAGTCATATTAGCAGTAATAGCTGGAGTAGTAGTTGTAAAATTAGTAGTAATAGTCTATGTAGTACTAGCTAGAGTAGTAGCAGTAGCAGTTATTGTAATAGTAGTAGTAGTAGTAGTAGTAGCCATAGTAGTAGTTGTAGTATTAGTAGCAGGAATACGAGTAGTAGTAGTAGATGATTTTGCAATAGTAGTAGTAGGTACAGTATTAGGAGAATTAGTCATAGTAGTAGTAGTAGTAGTTGACATAGTAGTAGTTGTTGTTGTAGTAGTGCTATTAGCAGAAATCGGAGTGGGAATAGTAGTTATAGTAGCATGAGTAGTAGTAATAGAAGTAATAGTAGGAGTAGTTGTAGTAGTAGCATTCATAGTAGGAGTAGTAGAAGTAGTACTAGTAGTAGTTGCAGGAGCAGTAGTAATCGCAACAACAGGAGTAGTGGTAGTAGTAATAGTAGTAGTAGTAGTATTAGTGGCAGGAATAGGAGTAGTAGTTGTAGAAGTAGTTGCAATAGTAGTAATAATAGTAGCAGTAATACTAGCAGAAGTTGTAGTAGGAATAGTAGTAGGAGGACTTGGAGTTGGGGTAGTAGTAATAGTAGTAGTATTAGGGGTAGTAGTAGTAGTAGCAGCAGTAATAGCAGTACTAGTAGCTAAAGGAGTAGTAGGTGGGATGGTGGTGGTGGTGGTGGTAGTAGTAGTAGTAGATGCAGTAGCCGTAGTAGTAGTAGTTATAGAAGTAGTAGTTGTAGTAGTAGTAATAGTAGTAGAAGTAGTTGTCATAGTAGTAGTAGTGGGAGTAGTTGTGGTAAAATTTGTAGTAGTCGTCGTAGTAGTAATAGCTGGAGTAGTAGTAGTTATTGTTGCAGTAGTAGTAGTAGCACTAGTAGTAGTAGTAGTAGTAGTAGTACTAGTAGGAGTAGTAGTACTAGTAGTAGTTGTGGTAGTAGTGGTATTTGTAGCAGTAGTAGTAGGAGTAGGAGTAGTAATAGGAGGAGGAGGAGTAGTAGTAGTAATAGTAGTAATAGTAGTAGTATTAGTAGTAGCAATTGTGGCAACATTTGTGGTATTAGTCATAATATTAGTTGGAGTAGTTGTAGTACTAGTAGCAGGAGGAGTAGTAGTAGTTGAAGTAAAAGTTGTTATAGTAGCAGTAGTAATAGAAATTGCAGTAGTACTAGTAGTAGCAGCAATCGCAGTAGTAGGAGTAGTAGAAGAAGTAGCAGTAGAAGTAGAAGAAGTAGTAGCAGCAATAGTAGTAGTAGCATTTGTAGTAGTAATAGTAGTAGTTGTAGTAGTAGTAATAATTATAGTATTAGCAATAATAGTAGTTGTAGGGGTAGTAGTATTAGTAGTAGTTATAGTAGTAGTTGCAGTAGTAGTAAAAGTAATAGTAGTAGTGGTATCAGTAGTAATAGTACTAGTAGGACTAGTTGTACTAGTATTAGTAGTAGTAGCAGTAGCAGTAGTAGTAGTTGTAAGTGCAAAAGCAGTAGTAGCAGCAATAGTTGCAGAAACTGTAGTTTTAGTAGCATTAGTAGTAGTAGTAGTAGTAGTAGTAGCAGTAATCGTATTAGGAGTAGTTGTAATAGTAGTAGCAACAGTAGCAGTAGTAGAGCCTATAGTGGTAGTAGCAGCAGCAGCAGTTGGACTATTTGTAGTAGCAGCAGTAGAAGCAACGGTCTTAGTTGTCCGAGTAGGAGTATTAGTCATTATTATGGGAAAAGTAGTAGTATTAGTAGTGGTATTAGTTTTAGTTATAGTAGTAGTAGTAATCGTAGTTGTGGTAGTAATAGTAGTAGTAGCAGTTGTATAATAGTAGTAGTAATAGTAGTAGTAGTAGTAGTAGTAGTAGTAGTAGTAGTAGCAGTAGCAGAAGCAGTAGTAGTAGTCGTAGTAGTAGTTATAGTTGTTGTATCTACAGTAGTAGTAGCAGTAGTAGCAGAAGCTGTAGTATTAATAGTAGTAGTAGTGGAACTAATAGTAGTAATATCAATAGTAATAGACATGGTAGTTGTAGCAGAAGTAGCAGGAGTAGTAGAAGTAATCAGTGTAGAAGCAATAGCAGTATTGTTGTAGTAGTAGTAGTAGCAATAGTAGAAGTCGTAGGAGAAGTAGTAGTTGTAGTTTTTGTTGCAGCAGTAGCAACAACAACAGTAGTAGTAGTTATTGTTGTAGTAGTGGTTGTTGTAACAGTAGTAGTAGTGGTAGCAGCCATAGTAGTACTAGTAGTAGCAGTAGTAGTAATAGCAGTATTAGGAGTAGTAGCAACATTAGTAGCAGTCATAGTGGCAGCCGTAGTAACAGTAGTAGTAGCTACAGTTGTTGTTGTTGTAGTAGTAGAAGTATTAGCAGCAGCATCTGCTGTAGCAGTAGTAGCAGCAGCAACTACAGTAGTAGTAGTATTATTACTAGTAGTAGTGCTAGTAGTAGTAGTAGCAGCAGCATTAGTTGTAGTAGTAGGAGAAGTCATAGTAGCAGTAACAGCAATAGTAATAGTAGAAGAGCAGCTGTTGTAGTTGTAGCTGGAGTAGTAGTAGAAGGATAGGTAGTAGGAGTAGTTGTAGTCGGAGCAGTAAAAGCAACAACATCATCTGTAGCCATAGTATCAGTAGTTGTAGTAGTGGCAGTAGTAGTAGGAGCAGCATTAGTAGTAGAAGTAGCAGTAGTAGTAGTAGTAGTAGTAGCAGTTGCCATAGTAGTGGTAGCATTAGCAGTAGCAGTAGTATTTGTAGTGCCAGTAGTAGTAGAAGAAATTGTAGCAGTAGTAGTAGTAGTATTAGTAGTAGTAGTAGTAGCAGCAGCAGTAGTAGAAGTAGTAGCAGTAGTTGCTCTAGTAGCATTAGTAGAAGTAGTAGTAGTAGTAGCTATTTCAAAAGTGACAGCATTAATAGTACTAGTAGTAGTAGCAGTAGTAGTAGTAGCTGTTGTAGTAGTAGTAGCAGCAGTAGTATTAGTAGTAGTTGTTGTGGTAGATGCAGCAGCAGTAGTAGTAGTGTTGGTGCAAGCCAAAGCTATATTTGTAGCAGTAGCAGGAGTAGCAGTAGCAGCAATAGTAGCAGCAGCAGTTGTTGTAGCAAAACTAGTAGCAATAGTAGTGATAGTAGTTGTAGCTGTCATAGTAGTAGTAGTAGTAACAACAACTTCTGTAGTAGCAGTAGCAGTAGTAGTAAGAGCAGAAGCGGCTGCAGTAGTAGTAGTTGTATTAGTAGTAGTAGTAGTACTTGCTATAGTAGTAGAAGTAGGAGAAGTCGTTATCGTACTAGTATTACCAAAAGCAGCAATAGTAGTAGTAGCAACAACAGCAGTTGTAGTAGTAGAAGTAGAAGCAACCACAGTAGTAGTAGTAGAAATTGTAGTAGTAGTTGCTGGATAGGCAGTAGGAGTAGTTGTAGTAGGAGCAACAGCAGCAATAGTAGTAGTAGTAGTAGTAGTAAGAGTAGTAGCTGTAGAAACAGTAGCGGTGACGGCGGCAACAATCGTTGTAGTAGTACTAGTAGTAGTAGTAATAATAGTAGTAGTAGCAGTAGTAGAAGTTTTAGTAGTAATAGTAGTAGTAGTAGTAGCAGTACTAGTAGTACTAGTAGTAAGAGTAGTAATAGTAGTAACACTAGTGGTAGTAATGGCAGCAGTAGCAGTAGTAGTAGTAGTAGTATTGGTAGCAATAGTAGTAGCTGCAGTAGAAGCAGCGGTAGTGGTAGTAGTTGAGTAGTAGCAGTAATAGTAGTAATAGTTGTTGTAGTGGGAGTAGTATCCGTAGTAGTAGCAGTTGTAGTAGTAGCAACTGTAGCAGTTGTAGGCAAAGTAGTGGAAGTACTAGTACTAGTTGTGGTAAAAGTACTAGTGGTAAAGCAGCAGTTGTAGTCATCGTTGTAGCAGCAGTAGTAGAAGCCATAGTGTTAGTAGTAGCAATCATAGTAGTAGTAGTAGCAGTAAAAGTAGTAGTAGTAGTTGCAGTAGCAATAGTTGTGGTAGCAGTGGCAGCAATAGTAGTAGCAGTAGTAATAGTAGTAGTAGTGGTAGTAGTAATAGTAGTAGTAGTGGCAGTAGCTGCATTAATATCAGTGACAATAATAGTTGTACTTGTAGTAGCAGCAGTAGTTGTAGCAACCGTAAAATAGAAGTAGTAGTAGAAGCTGTAGTAGTAGTTGTTGTAGTAGGTGCAGTAGTAGTAGTAGTAGTTGTAGTAGGAGTTGTAGTAGTAACAGTGTGAGTAGTACTATTTGTAGTAGTAGTAGTAGTAGTCGCAGTAGTCGTAGTAGTAGTAGAAATAGTCGCAGCAGTAGAAGTGTTAGTAGTTATACTAGTAGTAAGAGTAGTGGTAGTAGTAGTAGTTGTAGTAGGAGTTGTAATAGTAACAGTGGGAGTAGTACTATTTGTAGTAGTAGTAGTAATCGCAGTAGCCGTAGTAGTAGCAGAAATAGTAGCAGTAGTAGAAGTGTTAGTAGTTATAGCAGTAGTAAGAGTAGTAGTAGTAGTAGTAGTAGTAGTATTAGTAGTAGCCATAATAGTAGCAGTTGTAGTGGTATCCATAGCAGTAGTTGTAGTAGTAGTAGTAGGAGAAGTACTAGTTGTAGCAGTAGCAGCTGTAATAGTAGTTGTAGTAGTAGTACTAGAGGTCTTAGTAGCATTGGTAGCATTAGTATAAGCGGTATTAGTAATAGTAGTAGTGGCAGTAGGAGCAATAGTTGCAATAATAGTAGTGCTAGTAGTTGTATTAGTATTGGTTGCAATAGTGGTAGTAGTAGCAGAAGTAGTAGCAGTAGTAGAATTAGTAGTAGTTGTTGTTGTGGTTCTAGCAGTGGTAACAGTAGTGATAGTAGTAGCAGAAGTAGTAGTAGAAGAAGTAATAGTAGTTGTTGTGGTAGTAGGAGTAGTTATAGCAGTGGTAGTAGTAGTCGTTGTAGTAGTTGCAGCAATAGTACTAGTAGCAGTAGTTGCAATTGTAGCATTAGTAGTAGAAGTAGCAGTTGAAGTAGTAGCAGCAGAAGTAGTAGTTGTAGCAGTAGTAGTTGCAGTAGTAGTAGTAGCAATAATCGCTATAGTCGTAGAAGTTGTAAAAGTATCAATAGTAGGGGAAGTAGTCATTCTAGTGGTTGTAGTCATAATAGTTATTGTAGTAGTGCCAGTAGTAGTGGTAGCAGCAGCAACAATAGTAGTAGTAGTAGTAGTAGTAGTAGCAGTAGCAGTTGTAGCTATAGTAGTAGTAGCAGTAATAGTAGTAGCAGTACTATTAGTAGTGTCAGTAGTATTGCTAATAGTAGTCGCAGAAGTATTTTTAGCAGTACTAGTAGCACTAGTGAGAGTAGAAGACATAGTTGCAGAAGCAATAGTAGTAGTTGGATAGAAGTAGTAGTAGTTTTAGTACTAGTAGAAGTAGCAGTAGTAGCAGAAGTCGCTGTAGTCATTGTAGTGGCCATAATCATAGTAATAGTAGTAGTCGTTATAGTTATTGTAGCCATAGTCGTAGCCATAGCAGTAGCTATAGTAGCAAAAGTAGTAGTGACAGAGAAGTGGTTGTAGTACTAGTAGAAGTAGTAGAAGTAGTAGTAGTAGTAGTAGTTGTTGTGGTTGTAGTAGTAATAGTAGTAGTAGTCGTAGTAGTAGTAGTAGTAGTGGTAGTAGAAGTAGTAGTTGTAGTAGTAGTAGTAGTAGTAGTAGAAGTAGTAGTAGTGGTGGTAGTAGTAGAAGTAGTAGTTGTAGTAGTAGTAGTAGTAGCAGAAGTAGTAGTAGTAGTAGTAGTCGGAGTAGTTGTAGTAATAATACTAGCAGCGATAGTAGAAGTGGCAGGAGTTGCAATAGCCACAGTAGTAGAAGAAGTAGTAGTAAGATTATCAATAATAGTAGTAGTATTAGTAGTCGTAGGAGTATCAATAGTAGCAGTAGAGGTTGTAGTAGTAGTCGGAGTAGGGTAGTAGTGGTAGTAGCAGAAGCTGCAGTAGTATTAGTAGCAGTTGTAGTTGTTGTAAGAACTGTAGTAATAGTAGTAGTAGTAGTAGTAGTAGTAGCAGTGGCAATAGCAGAGCTAATAGTAGTAGCAACAGTAGTAGTAGCAATAGAAGTAGCGATAGTAGTAGGAGTTGTAGTCGTAGTAGTGGTGGCATTAGCAGTAGTTGCAGTAGAGGCAGTATTACTAGTAGCAACAGTAGTAATAATAGTAGTAGTTGTAGCAATAGTAGTTGTTGCAAATAGTAGTAGTAGTAGGAATGTTTGGAGTAGTAGTAGTAGGAGCAGTAGTAGTATTTGGAGTAGTCATAATAGTAGCAAAAGTAGTAGTAGTAGTAGTAGTAATAGTAGTAGTAGGAGGAGTGTAGTGGTAGTAGTAGTAGTTGGAGTACTAAGCGTAGAAGTTGTTGTAGTGTTAGGGGTAGTAGTAGTAGTTGGAGTACTAGTAGTTGTAGCAGTACTAGTAGAAGTAGAAATAGTAGGAGTGTTAGTATTAGTTGTAGTAGTTGTTGTTGTAGTATTCTTAGTAGTAGTAGTGGTAGTAGTGCCAGTAGTAGTAGGAGTAGTAATTGTAGCAATTGTAGTAATAGTAGATGTAGTAGTAATAGTAGTAGTAGTTGTTGTTGTTGCTGATGTTGCAGTAGTAGTAGTAGTTGTTGTTTTTATTATAGTAGTTGTAGTTGTAATAGTTGTAGTAGTAGTAGTTCTTGTTGTTGTTGTTGCAGTTGTGGTAGTATTAGGAGTAGTTGTTGTTGTAGTAGCAGTAGTAAAAGTTGTAGTAGTAGTCACAGTAGTAGTTGTTGTTGTTGTTGTAGTAGTAGTTATTGTTGTTGTTGTTGTTGTAGTTGTTGTTGTAGTAGTAGTAGCAGCAGCTGCAGCAGCAACAAAAGTAGTAGTAGTACAAGTAGTAGTAGTCGTAGTAGTAGTAGTAATAGCAATAGTAGCAGTTGTAGTAGTAGCAGTAGGAGTGTTAGGAGTAGCAGTAGCAGTACGAGTCATACTAGTAGTAATAGTAGTAGTAGCAACAGCTAGTGTAGTAGGAGTATTAGGATTAGTAGTAGTACTAATAGCAATAGTAGTATTAGTGCTTATAGGAGTATTAGTGGCTTTAGGTGTAGGAGTAGGAGTAGGAGTAGGAGTAGTAGTAGTAGGGTTAGTATTAGTAGTAGTAGCAGTAGTAGTAGGACGAGTAGTAGTAATAGCAATTGTACTATTAGTACTAGTAGTAGTAGTACTAGTAGCAATAGTAGTAATAGTAGTAGTAATAGTAGTAATATTACTTTTAGAACTAGTAGTTTTAGTAGTAGTAGTAGTTGTTATTGTAGTAGTAGTAGTAGTAGAAGTCGTGGTAGTACTAGCTGTAGTAGTAGTTGTTGTTGTTATAGGAGTAGTTGTTGTTGTTGTAGTTGTTGTAGTAGTAGTAGTAGTAGTAGCTGTAGTTGTAGTGGGAGTTGGTGTAGTACTAATTGGAGTAATAGTAGTTGGAGTTGTAGTAGTTGGTAGTACTAGGAGGAGTAGGAGTCATAGTAGTTGTAGTGATTGTTGTAGGAGGAGTAGTAGTAAGTAGTAGTCGTAGTAGGAGTAGGAGTACGAAGGGTAGTAGTGGTAGTAGTAGTTGTTGTTGTTGTTGTAGGCGGAGTAGTTGTCTTAGATGCAACAGTATAAGTAGTAGTAGTAGCAGTATTCATAGTAGTAGTAGTAGTAGCAGCAGTAGTGGATAGAGTAGTAGTAGTAGCAGCTGTAGTACTAGTAATGTAGTAGTAGTCCTAGAAGTAGTAGTAGTAGGGGTAGTAGAAGGAGTAGTAGTTGTAGTGTTTGGAGTATTACTATTGGTACGAGTAATAGTAGTAGAAGTAGTAGTAGTAGGAGAAGTAGTAGCAGAAGGACAAGTCACAATAGTTGTAGTTCTAGCTATAGTAGTTGTAGTTGGAGGAGGAGTAGTAGTAGTGGTAGTAGTAGTAGTAGTAGTAGAAGTAGTAGTAGGAGTAGTTGCGATAGTAGTAGTAGTAGGATTGGATTAGGATTGGTAGTTCAAGTAGCAGTAGTTGCAGTAGTTGTTGATGTTGTTGTTGCAGCAGTAAGTGTAGGAGTAGGGGTAGTAGTAGGAGTAGTAGTTGGAGTTGGTTTATTAGTTGGAGTAGCAGTAGTAGCAATTGTACTAGAAGTAGTAGCACCGATAGTAGTAGGAGTAGCAGAAGTAACAATTGTATTAGTAGTAGACGTAGTTTTAGTAGTAGTAGTAGTAATAGTAGAAGTAGTAGTAGTAGTAGTAGTAGTAGTAGTAGTAGTAGTAGTAGTTGTTGTTGGAGTTGGGGTAGGAGTAGTAGTGGGAGCGGTAGAAGTAGTGGGAGTCAGATTAGGATTAGCAATTGTAGAAACAGTAGCAGTTGTCGTTATTGTAGTAGTAGTAGTCACAGTTTTAGTAGTATTAGTAGTAGTAGTAGTAGTAGCAGTAGTAGTCGTAGTAGTAACAAAAGTGGTAGCAGTAGTAGTAGTAGCATTAACTGCAACAACAACAACTTTAGTAGTAGTAGTGGTAGTAGTAGTGTAAAGCGTAGTAGTCGTAGTAGTAGTAATTTGAGTAGTAGTAGTAGTTGTTGGTGTAGTAGTGGTAGTAGTAATAGTGATTGCAGCAACAGCAGTAGTAGTAGCAATAGTAGTGGTAGTAGTAGTAGTAGTAGAAGTAGAAGTAGTAATAGTAGTAGCAGTAGTAGTAGTAGTAATAGTAGTAGTAGTAGTAGAAGTAGTAGTAGTGGTAGCACTAGTGGTAGTCATAGTAGTAGTAGCAGCAGTTGTTGTTGTTATTATTGTTACAAAAGTAATTGTAGTAGTTGTAGCTGTAGTAATTGAAGTAGTAACTATAGCAGCAAAACTAGTAATAGTAGTTGTTGTTGTAGTAGTAATAATAGTAGTAGTAGTAGTAGTAGTAGTAGTAGTAGTAGCATACATAGTAATAGTGGTAGCATTAGTAGCAGTAATTGTAGTAATAGTGCTAGTAGTAGCAACAGTTGTTGTAATAGCCGTAGTTGTAGTTGTTGTAGTAGTAGTAGTAGTAGTATTAATTGTAGTGGCAATAGTAATAGAAGTAACAACAGCAGCAGTGGCAGTAGTAGGAGTAGTAGCAGTAGTAATTATAGCAGAAGTAGTAGCAGTAGAAGTAGTATTAGTAGTGGTAGTTGTAGTAGCCGTAGTAGTCGTAGTAGTAATAGTAATTGTAGTAGTAGTTATAGTAGTGAATTTGTAATAGCAGTTGTTGTTGAAGTACTAATTGTTGTTGTTGTGTAATAGTAGTGGCAATAGTTGTTGAAGCTGCTGCAGCTGCAGTAGTAGTAGTAGCAACAACAACAGTAGCAGCAGCAGTAGTAGCAAAAGCAGTTGTATCTGTAGAAGTACCCATTGCAGTAGTTGTACTAGTGGTAGTAGTAGTGGTAGCAGCAGCAGCAGTAGTAGTAGTTTTTGTAGTAAGAGTCAGTGTAGGAGTAGGAGTAGTTGTAGGAAGAGGAGGAGGAGGAGGAGGAGGAGGAGGAGGAGTAGTAGTATTAGTAGTAGTAGTATTAGTAATAGGAATTGCAGTAATAGCAGGAGTAGAAGTTGTAGTACTAGTAGTAGTACTAACAGTAGTAGTAGCAGTAGTAATTGTAGTAGTAGTAGTAGTATTAGTAGTAGGAGTTGTAGTAATAGTAGGAGTAAAAGTTGCAGCAGTAGTAGTTGTAGCAGTAGTAGTAGCAGTAGTAATTGTAGCAATTGAAGTAGTAGTAGTTGTTGTTGTTATGGTAGCAGTGTGGTAACAGTAGTAGTAGTTGTAGTAGTAGAGGTAGTAGTAGAAGTAGTAGTTGGAGTAGTGGCAGTACTAGTAGTTGTTACAATAGTAGTAATATTAGTAGGAGTAGTTGTTGGTGTAGTAGTGGTAGTAGTAATAGTGGTAGCCGCAATAGTAGTTGAAATAGCAATAGTAGTTGTAGTTGCAGTAGCAGTAGTAGTAGGAGTAGTAATACTAGGAGTTATAGTAGTAGTAGTAGTAACAGTAGTAGTAGCAGTAGAAGTAGTAGTAGTGGTAGTACTAGTGGTAGTCATAGTAGTAGTAGTTGCTGTTGTTGTTACAAAAGTAGCAGTAGTAGTTGTAGTAATTGTAGTAGTTGTAGTAGTAGTAGAAGTAGTAGCTATAGCAGTAGTTGTTGTTGTAGTAGTAATAGTAGTAGTAGCAGACATAGTTATAGTGGTAGCGGTAGCAGTAGTAATTGTAGTAGTAGCAGTAGCAGTAGAAATAGTAGTAGTTGCTGCTGTTGTAGTAGTAATAATAGAATTAGGAGTAGTAGTAGTAGTAGCAGCAGATGTAGTAATAGTGATAGCAGCAGTAGTAGTTATTGGAGTAGTAATGCTAGTAGTTGTTGTAATAGAAGTAGTTGTAGTTTAAGTAGTGGTAGCAGTAGTAGTATTAATAGTTGTGGCAAGAGTAGTAGAAGTAGCAACAGCGGCAGTTGTAGTAGCAGTAGTAATTGCAGCAGCAGTAGCAGTAGCAGCAGTAGTAGTGGTGGTAGTAGTAGTAGTCGTAGTAGTTGTAGCCGTAGTAGTAGTAATGTAGTAGTTGTCGTACTAGTAGTAAAATTAGTAGTAATAGCAGTTGTTGTTGAAGTAGTAGTAGTAGTTCTTTTGTAATAATAGTGGCAATAGTTGTTGAAGCTGCAGAAGCAATTGTAGTAGCAGCAGTAGTAGTAGCAAAAGCAGTTGTATTAGTAGAAGTGCGCCTTGCAGTAGTAGTACTAGTGGTAGTAGCAGCAGCAGCAGCAGTAGTAGTTGTAGTAGTTGTTGTAGTAGGAGTCATTTTGGGAGTAGGAGTAGGTGTAGGAGTAGTAGTAGTTGTTGGAGTAGTATTAGCAGTAGGAGTTGCAGTAATAGTAGGAGTAGAAGTTGTAGTACTAGTAGTAGTACTAGCAGTAGTAGTAGCAGTCGTAATTGTAGTAGTAGTAGTAGTATTAGTAGTAGGAGTTGTAGTATTAGTAGGAGTAAAAGTTGCAGTGGTAGTAGTATAGTAGCAGTAGTAGTAGCAGTAGTAATTGTAGTAGTAGAAGTAGTAGTAGTGTGGTAATAGTAGCAGTAGTTGTAGTAGTAGAGGTAATAGTAGAAGTAGTAGTTGGAGTAGTGGCAGTAGTAGTTGTTACAGAAGTATTAGTAGTAGTTGAAGTAGTAGTAGTAGTATTAGTAGGAGTAGTTGCAGGAGTTGTAGCAATTGTTGTAGTAGTAGGCGTAGTAGTAGTCAAAGTAGTAGTAGCAGCTGTAGTAGTAGTAATAGTAGTAGCAATAGCGGCAGTAGTTGTAATAGGAGTAGTAGTTGTAGTAGTAGCCGTAGTAGAAGTCGTAGTGAAAGTAGTAGTAGTAATTGTAGTGGTGGTAGCTGTAGTAGTAGTCGTAGTAAAAGTAGTAGTAGTAATAGTAGCAGAGGTAGCAACAGTAGTGGCAATAGTAGTAGTAGTAGTTGCAGTAATAGTAGTAGCAATAGTGGCAGTTGGGATAGCAATATTAGCACTAGTAGTAGTAGCAGTAGTACCAGTTGTAGGAGAAGTAGTATTAGTAGTGGTAGTAGCAGCAGCAGCAGCAGACGTAGTACTAGTATTCATTGTAGTTGTAATAGTAGTAATTGTAATTGGCGTAATAGTAGTAGTAGAAGTAGTACTAATAGTAGGAGCTGCAATAGTAGTAGTAGTAGTAGTTGTAGTTTTAGTAGGTGTAGCAGTTGTTGTAGCAGCAGTAGTAGTAGCAGGAGCAGCAGTTGTAGTAGTAGCAGTAGTAGTAGCGGTTGTTGCAATAATAGTAGTAGTAGTAGTAGCAGTAGCAGTAGCAGTAGTAGTAAAGGTAATAGTAGTAGTTGTAGCAGTAGTAGTAGCAGGTGAAATAGATAGTAGTAGCATTTGTGGTGGTGGTAGTAGTAGTAGTAGTACAATAAGTTGTAGTTGCAATTGTAATTGTAGTTGGTGTGGCAGTTGTAGTAGCAGTTGTACTAGTTGTTGGAGTAGCTGTAGTTGTTGTTGTAGGAGCAACAATAGTAGCAGTACTAGTAGTAGCAGTAGAGGTTGCCGCAACAGTAGTGGTAGTAGTATTACCAATATTTGTAGTATTTGTAGTAGTGGTGGTGGTAGTACTAATAATAGTAGCTGTTGTAGTAGTAGTAAAGGTAGTAGCAGTAGTTGTAGGACTAGTAATAGTAGCAGTAGAAGTAGCAGTAAAAGTAGTAGTAATAGTAGTAGCAGTAGCAGTATTAACAGTTGTAGCAAAAGAAGTCGTAGTAATAGTATTTGCAGTAGCAGCAGTAACCGTTGAAGCAGGGTAGTAGTTTAGTAGATGTAGCAATAGTAGTAGAAGTTATATGTTGTTGTAGCAGTAGCAAGAGTAGTTGCAGTAGCAGTAGCAACAGTAGTTGTAGGAGAAGTTGTGGTAGTAGCAAAACTAGTAATAGTGGTTGTTGTAGCAGTTGGAGCAGGAGGAGTAGTAGTTGCTATAGCAGTAGTAGCAGCAGTAGTAGTATTAGGCATAGTGGTAATAGTAGTAGTATTATTTGCAGTAGTAATAGTACTTGGACTAATGCAAGTAATAGTAGTGGTTGCTGTGGAAATAGTAGGATCAATAGAAACAAAAGTTGAAGTAGCAGTGGTAATAGTAGTAATTGTAGCAGTTGCAGCAGTAGCAGAAGTAGCATAGTGGTAGTAGTAGTAGTAGAAATAATTGTAGTAGCATTTGTAGTAGTTGTAGTAGTAGGAGTAGTTGTAGCAGAAGTTGTAGTAGAAGTGGCAAAAGTAGAAGTCGTAGATGCAATAGTAGCAGTAGTAGTAGCAGCAGCAGTAGTAGTAGTAGCAGTAGCACTAGCAGTGGTGGTAGTAGTAGCAGAAGTTGTTGGAGTAGTAGTAGAAGTACGAGAAGTAGTAGTAAGAGTAGGAGTAGTACTAGTAGTAGTTGCTGTAGCAGCTGGAGCAATAGTTCATAGTTCCTGTGGTAGAAGCAGTAGTCGAGGTAGCAATGGCTGCAGTGGCAATAGTAGTAGTTGTTGTTGTTGTAGGAGTAGTAGTATTAGTAGTAGTAGCAATAGTAGTAGTTGTTGTTGTTGTAATAGTAACAGTTGTAGTAGTAGTCGCAGCATTTGAACTAGCATTTGTAGTTGTAGAATTAGTAGTAGTATCATCCGTAGTTGTAGTAGGAGTAGCAATAGTAGTAGGTATAGTTGTAGTAGTAGTAGTAGTAGTTGCAAGAGTAGTTGTAGTTGTAATAGCAATAGTAGTAGTAGTCGTAGTAGTAGTACAAGTAGTAGTAGTTGTAGTCATAGTAGTAGTAGTAGTTGTTGTTGTTGAAGAAGTAGTAGTAGTAGAAGCAGTAGTAATAGTTGTAGTAGCAGTAGTATTAGTAGAAGTAGTGCTAGTAGTAGTTGTTGTTGTTGTAGTAGTAGTAATCGTCGTAGTAGTAGTAATAGTAGGAGTACTAGTATTAGCAGTAGTAGTAGCAGCAATAGCAGTAGTTATTATTTCTATCGTAGTAGTGGCATTCGCAGACGTAGTAGTAGTAGAAGTAGAATTAATAGTATGCGTGGTGCTAGTATTTGTAGTAGCAGCAGCAGTAGTAGTAATGGTAGTAATAGTAGTAGTAGTTGTTGTTATAGTAGCAGTATCAGTAGGAGGGGTAGTAGTTGTTGTTGTAATAACAGTATTAGTTGTACTAGTAGCTGAAGTAGTAGTAGTAGTAGTAGGAGTTGGAGTGAGAGTAGTAGTAGGAATAGTTATAGTTGAAATAGTGGTAGCAGTAGTAGCAGTTGTAGTAATAGTAGTAGTAGTCGTAATTGGAGTTGTAGTTGTTGGAGTAGTAATAGCAATAGGAGTTGGAGTAATAGTACTTGTAGCAATAGTAGCAGTAGTGGTAGGAGTAGAAGTAGTAGTAGAAGGAGTAGTAATCGAAGTAGTAGTAATAGCAGCAGTTGTAGTTGTTGTTATAGTAATAGTAGTTGTAGTAGTGGTGGTAATAGAAGTAGTAGTAGCAGTAGTGGTAGCAGTAGTGGAAGGAGTTGTAGTTTTCGTAGCAATAGCATTAGTAGTAGTAACAATACTAGTAGTGGTAGTAGTTGTAGTAGTAGTAGTAGTAGCAGTAGGAGTAATAGTTGTGGTTGTCGTAGTAACAGTAGTAGTAGTATTAGTAATAGTAGTATTAGTAGTAGTTGTTGTAGTAGTTGTAGTAGTTGTTGTAGAAATAGTTGTAGTTGTAGTAGTATTAATTTGGTATTAGTAGTTGTAGTAATAGTAGTACGAGTTGGAGTTTGTGTAGTAATAGCAGTAGTAGTTGTTGTAGAGGGAGTAGCTGTTGTTGGAGTAATAGTTGTAGCAGTCATAGTAGTAGGAGTAGGAGTAGTAGTAGTTGTACTCGTAGTAGTAGTAGTAGTGGCAATAGAAGTAGTAGTAGCCATAGAAGTAGTTGTAATTGTATTAGTATTAGTAGTAAAAGTAGTAGTAGAAGCAGTAGAGTAGGAGTTTTATTCGTAGTAGTAGCAGCAGCAGCATAGTAGTAGTGGTGGTAGTGGAAGTTGTAGTTAGACTAGTAGTACTAAGACTAGTTGTAGTTGTCATTGTAGTCGTAGAGGAGTAGCAGTCGAAGTAATAGCAGTAGCAGTAGTTGAAGTTGTAGTAGTTGTTGCAACAATAGCAGGATTAGGAGTAGTTGTAGTAGGAACAGTAGTAGTAGTAGTAGTAGCAAGAGTTGGAATAGGTGTAGAAGTAGTAATAATAGTAGCAGTAGCAGTAGAAGTCGTAGTCATAGTAGTAGGAGTAGGTGAAGTGGTAGTAGTGGTTGGTGTAGGAATAGTAACAGTTGTAGCGCAAGTAGAAGTAGGAGTAGTAGTAGCAATTCTACTGCTGCGGCTATTACTACTACTACTACTACTAGAACCACTGCTACTGCGTCAAATACCACTACTACTGCTGCTGCTTCCACTACAACTACTACTAATTCCACTACTTCCATGGCTACTGCTACTATTGCTGCTACTACTACCGCAACAATTGCTACTGCTGCTACTGCCACTACTAGTACTTATACAATCACTACTACTACTACTACTGCTACTTCTATTACTACAATTACTACTACTACTGCTACTGCTACTTATACAGCTAATGCTACTACTAATTCTACTAGTGCTACAATTGCTAATACTAGTGATACTACTACAAATACTGCTACTACTACTACTCCAACAACAACAACAACTCTTACTACTCCATCTCCTCCAACTATTATTGTTGTTACTGCAACTATTGCCACAACTACTACTACTTCTACTTCTACTACTCCTACTTCTACTAGTGCTTCTACTAGTGCTTCTACTACTACTGCTATTATTACTAGTAGTACTACTACTGTTGCTGCTGCTATGACTGCTATTGCTACTATTGCTAGAAATACTACTACTGCTACTATAGCGACAACTGCTACTACTAGTGCTATTACTGCTACTACTGCTACTTCTACTGCTATTAATACTACTACTGCTACCACTACTGCTGCTACTATAACTACTACTACAACAACAACTACTACTACTACGACTATGACTACTACTACAACTACTTCTCCGACTATTGCTACAACTACTACTATGACTACTAATAATGCGGCTACTAATACTACTACCACAACAACTACTACTACTACTATAGTTGTTATTGCAGTAGCTGCTACTACTACAACAACAAGTACTACAATTGCTACTACAACATGCTACTGCTTCTACTACTACTTCTACTACTACGATTGCTCCTACAACTATTGCTACTACTACTACTGCAAGGACTACCACTATTGCTACTATTATTACTATTGCTGCTGCTGGTATAACTTCTACTAGCTTCTCCTACCATTTCTACAGCCATTACTACTACAAATACTACGATGACTACTAATACCATTACCACTACGGCTACAACTACAGCTCATGCTATTACTACTACTACATCTTCTACAACTGCTATAATTGCTGCTACTACAACTACTCCTACATCTTCTATTGCTGCTACAACTACACTACTACTAGTACTCTAGCCGCTATTGCTACTACTACTACTACTACAGCTACTACTACTACTACAACAACTACTATTATTACAACAACAACAACTACTACTACTTTTACTACTAGAATAATTGCTACTACTCCTACTAGTACTACCACCACTACGACTACAACAACAACAACAACTACTACTACCATAACTACTGCTACTACAATAACTACTACTACCACTACAACTACTATAACTACCACTACTACTACCACCACCACCACCACCACTACTACTACTCCTAATACTACTACTACTACTACTGTTACTACTA